>OZ010601.1:53462119-53644619 GCA_963932145.1 Acanthosepion lycidas | reverse complement strand
CTGCTTGACATGAAGGTTTGAACTGATAGAACCAAGGATTGTAGTTTGTCTAAGCACTTTTCATGGAAGTAGAGATAAAGCAGCAAAAGACTTGCTGCATCTCGCCTTTAAGAGAGTGGTTGGAGCATGGGAAATATTTCATTGCCCACAAGGGTTTGGAGATGCTTTCAAGGCTGGTGTATGGAGCATAAGGTCTGGGTAGTTCACACCCACATATGACAACAGTAACCCATTTATGTTAACTATAATAATGTTAGAATGAATAATTGCATCTTTCTGCAGCAATTCCACTTAATCCATGTAAAAAACAAGCTATTTAAAAAAGTTACAAAACCCAAAATATATCAGTACCTTGTCATTCATTTTTAATGAAACATTATTTTTAGATGGATATTTGTGGAAGATCCCACATTCATCTCACTCGCACGTCTTATTCCTTGCTACCAACTGCCAAGATGTAACCTTCAAGAACTCCCATCTTAGTCATTGCTGGCCAGACATTAAAGACAATTACCAACATTCACAAACTCTGAAATCATTTCTGAACTTTTACCAACTTTACAACTCACAATTCCAAACTTTATTCTTCTAAATTACAAGTTTAATATTACTTCTTCTTAATTGAAGTCTGGTACAACTAATACCTAATCAAAGGGACACAACTCTGTCCTACCTTTTCAGTTCGCATGCATGTACATCAAACATTAATAAATTTAATTGTTGTTTTGAAATCATTCCGTTCAGTTTTGTATTTTATACTATGTGCTATTTACGTCAAATATAAATTGCATTGCGTCCACACATTGTCCTTAATCTTACCTTTCCTAGCCAAAGTTAAATATTGATAACACCGTCACTACAAGATGGGCAACCCCGACGTCCATCATTCGACGTTCACAATAACAATGGTAATACAACCGCTACATATTTAGTGATCCCGTTGGAAATAAACAACAATGGTAACCCCTATCGCTACATACTCATATTCTAGTAAATGCTCTGTTTATTTAATTAAACAATATTTTAATTTAATTACAATTACTGGCCGAAACATTCAAGAAATCTTGCCAAAAAATATTCATGCTCTGGCAGGATTCGAACCTGCATCAACTATGGGAACTGTCATGAGATCTGATGTGCTTAATCATTCAGCCTTGTAGGACTTCCAGTTAAGCACATCAGATTGAATGAACATTTATTTGATTATGAGTAACCACTTAAAAATAACAGTTAAGCAAAAACAAATTAAAACAGGTATATATATATATATATATATATATATATAATTATTTATTTAAAAATATGATTCCAACTCGCTACATAAGAGGTCTCATGTGTAGCATCTTATGTAGCGAGTTGGAATCATATTTTTAAATAAATAATTATATTTATGCTCTACTTTCGTATCGAGCACTATTTTTTAAAAATAATTACAAAAATACTAAGGAACTTTGGATTATTTACCAAACCAGTTTCTTTCCTATTTTCTACAATATTTTCACACATATATATATATAAATATATATATTTATGTATTTGGACAGTGATCCCTCTTTTATATATTTCC
The DNA here is from genome assembly GCA_963932145.1 of Acanthosepion lycidas. Lineage (NCBI taxonomy): Eukaryota > Metazoa > Mollusca > Cephalopoda > Sepiida > Sepiidae > Acanthosepion > Acanthosepion lycidas. Next base: position 53,643,052 of record OZ010601.1, on the reverse strand, counting down.
AAGGTACTGTGATTAAGTTTTTTATTTCATGTTTCATGAGTTCTTAGAATTTTCTTCTTTTCTGTATGTAAATTATGTAGAAATTATCCAAATGTTTTGTATATCTGAGTGCTAAAACAATCCATACATTAAGTTAAAAGTAAAAATAAAATTCATCCTTGATAATGACTAAAAGTATAGCCAAAAGCAGTCAGACATACAAAACATTTAAACAATTACTACATAATTTATGCCCAGAAAAGAAGAAAATTATAAGAACACGTGAAAAATTAAATAAAAAACTTAACCACAGTAGCTTGTCAGTCATTTTAATGAAACTGAGAAATAGGAATAGAGAGAGTAAAAAGAGATAATAAGAGTAAAAGGAAACCAGTAAGAGAGAGGAGGATAAGAGAGCGAGAGTGAGAAAAGTGCCAGAGTATGGGAAATGTAGGCGGAAAGAAAGAATAAAAGATAATGTGAGTGAAATGGTTTGGTTTATTCATGGTTCAGAGTAAGAATATTTGTCAAAATGGTGATTTGAAATTACAGAATTACATTGATGGCAGTAGTGTGTTGCACTCAGAAAGCTGTAGTAATTACCAATGTTGTATAGCAGAAGGGAAAAATCAATATTCCTTTTGAAAAGACCTAATTTCACAATGGGCTTATAGCTCTGCACTCTTCTTTCCAATGGTCCTCCTCATCTTGAAACTCAGAAACTCCAAGAGATTGGAGACTAAAACACGGATACTTCCATAGCTACACACTATGCAATATTTTATATTTCCTTTGCTGAACAAATAAGTAAATATTAAACATACCTTTTTCTTTCATGACTTTTTATCCCTTATTTGCTTTTATTGCATTTTCTTCCTCTTTATTGTACAATTCTTATTGTTTTATCTTCTACTCTAAAGAGTTCTCTTTCTTTTTTACATTTTCTTTTCTTTTTCTTTTCTCACTTCCTTCTTTTCTTTTTAACTTTTTTCACTTGTTTTCACTTTTTTTTTGTCATTTCTTTCTTTTTCTTCTCCTCCCTCTTCCTTAACCACTTTCTTTTTTCCTTTTCTCTCATCATCTTTTCTCTTTCTTTCTCCTTTTCATTAATTTTCTTTTTTTTTTTCTTGCATTTAATTTCTTCCATTTTTTGTTCCTTCGTTATTTATTTACTTTTTTGTAATCTTTTTAATTTCGCCAATTCTTTCTCTTACCATTATCTTTCTTTCGTCTTCTTTCAACCATTCTTTCTTTCTCTCTTTCCCATTTCTGTTGCCATTTTTCTATCACCTTCAGTTTCTCTTGCTCTTCTGCCATCTCTCTCTGTCTTTCTTCCCTCTCTCTTTCTCCCTCACTCCCTCCCTCTATGACATACCATCTTTCTTTTTCCACGGTCTCAGGTGATGCCCACTCTATAATCTCCCTATCTATACTGTTCCAATTGATATTGATGCCAAATCCAACCCTGTCAATTTGTATCTATCTTTGGCTTAATGCATTGTTCATTAAACGTAGCTCAATTGTTATCTCACTGGATTTGAGGATATCACTTGTGCATTTCTTTCTATTGTCATAAGCAACAGTGAGTAAAACTTTAAGTCTAAGAATAAATTGCCTGATACAAAGAAAAACCTTTAAGAGATACATACTACAAAGCTAAAAAATGCCTGAAGCAGACATGATGAAGAATTGGCAATATTGATAAAGTTCCTATAGAAAACTAAAGAATTTACTGTGTTAAGATTTGGTATGAAATATACACACTTCCATGTAGAATACCTAAGAAAAGAGATAAGTATCGCCAGGCTGGAAAATATCTTTGAAAAAAGTCAGTGAGAAACAGAACTCTTACAGTATGGATATTATTTTGTGACCACTAAAATTTATGAGGGTGATATAAAATGAACAATATTATTATTAAGGAATGTCAAGTAGAAAGCAACAATCATTTTAGGAAATTTAAATATAAATTCTCAAGTGTTTAGAATACTCCCAGAGTAAATTTAAAAAAAGATTTCAATTTCGCAATGTGAGTAGTTTGACATATCTCTTGGATATATCAATATTTTTATGATTAATGTTACCTTTTGAAATTATTTACAAGTCACAAACTCAAGACAGTGTGGACTATTAAATGTAAACACAAATTTTGGAAAAGCTAGAAATATAAATTTCTCTTGGAAAGAAAAATTCTAAACTTTTCAACTGCAAGGCTGACAAATTTCTCCACCTAAACAAAATTTAAACAAAAAAAAATCTGATTTTTAATAATTTGGTCAGATTTGGGGAACTGAGTTGAACTGGAAACATTTCGATCCTCCTTTGTATAGTTGTTCCTAATATCATTTTTAGAGTGGGGTCAGCTACTAGATTATTGATTAATATCAATGAACATTACTTCAAATGAAAATAGGTTGCATTAAGCATACTTTTGTCAAAAATTTTGAGATGCAAAATCATTAATCCGAGAACTTGAGCCATGTTCTTAAATATCCTCGTCAGATCAAAGATTCTCATGTGGATGTCATGCATGGCATCCAACATATTCAAAAATGCCTAAACTATCAGCCATATAAAAATGCTTTCTCAGATCAATGGTTAAAAATGGCTTCAATCAAATAAATTCTTTGTCTTAAAGAAGGCAACACTTTATCAGGCCCTAGAATTACGAAATCACAAATACAAATAACAAAAACCACATCAGGACTTATGGCCACATCACACTGAAACATAAGTTCCTGTATGATCACCAAGGTTAAGCAATGTCGAGGCTGGTCAGCAACTAGATGAGTGACTACTTGGGAATACCAGGTTCTGTAAGCTTGGATTTGCAGGTGATATAATGGATAATGGCTATGAATTGTTCATCAGAGAGCTGAGTTCCAATTCATGTTGGGTTTGTTACATTCACTTACATGCAAATACCCTTTGGGAAGGGTATGAATTTGCCTATTTTCCCTCAATCTATGGGTTAATTATTAAGACTTGTATTACTAAATCATTATCATCTCCCTGACAAAATTCTTACAATCTAAAAGTATTTTCTGGCTTTAAATAGCCTGCAATGGGTTGATAAGCTATAGAATATGAATGAATCAATCAATAAATTAAAAAGTCACATCTCTTGATGTCTTCTAAGAGCAACAACAAATAAAATGAGTAACAAGAAAGGAATATAATGATATAATCAAGATGTTCACTTTCCACACTACCCTAAACAAAAAGTTAGGAAGGAAACTCCCATACAATTCGAGAAAGAGTGATAACAACATAACTGGGAAACCCAATTTCCTGAAAAACTGTTTAAAGAAAATTTTTTTATAAATTTCAGCTAATAGTAATGCTGTTTCTATCAATGAAACTGCTAATATCACCATGACCATTACCCATATCTGTGACCCTGAACGAATCAAGTGTCATTGCATAACCCACCACTTGAATCCATTGGAGCCTTCTAACAGTTTTTTTTTCATCACTGGTAGTTATTTTTTTATTACTTTCAAATTAATATTTACATTTTAATGAATTAATCATGTAAAACAAAGTAAAAGATTAGTTAACAGAAAACACATTCTTCCTTGCATATGAAAGAGCATTTTCTTTTGCAATGTTTACTGTTGAAGCCACTCTAAAAATGAGTGAACTCTTGCCAACTGTTTCTATTTAGGAAATTGAATTCCAATGAGTGTCTGAGTTTGTGAACAGAAGGAAAAAAAAATCATTCAGTTATGAGAGAAAAAAAACAGTGAAAATTTACCCAAGTTAAGAAATAATGAATATGATTCATCATTGCTAGTTTTTCTTTTTCTTTTAGGATTTATTTATTGCTCCATTTGCTTCTGGTCCTTTGCATAAAACAATCAATATTTATTGGCATGAAGGTGAAAAAGGATTATTTATCAATGATAATCAATAAATTTTATGGGTATTTTTCATCTCTTTGCCTCATATTCTGTGTATGAATTTAAAAAAGAAAAAAAATTCTTAGGAATACTGCAAAGATAATGTTTTTTCAGTGTTTTTTGGTTTAATAATATGCAGCTTGATAGTTTTTGTGATTGGCTTGTTTCAATAGCAAGACAATGAAGCATGAGATGGAATTGGGAGGAGACTCTTGGTGACAAGGCTTAGAGAGAAAGAAATGAGAAAAAAGCAGGAAGATTGGAAAATATTAAAATAATAGTTTAAAAAAATGGTAAGGTTATGTTTTGAATAAAGATGAAAAGGGTTCAAATTTTTCTAAAGAGCCCTTTATTTTCTACACATCCCAATTTTTTTTTATTTTATTTTTTTATTTTACTTTTTTTGGAGAGTAGATATTTTGATAATGAGAATGCTAAGGGTGTTGCTTAAAATTTAAAAAGAGAAAGAAAAATAAAGTAAATTTTTCTTATAAAGAATTAAATTTGTTTATTGAATATACAAGACAATTTTGAAAACTTTCATTTTGATATGTCTTACCAATAAATCAATGTCATCAGAAAAGGAATTTTATTTCAACAAAATTGACATTAGCAAGACAAAACATGATTCATGTTAAGCATCTGGATGATTGATTTTTTACTTTAATTGTATCAATATAGAAATTGAATCTTAACTAATTGTACATAGTTTTTATTTTTAGTTAGTGTTTTAAGGTTTATATATATCCACCCATTGTTTCAGTACTAATATAATAAGAACAGGTAATAAATTGAAATAGCCTGGTCATATATTAATAATAGAAGATTTATAGATCATAGCATCTTTGTTGAGTAAATTATATCCACTTTTTATTTATGTTCCTATATACTTTTCTTTATATTTTGGGATCTTTCACTGATATATTTTAGAACCATTATATATATATATATATATGTTGTATCAAAAATACTTTTACAAACTTTGGGGTCATGTTTCTCACACCAAAACAAGGACAAAAGTCCATATAAGCATATGTCTGCAAATCTTTCTTTTTTGAGTTATTAAGTTTAAAGAAAGTTTGCAGTAGATGGTGCCATGTTAGCATGTAGGCTAAGTTACATTCATCCTTCATGTACATTTGTGGTTAGTTTGTTTTCAACGTTTAACGTGGGTAGTAGTGAGTTGACTGAGAAGTTGTTCTGGAATGGCAGGATATTTATATCATGAACAGGCAGATATGATTTTTACATACACCCCCAGAAATGGTAATGGACACATTCACAGTTGTATCAGATTGCTTTTCCAGACTAAAGACAGTCGAGTCTTCCAACCTTTGTTACTGTTTATCATGGTGTTGTTGAGACAGGATCTATGGCACCACAAACTATGGATCAAAGACAACCAAGATCCACTTGTAGACCTGACCATGAAGAACACATTGGACATATGTTTATATAGACATTTTACCTTGTTTTGGTGTCAGGAACCCTTCCCAAAGTTTGTAAAAGTATTTTTGATACACCCTGTATATATGAATAATGACAAAAGGAAAACATTTCCTTACCAATGTGTCCCTAAGGGACTTTATCAATGTAAATGAAAGAATTTTATTTTGCAGTATCTATTTATAAACTGAAGTAAAAAATATCATTAACTCTTCAAAATTTTAAAATTTAAGAATGCTTCAGGACAATCCTATGGCTAACTGCATAAGTAAAGATAAACTATAGAGGGCACAAAGTGATTTGAATCAATGCCTATTTTTTTTATAATGATGTTCACCCTGTACAAGGCTCAAGAGCCACCTAAGCTAGGGGTTACAGTGTAAGAGGCACAGTTTAAGGGATATGTGGGGAAGATAACAGTTAAGCCTAGAGTTGAACAGGTGAAGATTGTAATGATCAAGGAAGCATCCTATTGGGAGTCAGTTCCACAAAGCAACTATTCATATAATACAAAAGACTTATTAAGTAAAGGTAAGTAAATGTTGTTTCTAAATGTTATTTTCTTATTTGCATATATTTATTTTTTTTAATATAATTATTATTTATTATTTCCTTTTAATTTGATGAATTATTTATGTATGTATTTAATTTATATAATAGAAGGGCTTGAATTACGAGTTTTCTTTTAATTTTCTATTAAGTTTTATGGTCATGTATATTGGCTTGGGAAAGGAGTGTTTCTTTTAGGAAAAGAGATATTTTACATTTACTTTGATAAAGTCCCTCAGTAAATGAAATGCATTGATAAAGAAAAGTTTTTCTTCTGTCTTGATTCATACTGTCTTTTTACAGATATATTTTATTTATATCTGAACTTTTACATGCACACATTCTCACACATTTATATATATATATATATATATATATATATACATATAGATATGTATATATGAGTGTGTGCATTTGAGTATTTTTATATAAGTGTGTGACTACAGACACATACACACACACACACTAATTAACTTATCCACAGCATGTATTTGAGTATGGATAACTATTTATAAACATGCATTATATATCAGTACTGTACAAAATCATAACTGTCTAATATAATTGCCAGATTTTAAGTAGATGTTTGACAATGTGTCTTTTATGGATGAAATAATGGCCTTTTTGGAGTCACTTTTATTTTATTTTCATATTCTGTTGGAAGCTTACTGAATGAAGAGGAAATATCTGAAACAACCAATACAAAATGATTATGCAATATTTTTTAACCATCTTACATAAATCAAGACAGATGAAGTGCTTTAAAAAGAAATGTATTGAAAAAGAACTTTGAAAATGAAAAGGTATCTCTATAATGTGTCTTGCCTTAACTGAAATAAGTGCTTCATTTCACCTGGGAAGGAATACAAACAAATACTTCCCATCTTCATAAGTGCCATTTTTTGTTACTGAATTCCTGTAAATCTCTAAGAATGGATGAAGAATTCTTTTTTCTAAATTGTACTCTTTAGTCCTGTCTACATTTAGTCTATGGTGTTTAAGTTGCACCTCTGTTAGACTTCTGTGGCATTCCAGCTAACAAAATGAGATTGCTGCAAGGTTTTTTGCAATATTGCATAAAGACTTATTTACAGATTCCTACAACATGCCTGCAATGTTACAAGGTAAAATTGCAAATACATTTGCCTTGTAACAAATGAATTTGTGGCAAAAGAGTCTGATATTTTCAGGATACATAAAAAGAGATGACTTTCTGAAGTTGATCAAAACTGATGTTAGCTTAAATAATGCCAAATACATCCAGTTACTGAAGGACCTTTTAATATTAGACTCGGACAAAGGTAAGATTTTTCAGCATGATAGGGTTCTGTCCCAGCTAACATTGGTTGTTCTTGCAACATTGCAGGTACATTGTATTTTAGCTAGACGATATGTGACATAGTAGCAATATCACAGTAACATTGTAAATAACTATTTTTCTGGGCCTGAATTGACCATTCATCCCTAACATCATAACAACATTGTGAAGTACTGTAGCTGAAATATTCTACACTAGTCAAATAATATCAGAATACTTTTCTTAACAATATGTACAGAAAGTATAAAATTTATTTTCTTATATTTTAAGATGAGTTAATAAATGCACATGCTAATATCTTCCTGGAATTATTCATTTTTTTGTGGAGTACCTTCTTAGGCATATTTGTGATTGTCTGACACCCAGAGCCCACATGATCAACAGCTTGAACAACACCAGTACACTCAAACTATCAGACACGATGACCTGTTACTTTGTGCTAGCACAACCATCGATGGCTTCTAAATAGTTCTGTTTAACCAATTTCACTCATGGGGATTGGTTTAACCCATAGAATGGTTTTCAAGTACTTTCCAATGGTGTTGCATGAAGGGACAGTCTCCCCAGTCTGACATCATCAAGAAGTCACCTTCGTGACGAATCAACCATGCAGAGGTTCAAAGCTGGGTTTCATGTTTGGAAAGTGAACATTCTAACTATTCAGCTATGCACCCATTATACCTCCACATCTACATGCACACTCAGAGACATATGTGTGTATGCACATTCTGATTAGCAAGCTAACTTTGCAAACCATTGTTACTAAATGAACCTCATCAAATGTAGTCTGTTGTGAAGGCTTCATGAAGCAAAGTACTTTTAGGCAAGTAAATGGTGGCAAGTAAATAACAGTAAATAGGCATAAAGATGAGGGTCTGATTCTATGCAATACAAGTAGAAACCATTTTCTAGATATGTGTCAAAAGCTAAATATATATGTATGTATGTATGTGTGTATATATATATATATATATATATATATATATATATATATATATATATATATATATGTATGTATATATATGTGTGTGTGTATATATATATATATATATATATATATAGATAGATAGATAGATAGATAGATAGATAGATAGAGATATATATTTGTGTTCCCACCAAATGTAAAAATGTAAGAATGCTAGAAAAACTAAATAAAAAATTAATTAAATTTTCCTTGTCTGTCATAATTAACAAAAGACGTTTAAAAGAAAAGTTGCTACCCAAATATACATTAATTATATATATATATATATATATATATATATATATATATATATATATATATATATATATATATATATGTACACACACACATCTACTACTATTAATAATAAATATACATTTTTCCTCACTGTTTGTTACTGACTGAAAACTCACCATTATAAAATTTAAATATTATTGTTAAAATGTAAATAAATAAATAATAAAGACTAAAATATAAAATAAAAAATTCTAGAATAACAAATTTTAGTTATATATATATATATATATATATATGTGTGAATAAAGATAAAAGAAAAACTTATCTTAGTCATCACATTTCATCCTCTGATGGGTTTTATCAAAGCAAATGTAAGATTTTATTTTGCAACAAGTATTTATAAACAAAAGTAAAATTATCATTAAATTTAAGAACACTCGTAAATATATTAGGTTGGTGCAAAAATAATGACGTAATAATGTCGTTTTTTGACGTGTTTTTTAACGTCAAAAAACGACATTATTACGCCATTATTTTTGCACCAACCTAATACATAAAGCTAAGTGAAAAGTTAAGGTAAGTTATGGAAGATGCTAAGTGATTTAATTTAATTTCTAATGAACAAAAGTCTGTAAATGTTGTTGATTTTTTTGTTTTTTAAAAAAGAGAGAGAGGTAAAATCTAAGAGAATTGTAATAATTATTACATCAAATTCAATTTCTTGTGAGCACCATGTAAATTTGTCTAAGAGAAAATCAGATAAACAGTCAGACTGGATAGAGAAACAGAGAACTGGGCACTGTCATAGATTGGTATAAACTGCCAGAGAAGATAATTGCTTCACTAAGATTATCATGCTTTAGATTTGAGGATACTAAAATCAAATACAGAAATTTAATTATCTGGGAAGTATTCTAACTGAGGATGGAATGTGTGAACTGAGATCTGAAGACGTATTGGGATGACCAAAGATGCATTCCAAAAGCTAAGCAGAGTATTAAGAAATAGAAAAATTTCATTAGCAACAAAGAAAAGAGTATTGAACTGTCATGTGATATCTGCCTTCCTTATTAAGATCTACAAGGGACAGGAAGATATGGAGGGCCATGATCGCCTACATCCTGAAGTGACATGGCACATAAAAGGAGAAGTATTTAACCTACAACATTTGCTAGAAGCTTAATACTGCTGATTACCCAGCCAGATCTAAATCTTCACTTCTCTTGGAGAATAACACAATCAAGAAAAGGATCTCCAACTTCCAAGACTTCTTGAGTTAGAATCTGAAGAAAGAAAACTATCATTTCGAAATAAGTCATCTTCGATTAGGAAACAAAGTAAAAGTAGACATTACTTACTTTCTCAATATCAACATCACAAATCCTTGTCTATGTTCAATAAAGTGCTTTGCCCTGGAGAAAGCTATCAAGGAAGTCAAAGGTCAAAGAGGGAGACAGAATTCATGAATACTAAATGAGAACTGTTATCTGGACATGGCTGGATAGTGTAAAGGCATCAAAATTTTGCCAAAATCTATGGGAAAATCATGGAGAAAAGTCTTGTGTATTCAACTTGATATGACAAGAATGTATCTGGTTGGAAGGCTTGCTCAAGTTTTTGGCAGGAAAGAAATAGCAATATGAGTTTCTTTTTTCCTTCTTCTATAAATTGATTTTCCTAAAAACAGTTGAATCCATGCAAATGGATAACTTTTCAATACACCCTCCAATACACACACTTTATGAGGATGTATTGAAAAGTTCTTAGCCTCACAAAGGATGTTTGATCATTTGGTCAGATTTTGTGGCTGAGAATTTTCCGCACCCCCTCTTAAATAAAACATTTCCTTTCTTGAGATCAGTGATTCTCAACTGCCATACCATAGCAGACTAGTGTGTTGTGTAATCCTTTTAAGTATGCTGCAAAATATTGTCATGGCATACTTACGTGTGTGATGGTAGCAATGGTATAGCGTTAGTATTTGAATAAATGAATAAGTATTAAACTTTTTTTCAAATAATTCTTTTCACTATTTTTTGATTATGTTATTTTAAATACTTTTTTTTAATAATCATTAAGAAAAAATGATCTGCTAATTGCACATTTGACCAAATATAGAAGAAATCACAAAAAAACATCAGGCACAACCTGTATAAATATTTGATAGAAATGTTGAAATAAAGCAACTTCATGAGTATTTTTTTTTAATCTATGGCTTTATTTCATATCATTTAAATGTATACCCTTTAAAAATTTTGCTAAGTGTGCCGTGATATTTTAATTTTCTCCTTTGAGTGCCATTACTTAAAAAGGTTGAGAAACACTGCTTTAGATGATACCTATACTTTTAGTGTGAACATTTCAGTTCGACATTCTAACCACCTGAAGAAGACCAGAGCATACAATGGACAAAACATTGTAATAAATATGGCAACAAAGATGAGGACAATAGTCCAAATAATGTAAATAGTGTAGACAGGATTATCATAAAAGTAGATAGGCATAAAATTCTACAGGGTGCGATGGGTAAATTGTCACCATTTTATATTTTTGATTTCGCACATGTACATTGTACAGTATACCATAATCATTTGGGCACCGTCTGTGAGAAAAAGAGCAGCATGATGCAATTCACTCTACCAGAAACTTGGAAATGGCATGCTGTACTGCTTGGTATTTGCACCAGAAGTTCCAATATGAACATTTCAGTATGTTTGGGTGTCAAATCTGAGAACAGTGCAAAGTATTTACAAAGAGTTGAATAAGTCTAATGGTGATTTTGAAGGTGATGGTGATGTTATGCCTCCATTCATCTTCCCACAGGGCTTCAGACTCAACACAAGCCTGTATCACATGAGGAGGTAGTGCTACTCTGGCTCAAGAGGGTGGATGCTGGAAAGCCCTATGTCTGTCAAAAGGACACTGCACCATGCTACACAAGCAGGAGAACTCATTTATGGCTGTCAATTTCTGCAAACACATCACCCCTTACATTTGGTCAACTAACTCCCCAAACTGCAACCCCCTTGATTATTATGTGTGGGGCACAGTTAAGCATAGACCAACAAAACTCCTTGTAACACCAAAGATGAACTGAGGGCAAGGATTATGGTAGTATTCACCAACTTAAAAAAAGAGACCATCCAGAAGGGTTGCAGGAGATTCCAAAGTCATCTGGAGACCACGGATGAAGTCAATGGTAATTTTATTGAATAAATTTTTTCTTTAGTGTTTCAAGATATTTTTGTGAAATTTTAGTAAATATATCTGTTAAAATGAAATGTCAGTGTTATTTTCATTTTTGTGTCATTTAAATGACAATTTATCCATCGCACCCTGTATATTATTCAATGAAACATGATTGAATATATATATATATATATATATATATATATATATATATATACACACACACACACACACACACACACACTCATTCTGTATGTCTATATTATATATAATGCATATATCCTGGTTTCTATTGATTGATTTTTAGTTATTTTTCTCACTTCAGCATCAATGTTTAAACATTCCATGTCTGATCTCACACTACAGGAATCATATCCCACCCCACCCCATCTACCATGAATCTATATTCATAATATGCTTCCTCTTTGGAAACCTGTTTTCTGCAAAATGGAACCCATTATATTTTTGCCTCCATTTTGCACACTGTCCCAATGGCAGATGTGTATAAATATGGAAGTAAACTCTAGAAAACAGAGAACTTTGAATGAATTTTAGTCTCACCACATTCTTAAACATGAGATTTAATTGTATCTACATTTTCCTTGCATGTGATCAGGAAATATTCATTTAATTGGTAGAAAAGTCACACAATGCTTTCCTGATAAGACAAGGTGCATATTTCACATACTCATTATAAAACCATTTCTAAGTGGCTGTTTAACATGCAAGTTTTCTGTACATATTGTGAATTTTTAAGTTTTTTTTTTTTTTAATTGATATCACCTCAATGTTATATAGGAATAAAGTGTCGCTGCCAACACTGGAGTTTGAACACCGGTCACCAGAGAGCAAACACAGGCAATCCAATTTTGAATAAGTAGATCATGTGATGGTTAAGGAAATGTATATATGGGAATTAGCATGGTGTCTAAGTGATCACTATATGGATTACTATTCGCATCACTATACAGATTACTATTCAGATCACTATACAGATTACTATTCAGAACAATATTTAATGGTTACTTTTCAAGTGAGTATTATTGAGCAAGTACTATTAGTGCAATTGCTATTTGAGGGCACCTGATACCAGTATTGTTCAATAGCATTACTATGGCTGTATCTACAATTACAAAGTCTCTACTACAACAAGCATTACGAAAGTGACAAGTATTCATTGACATTACAAAAGTGGCAACAAGCTACACCCAGCCAGCATAACTGTAAATTGATGAGATCACAATGCTTAAATTCAAAAACTCTAGGTACCATAGCAGAGTTTATCCAAACATTTACCATGAAAGCATTTATAGAAAAGACATAGAGAGGCAACCTTATGGTGGTGGGAAAGTGACTGAAGCCGAGCCATCAGATCAGAACCAAAAATATTGCTGATTCTTCTTTGGATCTTATCAAAGAGCTCAAGATAAATAGCAGGGTAACCAGACCATATGTGACAGCAATATTCTAAGCATGGATGAATGGTAGACTTATAGATATGTATGATAGATTCTGGAGAGAAAAATTTTCTCACCTAAGTGAACTGACTTTATTAGTAGCTGACCTAGCAATGGATTCAATATAGTGTTTTTTTTCCGCAGAGAATGTGATGTGCATTCTTGGATTCATGTGATCATAATGTTCATAAAGAATTCAAGAATGCATCCATATGAATCTCACTGGGTTTGCCATTATTGTACCTTTGTTCTTTACTAACCTAAGCTTTTTATTCACAGTAAGACTCACCATGTATAAGGCCTTTGGGCCACTCAAGGTAGAGGGTTATGTTAAGGGGTAGTTTATATGGAGAAGAGGGGAAAATAATGGTTGCCTCTAGACAGGTTAAGATTGTAGTGATCAGGGATTCTGTTTCATAGGGCAGTGTTTTGCAGGAAGAAGAGTGGAACTTGATTCTTGCCAGTGGAATATGGAGGGTATGCGGGTGGTTTGCTAGTATGCAAAATGGCATGACAGGTCCTAGCGATGAAGATTAGACCAGTCAGAACCAAGGAATGTAGTTCATCCAAGCATTTTCCACAGTAGTAGCATTAGAGCAGTTAGAGACTCACCACATCACACCTGTGAGTAAGAGGTTGGAAAATAATTCTTCTGTAATAAGGACTTGGAGACGCTTTTGAACTCTATCAAATCTGGAAAGTGAGAAATAGTCATTTCCCACACAAATATAACAACAGTACTTCATTTTCAGTCTGATCTGGCTCTTACAAAGGTAGAGGAAAGTTTCATAAATTTCTGCTTATATAATTAACTATTTGTAGTATCATATCAAAATTAGATAGAGAAGTATAAATAGAGAACAATTGGCAAATATAAAGTAGCTATACCTAGCAAACCCGGTTGCTATTTAGGACATAGAGAACTGTACTATAACTACTACTATGCAGAGAGATATGCAAAACATGACACTATTAATATGCAGATTTTTTACAATACTATTCACCATGTACAATGCTCAAAAGCCACTCAATGTAGAGGGTTACAGAGTAAGAGGCACAGTTTACAGGGATATATAGGGAAGTTAATGGTTGACCCTAGTCTTGAACAGGTTAACATTGTAATGATTGGAGAAGCATTTTATTAGGAGTCAATATTGGAAAAAAAAATTAATTTCGCTTAAGTAAATTTTCTACTTTTTGAACAACCCAATATATGTGGTACATAAGGTATTTAAGAACACACATTTTAGTGGGTCATAAATGGAAAACACCCAATGCCATGCATTTAAGTTTAACATTCTTATTTCTCTTTCAGAGGTATTAAGGGCATTAACATGACAGCTTGCAATGTGACACAAGGAATGAAAGGATGTCACAAAAATGTATGCAGGTTACTCAGAATGTAATGCCTCCAACATGTACATGAGAGTGAAGTTGTTATTATTGGAGTAGAGGAGAGACCTTTCTTCTTCAAAAATAAATTTGTGGAACTGACTCCCCAGAGAATGCTTCTCCAATCATTATAATCTTAACCTGTTCAGGCCTAGGATTAACTATTATCTTCCCCACATATCCTATAAACTGTACCTCTTACTCTCTACCTCGAGTGGCTCTTGGGCCTTGTTCAGAGTGAATATCATTGTTAAAAAAGCAAAAACATTTTTTCTTGCCTTATTTACCCACACAAGTAATAAGCATTTACATCAAAATTATATCGCATATAGGTTTTGACATTTTTCTCAGATTTTTTTTGCTAAATTTTTTGCTTATAGCGAATATAAGTAATACCTTTCAGCAAATTTATAAAAGCTATGTTTAAATAAGATGTAACAAAAACTTTTTTAACAGCCATTCATAAAGGTATTAAATTAATATCACAGGAGAATGTTCTTATTATAAACGGTAATATTAGCTGTTTCCTTATAAGGAAACATTCAGAACTCACTGACCAAGCAACCAGTATGATGATCTATAGAGTAATTTTGAAGTAAATTCTTATTATATGTGTAAATAACCAATAAAGTAGTATCCTGTACTTATTTCTCTTACTGCATATTGAAACATGTCTGGAGCAACAAGAACCGCAGGAAAAACACAAAAATAAGAGTCTACAAAGCCATTGTACTGGCTACCATTCTTTATGAGGTTAAATCTTTGGTCAGATATCACTGCCATCTGTGCTTCCTCTTGTACTTTGACCAGCATTGCCTCTTCATCATTCTCAGTAAGTACTGGACTTCTTTCATCATGAATACCAAAATCCTTAAGACGGCTAGTGCCACAAGCATTGAATCAAAACTGCAAATGACTCATATGTGTTGGGCAGGTCAAATAATATAAATGGGAAAAAATTGTCTCTTAAAGATCCTCATCTTATCAAACTGGATTTGTGCTGACTGAGCAGAGGAACACAACAAGAGATTTAGAAACTTCTTTAAAATGACCTACATGAGCAATCAAATGAACTACTCCAGTTGAGTGTGTCTGTGTGTATGTTTGACAGCAATCCCTCTTTAATACATGTTTTGTTAAATAAACTGACAAGACATTTTTGTTAAGTCTTTATTATATTTTTCTTGTATGCAAACAAGTATTTTTCTTCCAGACTTAATGAGTGTAAAAATTTGTCAAATGTTTGTGGATTCAAAGTTCTTTTCAACTTATCTATTAGCCATTTATAAGATTGTAATTATACCACTATAATAAATGGTAAGTAAATGGTATGGTAGACAGTCTAAAATTTCTTAAATAAGGAATTATCTTGTGACTTGTACTATCTGAAGATTGGGAAACAGCCACATAATCGTCTCGGTGTCTACGTAAAATTTTAAGTTGGAGAAAGACAGTTATACCTGAGTACTATTTTGCTATTATATTTATTATATTGGCTCTGTTTGAATATATTTTATATCAAGCCCTGTTCTTATATCATCAGTGTTTGTTTTTATTATGCAATATTTTTTTTTAATTGATTTTACCCCAAGCAAGTCAGTAAAGCCATAAAGACACAAGGGGTTACTGGGTGTGAAAGAATTACAAACAGAAACATTGTTGATGAGCAAGAATAGAAAAAAAAATAATCAAGAGGACAGTAGATAGTGACTGACAATGAATTAAAATTTTGGAGATGAAAGTTGACTGGAAAGCAAGTAGACAGAAGGGAGTTCCACGAGCAAGAAGTGTGAGAAAAGAAACTGTTAGCATATAATTTAGGGATACATCTAGCCAGCTCTACTGTAAATTGATGAGATCTCAATGCCAGCCTAATACTGTGCTTAAATTAAAGTCTAGGTACCATAGCAAAGAACAATTGAACAATTACCATGAAAGTATTTACAGAAAAAACATATAGAGACAATCCTACGGCAGTCGGAAAGTAACTGAAGCCAAGCCACCAGATCAGGACTGATAATATTGCTAATTCTTCTTTGGAGTTTATCAAGGAGCTCAAGGTCAATTGCAGGGGCACCAGACCACATGTGGCAGCAATATTCTAAGTATGGACGAATGGTAGACTTATAAATATGTATGACAAGTTCTGGAGAGAAAAATTGTCTTGCATGATACAATGAACCAACTTTCTTAGTAGCTGACTTAGCAATTGATTCAATATAGTCTTTCCACTTCATGTCAGCTGAGAACATTAGCCCAAGGTGGCGATGCTCACCCTACAGCAATGATTAACAAACTGAGTTTGTTTGATCTTCACTTAGTACTCTGCATTTATATCCCTGTTTGATAATCTGCTAAGTATTTTAAATATCTTCATTCTTAATATACTTTTCAACATGTGATCAAAATTTGATGAAAATGAAAATCCAGCAATATGAACTTTGTGGTTTATAAAATACATACATCCCATCTCTCCTCTTGCTTATAACCATCTACTATAATAAAATAAACATTTTTTTTTTTTCGCTAAGACTGAATTAGTCAAATAAAACTTCATGAGCTTTTACTTAGATTTGTTACAATATTACAAGCAGGTACATTTGTCGGAGTTACTAACCCTGTTTTATTTTATTTTCTTGAATAATGAAATTAATGAATATTAGTACTGATGTGTTGACATAGGATAATTATCTTGCAAGAAGGTGCTGAAAAGTTTTTGGCCTGACCAAGAACATATTAAAAATGTTCTGATATTTTTTTTTATTCAGTACAGTCTAAGCAAGCCACTAAGATTCAAGGGGCTAATGGGGATGAATGAGAATGAAAAGAATTTAGAAAGAACCAGAAACATAATCCTAAACAGAAAGCAATGGATAAACCATTACTTTTGTTCAAAAGACCATGAAGGTGAGTGTACCATACAATAGTTGTTTCCTATTGAGGAAAAATAAATATGAAATAAAATTGGTTTGAATTTGGGAAGAGGGTCAGGCAAATAACTTTACAGTACTTTCTCATGTGGTAATAAAATAAGCATATCCCATCTCCTCTCTTGCTTGTCACCATCCACTATAATAAACATTTTCAGTGCTAATGCAGAATTAGTCAAATAAAGCTTCATAAGCTTCTACATAGAGTTGATGCTATATGACAAACTTATAAAATAGAAAGTTTAAAAAGGTAAACATTTTGGTTCTGGACTTTATAAGAATTAATTTCTTATTCACTGGAAACACAGAAGAAATCAAAACTGATAAATCCTGGAGAATTCTTGAAGATTTTAGAAGACAAGAGATGGGATGTTCTTTATAATAGTTGGATTAGCCATTTCCATGCAAGAAACACTCAACATTTATTGACTGAACGGTTAGCATTAGTGTTGGTTAAAATTTCTAAAATTGTTCTCTCAAAACAGTTTTTTTTAGAAAGACAGGCTTCTCAAGTCCACTAGCTGTTATTGCTCTTTCAAGCTTCTGCTTTTTTAATACTACCATTTTGTTAAAGGCTGTGGAGAAAATCAACATCTTGGTTATGCCATTATTTTCTCTTCAAGTTAGATTTTATTTGATACTGCTTGTGGAAGTTTTCAAGTGATTTGTTTTTTGTTATTTAGTAAAGTTCTTTATTTGTGAATCTTTAGTGCCAGCCTGCATGATATGATGAGATCTGTAAGACATAAAGAATTCAATCACTAGAAGCCATTTTTAATCATTGATCTGAGAAAACAGTTGTATATTGATGATAAGGAAGATTAATGTTTATGTTCAAGAGAAGATAAACTTTCCAAAGTTATGGCATAAAACAAAGTTAGGCATTAAGAATTGAGAAAATTGTTTGAGCTGTTCAGTCAATGTAAGAAAAGTTGAGTGAGTAGACATTTCAAGATAAACTGTCATTCAATATTTTAGAGAAGATTCTTCAGACTGAATGTCTGTCATATTCAAAAGTAAAACTCTGACTTTCTGAAATGCAAAGTTCTTATATATATATATATATATATATATATATATATATATATATATATATATATATATAATAATTTCTTATAATTCCTCTTACAAAAAAAAACTAATGTTGGATAGTTTCAACCATCCCTCTGTTTATTTCTCACCGCTGATGAAGAACACAGACACAATGGAAAATTTAGAACTTGGAACCTCAATCTCTGTGCTTCATTTTTGTCACCTGGTTAATATTAATAAATGTTTTTTGTACTGATTTCATCAGTACCCTTTCGTTTGACTTTGTTTTATTGACCAACTTATCTACTCTACTTATATATATATATATATATATATATATATATATATATATATATATGGAAATATGTGTATTTAACCCCAGTTGAAATAAAAACTCATATTTCTGAGCTTCTATTTGAGGTTAAATACACACATTTTGGAACACTTATCCTTTGAATTATATAAGAACTGTGGATTTCATTAGAAAAGAGTACAGGACATTATATCTGCCCTGGACAATATACTCAAAGATGAAGAAAAGACTTGAAGCAACAGAAATGTGGTACTAGAGAAAGATGCTGAAGATACCATGGAAACATTGGAAAAAATGGAAACAAAAAGAAAACTGATACTTAATATCAAGAAGAGGCAGTTGAAATTTCTGGGGTACATAATGAAAAAGGAGGGCTTGGAAAATCTGATACTCACAGGACAGAGGGAGATAGGAAAGCAGCATGTAAAATAATTGATGAGATTGAGCAAATGGATGGTAGAACAAGTTTTGGGAGAAATAATAGAAAGACAAACCTTATTAACAGTTATAAGAGACAGGAAAATGAGGAGAGCCATGGTCACCTATGTTCTGAAGGAACACAGCACATAAAAGAAGATTTCTAACCTTGCTTCAGTGAATCAGGTTTCCATTGTTATTAGATTTGATTTTTTTGCAGATGTAGAGAGAAAACTGTTTTAAGCATTCACTCATCATAAAAGGAAGTCAAGTTTTTTTTTTACAGTAACATTCACCCTGTACAAGGCCTGGGGAGTCACTCGAAGTAGAGGGTTACAATAAGAGATAGTTTATATGGATAGGAGGGGAAGATAATGGCTGACTCTAGACTTAAACAAGTTAAGATTGTAATGATCAGATAAACATCTTCTAGGAAGTCTGTTCCATAGGGCAGTGATTCATGGGAAAGGCTGTTTCAGTGGAACTTAGTTCTTTCCGATGGAATATAGAGGGAATGTGGGTGGTTTGCTAATATATAAGTGGCATGGTGGGTCCTAACTGGAGGGACTGGGAGATGCAGTTCATCTGAGCACTTTCCTTGGTAGTAGTGACAGAGTAGTGAGAGACTCACTCCATCCAACCTGTGAGACGAAGGTTGGAGTATGGAAAATAATTCTTCTGCAACAAGGATTCAGAGATGCTTTTGAGCTCTATCAAGATTAGGAAGTGTGGTCTGGGCAGCTCCTGCCCAAATATGGCAACAGTACTCCATTTTTGGCCTGATCTGGCTCTTATAAAGGTAGTGGGTATGAGATGTCAGGAGTGGTACAGGGAATTCATAAATATATATCTGTCCACTTTAGCAAAATACAATTAAAATCAGTTAAAATCTTTCATCTGATTTCACTTAAAAAAACAGTTTAAAAAAACATTTTCTTTAATTACATTTTATTTTAAGTCTTTTTTATTAGTATCTTCTAAGATTATATTTATTATATTTTGTATAAGACAAAAAATATTTTTAATAATATAAAAATAGCAAAAATAGTATATATATATATATATATATTTTGAAGTATTTCACCCCAAGCAAGGCGGGAAGCCGCTAGGACGCAAGGGGTTACAGAAGATATGGAGCAAGATCAGATAGGAGTGATAGAGGAAAGGATGTGGAGAAGGATAGTGGATAGATCAAGGCAACTGGAAATGTCAATTGACATTACATTTGAATAGTTGGAGATTATATCTCTCAGGGAAACTGGAATAGGGAAGGGAGTTCCACAGGCGAGAGGTGTGAGACATGAAGCTATTGGAGTAGAAGAGATGGCTAGATTTAATAGTTTCGACAGTGAAAGGGTGAGAGCGGGATGCCAGCCCCATAGGGCGCTTGAATTCATGAAGTCTGGGAACCAGCGAATGCAGATCCTCGGAGCAATTACCATGAAAGTAATTGTAAAAAAGACAGAGAGAGGCGACAGCGCATCTGTGAGAGAGCGACTGTAGACGAGATGCCAGAACAGGGCCAATTATATTGCATATTCACCTCTGGAGCTTATCAAGAACCCCGAGGTAAACAGTAGGGGCTCCAGACCATATATGGCAGCAATACTCCATGCAAGAGCGAATTGTTGATTTGTAGATCTGAAGGACCGATTCTTGGGAGAAAAATTTCCTGGCACGGCACAGGGAGCCAACTTTCCTTGCGGTGGACAAAGCAATTGACTCAATGTATTTGTTCCATCTCAGGTCAGCTGTCAACATGAGACCGAGCAGCCGCAGAGAGGTGCTCTTGAGAAGTTGAGCATCAGACATTCTAATTGAGGGCAGAATATCTTATTATAATTTGACTTATCCCTCCCTTAGTTACTTAGTTAGCATATACATACATTATGCCCTGCCAATACCTTATAAATAATGGACTATTCCATTTTGATCATGTGGAAAGCCATATTAGAGATGCTAAATGGTTACAGTGAGAAGCTGAAAGTAAAAAAGAAAGGGAAGATAGAAGTGTTTAACGTCTCATGCCAATAGCTCATAAATAATGGACTATTCTGTTTTGATCAAGTGGAAAGACAAAAAGAAATATCAAAGATGTTACTTGAGCAAATGAAAGAAAGAAAGAAGGAAGGAAAGACAGAAGTGTTTGACAACTTTTTCTGTTTCAGTAAAATAGAAGAAGCTGTCAATTTCAAATCTTTTCATTTTTACCCCCTTACTTCTTTAAATAACGACCAGCATTCATATTTAGGTTTGTTACTGCAATATCTTGTTATAGTATTAAGCTCAAATATTTAATGATGTGATAGGGAAATTTCTATGGTTATTTTATTGTTATAGGACTTGCCAAAAGCTTATTCAATCATTAATTGTGATTCATCAGAAAATTAAAATAGGAAAACTATGAAATTTTTATGTGTGTTTCTTGTATTTTAATAATATAAAATATGTTAGTACCACTTGAAGGATTACTAATTTATTATATACATTTATGATCACTAACTCCTATAGGAGGCAGTGAAGGAAAGCAAGACAAAAGGACTAAGTATCAGTCATACGAAAACTGAATGAATTGATGTTAGCAAAAAGAACAAGCAAATTACAGATTGGAGATAACAAAATCAAACATGTACAATTTAAATATCTGGAAGCAAAAGACAGACACTGAAATCTGAAGGTGCATTGGAATAGCGAAAGATAGCAGCCAAATTCTAAGCAAATAATTAAGAAACAAAAAAATATCATTAGAAACCAAGAAAAAAGTACTGTTATGTAGTATCAGTCCTCCTATATGGCAGTGAATACTGGACAATTTCCTAATGGTTGAAGAAGAGACTTGAAGCAAATGAAAGTTCTACAGAAGGATGATGAGAATATCATGGACTGAACATATGAGCAATGTTGAAGTTCTGGAGACAAATATTAGGGAGAGATAACTGAGGTTTCTGCGACACATAATGAGGAAGGAGGACTTGGAAAATTTGATACTCACAGGACAGATTGAAGGTAAGAGAGAAAGAGCATAGCAATGCACAACCTACCTGGTGAAGATGAGTGAATGGATGGCAGAGCAGGTTATGGAAGAGATGGCAAAAAACAAAATTTATAAAGACCTACATGCTTCAGGATTGGGGAGAACTATGATCACCAACATCTTAAAGAGACATGGCTCATAGAAGAAGAAATTATATTTTGTTGTCATATTAAATATTTGAACAAAGTATAATTTGCTGAAAACATTTTACTAATATCTGAATCATTGGATGAACTGCAAGAAATGTTTAATGATCTGAATAGAAAAATCTCAAGTTTGGTTTAAAAATAACTAAAAGCAATACAAAGACTATAAGTATTGGGGACCAAAAACAAGGAAAAAAAACCTGCTTAGGGCAGGTGATAATATTAAAGAAAAACCATAAAAATTAAAATAAATTAGTGTATAACAGTGAGTTATTAGGTTGGTGCAAAAATAATAACGACATTATTTTTGCACCAACCTAATAGAAAGCATTTAAAAAAAGAAAAAGAGACTTAACAAAAAGTATTTTGCCAATATGCTAAAGACTATAATGATTGTATAATACCAGAAAAAGGAGGTGTGAAATGGAGTAATTAACAAAATCACTGGAAAACGAACTTAAAAACACACAAAGATCAATGCCAAAAATAATACTATACATAACTCCAGGAGATTGAAACAGGTCAACATGGATGAAAGAACAGACCAAGATAAGAGATAATCATAGAACTGATTAAATGACAAAAATGGAGATGAGTGGGTGGGACACATAACAAGATGAATGGATAACAGCTAGAACAAAAGGCTGGTTGGCTGGAGTCCAACAGATAGTAAACGTAGTAGGAAAAAAACAAAGATGAAGAGGTTAGATAGAGGTATTTTTTGTAATAGAAAAGAATACTAATCAAGGTTAAAAGGAAATGTCAATGGTAATATTAGCCGTTTCCTTATAAGGAAACGTTCAGCATTCATTCTTTCTCTTAAAATAATTTTTCAGGAAAATAAGTTTGGTAGCTGTTGTTGTTCTTTCCAGTAGTGATTGGGGTTTATTTCCTGAACTTTTATTTAAAGTATTTTGGAAGGTTAAAATCTTGATTATGTCATTATTTTTCTTTGAGTAATTGCTTGCTGCTGCTGATGGTTGTCCTTAAATGATGTGGTTTCTTTTATTTGGTACAGCTCTTTAGCACCAGTCAACAAAGTTCAAAAGAGGATGATCTTTGTCAAGACCCTAAGACTTTTAATGGCTGATGATTATATATAAAATTGTGTATTTGGGCAGTAATCCCCCTTTTATACAAGTTTCATTAAAGAATTCAATAAATTTAAAATAAAAAGTAAAACTAAAAAAACATCCTTGATAATGGCTAACAGAATAGCTGAAAGTGCTCAGGTATAGAGAAAATTCAGACAGTTTTTACACACTTTACATCCAGAAAAAATACATATGAGCACAAGAATAAAATGCTTGATCACAGTAACTGGTAATAAGATTGATGATACTTATTATATGTTAGCCTTTTGAATAAATTTAAGCACAAAGAGAATGCAGTTTATAAAGAAAGTGTTTATGTTTGAATTATACTGTGTTCAAAATGTCCATCTTCCATAGAGAGATTGAGTTGCAAACATTGATTAGCATTAATATATCTTTGTCCATAAGAAAAACATCAAGTGATGTTAAATTTGGTGAATGATGTGGTTTCTTCAATCTCTTTGTCTTATACACCTAGAAATGTTTTAAATAAACCTAACATTACAATGAACTGGGGAATGTATTCAATCTTGAAAATAAAACTACTCTCTTTATCAGACTAACAAAGAAATTATTGACACAATTGATTTTTAAAGCATAAAATATGTGTATTGGCATGTAAGCATGATGTATCTATATAAGAGATTGGTATATTTACAGTTACAAGCAAAATTCTGGTCTTTAGATATGTGAGAATTTTTTACAGAGACATTTCAAGGTATATGTGGCTAAAAGAAATTCTCTCAATGTTATTTGCCCCAACTCTGATTCAATATTTTCTGTTATCCGATCATTTTTTTTAAATCTAAATAGTATGGTGTTTTCATTCCAAATAATTGGAGTTCATGGTGCAAGCAAAAATATTCACCTTTATTTCAAAGTTCAAACAATTATCAAGTATCTTCAAATCAAGAGTTCAGATTACTTACATTGGATTGGTCACTCATTCAAGCAGAATATAAAATTGACAAATCAACCAATCAGAAATCATTAATAGGCAAATTGCCCAATCAGAATCATTTATTTGGAAGGAATGGGGGAATTGTCCAATTTATAATGGTTGAAAGAAGATATTTCAAGTAGCAAGGAAAATAATTTTAAGATTCAGAAAACAACAATTAGTTTGATTTCTAGGTATTATATACTTTATACCATGCATTATGGATACTGACTCAGATCAGTCTGACACAAAACCAAGGGAATGAACAGGAGTTGCTCACATTAAAAACAATGTTCAAAAACCTGGATTTTACTTTGGCTTGAATACAGGCAAAAAATAAAATTGCAGCACTAAATATGTGCTTCAGTTAATTCAAGATTAAAATTACAAATAATATAGCTACTTTATAGTAAATAATCACATATACAGATCACTGCATTCATAAATTAAAAAATAACTACAACCTGCATTAAATGTTTATAAAAATACACACCATCTGAGACAAACACTATTATCATATAGACAGCAGTTACAACTGGTGAGATGTATTGCCGACTGTCTAACTATGCTCATGTTTTCTGATTGGTTTATATAGATATTCTGCAAGCTTCAATTAATATGTGGTGAGTACAAAATAATAATAACTCCCTTTATCCACTCCTTTCAAATTCAGGTGAACTGAGGAAAGAGATGAAAAGAAATTTATGAGCCTATGTGAAATTTTCTTTGGACCAATAAAAACCTTGCCTTTACAGAAATTGGCCAGTGGCTGAGAAAAAGATTGAAAAATATTTACAAGCTGATGTGAAATTACTTTTGAACCAATGAAAACCTTGTCTTCAGAGAAATTAGCCATTGAGTCAAGAAAAAGAAAAGAAAGAAAATAGCAAACCTATGCAAAATACTTTTTGATATAAAATGAAAAAAAAAAATTAAATTAACATGTCTGTCTGAAGTCATGTGAAAGGTTTCATTTCTGTTAATATGTTCACTGTTCAACTTCTTGCCAGTGTCAAATTACTCATCAATTATGTTATCAGCCTTAACCAAGCACATGGTACTTCAAAGAATTTTCTTTCAACAATTCAAGAAAGCTAAGTATGTCAATCTATCTCTCTTTGTCTACTTTTGAATGTATGCAAACTATATATTCCTTCTTTGAGCAACAGACTTTCTTACCTTTGTTTTAAACATTTCTTAATATTATTTTGTGTCAGGTCATTTAATTTGTTGTATGAACATTCCCCCTACATGAAAATTTGTTAAAACTATGAACTTTCAAATTCTTATGGTATTGAGCACATTTTCTTTGCCGGTAAGAAAATTTTGCCCAACTGGTTAGAAAGCTCACTTTCTGACAATGACCCCAGGTTTAAATCTCACCATGGTTGATTTGTCAAGAAGGCAACTTGTTAACTTGAAGTTATTGGCCTTGGGGAGGCAATCCCTGTGTGTGGTATGACTGGAAAGTGCCTGAAAACCAAACCACAAGTCCATTAAAGACTTTTAAGTGATTTTCAAGTAGACAGAATTGTCCATCAGTGGTTGTGCAAGCATGAAGTCACAAGTCATTGTAGGAAAGGGTCTGAGTATAATGACTTGTTCAAACTGTTGATCATGCCAGATGATGTACTCTCTCCCAGAAACTGTAACTGAGGTTTCTTCAGCATAGTTGCAGTATAAACCACAAGTGGGGGACTGTGGGTGTTGAACAAACAGCTGCAACTGGCTATCCACCTTAGCAGACAGACATACTTAGAAATGAACAGCTAACTAATATATATATATATACATATATGTGTATATATATATATATATATATATATATATATAATGGCTATCACACCTCTTAAGATACATTTGTGTTTGTTAAACAAACACAAAGCTCATCTATGGTTTATACTACAACTAAGTTGAGTAGACCTTAGTTAAAAGTTTGGGGGTTATTTTATATATATATATATATATATATTAGGATATTACACATAAAACATGTAAAAATCACTACAGAACTGCAGTTGTGTATCAATGCATATCATATCCAAAAATAAATAATATCACTCTGGTCTGTATTGAGCCATCTTTTAAATTAAATGTTATGAACATTGTACTATATATATATATATATATATATATATACAAACTCGACTCTCCCCGTCAAATTCAATGTATGAGGGTCAAGCAGATTAGTTCCTAGGAAACTGACAACCCGACACCGGCACATGACATTTGATTATAGTGGTGAACCTTTTGTGCAGAACCATCCACACCTTTTGAAGGGCCAAATGCAGAGACCTTTTACACTATGTGCCACATGGTCCTCAAACAACCCTCCGCAGGTTTTGAATTCAGAGTTGTCCTTCTCCTAGACCAGTTGCCATTCAAGGCTATAGAACCCAGTCTGTCCTGCTATTTACCTGTAACTGGAGGGAGAAGAGGGTTCACACGTTTCCAAAGGGTTATATATATATATATATATATATATATATATATATATATAATTTTAATTTAAATATTTCCACAGTACACCTAATAGTAAGTTCAATGGTAATGATGTTTTCAGTTTTCTTGATGATGCTCTTATAAAGATAAATGCTAACAGCAGAATAGAAACTTTAAACATACAACTGATTTTCACATATTCCATCACACATTCTTTGTTTGGATATTTCATAACATTTATTTTATCCCCCCACACATATATATATATATATATATATATATATATATATATATATATATACATATATATAAAGCTAAAATAGAGTTTTAAGGTATGCTATATCTATGGGTAAAAGAGTTCTACATCAAGCACATAGCATATGTAAATATAAAATTTGTTCACTTGTATATATGTGCTTACATGCATATGTATTTATGAGTGTATATAACTGTACATTGCCATTATAAACAATGTTGAGAGCCATGACTTTTTGAATATATATGCATATATCATAAATTTCATATATCTTATTAAAAACAATGTAGAGTTTATATCTATTGAATTTATTGATTTTTTTTAGCATTTTTAGGAAGACATATTTACAAGAACTATATATATATATATATATATATATATATATATATATATATATATATATAGGATTAATGCAAATAAAATTGGTCACTTAGCAGATTGATTGATGTTATGTTTAGCACCTTGGCTCTAGAATTTTGTAGATTAACATTTTTAATTGTTCAATTCAGAACAGAGGGTTTTAGTTATTAACTGCCATTTTTCTCATGTTGCATATATATATATATATATATATATATATATATATATATATATACACTACAGTTTAAAAGTTGGAAGCAACCCACCCAGAATTATTATGGAATGAACTTTGCAGAAGAGTCAAAAAAAAATGAAAAGAGCTCTTAGAGTCATCAAAAAAAGAATGGAATCAATTATCAAACTTATACTTTGAGAAGCTTTTGCAACAAATGCCATCAATTTGTGCTGCCGTAATCAAGGCTGAAGGAGGATATTTTGATGAGAGGAAAATTTAATCATAAAACAAATTTTTTCTTTTTTGTCATAATAAAATTTCTAATAAAAAATCATGCCTCACATTTTTCACATTTTTTTTAGCCATCTATAATAATTTTCTCTTAAAGTACAAAACAACTACTTTTGGAGCCAATTTAAAAATTACCAAGGGTTTCCTCAACCTTTTGAACTGTAGTGTATACGTATGTAAATATATTCACATGTATGCATGTGCAGATGCATATACTTATATATGTAATTTACTGAGTATAATCTTGGCTGCATTGTATTTTGACCCTCTCTCATAGTTCTTTGTCAATGTCTCTCTTTCTTCACCATATTTGGCAGCAATCTGTCCCAGCTGAAAAATATCAAGCTGATTATGCTATTAGTTTGCTGCCAATATATTCAGAAATCCTTTTTTTTTTTTGCTGAAAATCCTTATTATGCAACAGAAGCAAAACCATGAACTGAAGGAAGAACAATGGTTTTGCTAAATGACACTCAAAGAGGAATTGATATTGAATGTCTTCAGCAGCTGCAGTGGTTTGATTATACAAAGTTACTATTCATCTGCCATTTTCTCTTCCTTGTGGTAACAGCAAAAACAAAAAAAAAACATTCATTGTCAAGTGATAGCGTAGAGGTTAGCTTTTTGAATTAGATACCATGAGCTGGAACTTTCAAATCTTGATGACAAAGCAGCTGAGATTCCTTTTCATGCTTTTTTAGTTGCTAATGCCACTATCTCATTATCAAAGAGGTATATATTCTCTTTTGCTTGTGGTATATTTAGTGGTCAAGGTAGTTGTGCCAAAGATCTGGGTTTGATTTAAGGAAAACGTTTGTCACTTCAAAATTGAAGAGCTGGTGCAATGCAATCGTTTTCCTGGATGTACTATCTTGAACAGAGCCTGGGTTCAAGACATTTGTATACCACAAGACAACATTCACCAGACAATACATCAACTTCAACTCTCACGACCCATACAGTGTAAAGAAAGAAATGATTAATTAAGTGTTAAGGTATGTGATAATCACAGGTAATTATTCCACCCTTTGTTTCTTTGCAGTCATCAATATACAAGAGGGTGCTGAAAAATTATTATACTCACTAAAAACAGAAACCTTTCCAAAAAAAAAAAAAATATATTTGGTCATTCAGTTAAATTTTGGGAAATGAGCTAGGTCAAGAATTCAGCACCTCTTTGTAACTTGTAATTTCAAATAAAGCTAAACTAGCTGTATGAGAAGAGAATGCAATTGAATTGGTATGCCTAATATGACACCTTTTTCAATCAGGAGGTTCAATGGCTAAAATAAAAAACAATTAGCACAGAAATTGCAAGACCTTTTATAGAGATACTGGTTCAGAATACTCTAGGAACCAGTCCTTCAATCAATTTTACATTATTGATAATTTCCTCACATTTCAAATAGCTTTATAAATACAACGTTAGTCTTCTAGTAAACACAAGGTCAAAGCTGAAACATACTGACTGTATCGTAGATGCTCATATATTTCAGTGTTACAGCTCCATGCTTATGGTAATGGTTTGATGAATGAAACATTTAAAGTCCAAATCTTATTTTGAGATTGGTCTGGAATTTGTAAATAAGATATATTAAATGTTACAAAATGTTGTTGTGTATGTTAGGCTCATTACTATATAATTATTTATATATATATATATATATATATATATATATATATATATATATATATATATATATATGTATATGTATACACACAGAGTGCAATGGGTAAATTGTTGTCATTTTATATTTTTAATTTTTCATGCATGGTGTTTTTGGGTTTTTTTTTTTAATTTGTCAACTGCACAGTATAGTAGGGTCAGTTGGGCACCATCTGTCGGAAAAAGAGCATCATGACACAGTTCACTCTGCCAGAGATTTGGAAATGGCATGCTCTACTGTTTGGCATTAACACCAGAAACTCCAATATGAATATTTCAGAGTGTTTGGGTGTCAATCTGAGGACAGTGCAGAGGATTTGGAAGGAGTTGGATGAACCTAATGGTGATTAGAAAGGTACGGCAGCTGGGAAAACTAACTCATCAGAAAAAAAATCTCAAATTTGTTGTTATTTTTTCTTCTGAATGCTTTCTGCTTGAATTAATGGGATGAGGATTTGTTCTTATTTACACTATTTACATGCAGACTCATCTTTCTTGCTGTTACCACAATGTTCCAGCCATTTTGCCCTCTGGCAATTAGTTGTATTTCAATCCAGGCAATTGAAACCCTTTATTTAATCTACAGGGGTAGACTGTTCTTGTTCCACTACCCATGTCTAAGAACATATTGTCCTTGTTATTTTTAGTATTGCTCAGTTATTGCTTTCTGTTTCCACTGAGTCCAAGTACAGGGATTGAACTCATAATTATTGTCACCAAATTTACAAACCAATGCATTAATACACTAGGTTATTGTCACATTGGACAATTTTCTATGGAGAACTTGGAGCCTTAAACCTAACCTGCCTGCTGATGTGTGTCCTTAAGATTAAATAAAGGCTTTAATTCAGAATTTCTTGTAGGTTACCAGGGTTGACATGCACCTGATGAAGGCCAGAGGGCCCAATGACTGAAATGTTGTGATAATAAAACAACAGCAAAGATGAGGATAATAGTCTACATGTAAATAGTGTAAATCCTGAAAGCTTGTTGAACATATTTGGGAATTTGAAACTTTATCTGTTACTGACAAAATTCCAAATGCATCTCTAAAATAAAAGATCAACATTGTTGAATCAATTAAGGCTCATCTCCATAACAAATGAGAATATCAGCACAGAATAAGCTGTAAATCATGGAAAGTCACATGATCAATGCTTAATTTTGAGTAACAGCTAACATGGGGAATAAGAATAATGTAGTATAAACTTAGTGGTAATGCATAGGGCAAGATATCACAAGTACATCTTCATGTTTAAACAGAGAGAATAATTACTAAAACTCAATTAGTGAACAGTGCCAAAGAGGTTGGTTCCAGTCAGCCAAGTCAGAAGGTGTTACTGTTGGAAGCATTGCATTTGGCTGGATATTGATTCCTTGTTAAACTGTTGTGATCTCATTTGTAGAGAACTTCAATCAAGGAGATGATAATATTTCACTTGCTGCTTGCGCTAAACTATGTCCAATTGGCTATGTGGCACATTTGAATTACTACAGAAGTTTGATAAATTTGGAATCATGACAGATGTACTCGATAAGCCCTCTGAAAAGGCACTGTCAGGTTGCAACTAATGAAGGTGAGGATTCCATAACCATTTGCAGTTCGAAGACATTCTCAATTCACCTGACGGCAAAAAATTAAATTCACCATTTCTCTGAACACATCAGTTTATTTTGCTCAATATCAGCTGAATTTGGGGATGGAAATGTTACTGACATTACTGAGCAACATTTAATTATTACACTTAGAAATAATATCGGCTTAAGATCTATGCCACAGTCAAGATATTATTATATGCCATTACATTCAGAATTGTGAATGCGCATGTAGTATGGTGGTTATCATCAAAGAAAATGGGACTAGCATTCCAAGTTCAAATTTCAGCTGAGGTTGTTACATTCATTTTTACACCAATAATATTGGGAAAATTATGCATCTACCTCTTCTCCCACCACCTATGGATTAAATAGTGAGGCAGACTGGACTCTCTTGTTTTGGATGGAAACCAGTCTAGGAGAATGAAAACTGAACTGAAAACCAACCTTTCAAGGGATGTATTCTCATCAGACTATCTTGCCATATACACACACACTTCTGCTACATGTGGTGCACCTACAACCATAATTAGTTAAAAGGACTCATGATGTTACATTCAAACCAGTATCCATTTTGGCTGCTATACTCACAAAATTCCAACGGTTGTAGCCTCCAGCCTCTTCAAGTAACAGTTGAGTGACTGATTGATTAATTTTCTATGGCTTATCAACCCTTTGCAGGTTATTTAAAGTCACAAAATATTTTTAGATTGTAAGAATTTTGTTTTTTTTAGACATAAGTGTTTTAGTCTTACTAATTAACTTATAGTTGTGGGGACAAGAGGTGGATTTAATTTGATAATCAAAAAATTATAATGTGAATATAAAATGGGGTATTAATTCTATATTAGAATCACTATATAAACTGGTCCCTCACTTTGTGGTCACAGTAGTTTCTATACATTTATATTCCAGAGAATGTAAATAAATCTGAAAGACATGCCTGTGTAGCTAATCAATATTTCATTAATTGATTCATTCAATCATTTTCTATGACATCAATCTATTGCAGGTTATTTAAAGCCAAAAAATATTTTTAGATTTTAAGAATTTCATTTTGAAGATAATAATGATTTAGTGTTACGAGTCTTACTAATTAACCCGTAGACGATGGGAGAGAATAAGTGAATTATATATATCATATTTATTATAAAACCCAGATTGTGTGTGTGTCTGTTCGTTTATATATAGGATCGGATTTCCTATATTTTTCAACTGATTTCAACAAAACTTCACAGGACTACGTAAAATTACCTTGCGGTGGTTCTGACAGCATCAAAAATTGGAAAAACACAATTGTTTTTGCATGAAATCAATTTGAAAACACAATTAAGAGGCATCGCTGTTGCGAGAATGAAAGGGGGACAACTCATATCAAGTTATAAAACCCAGCTTGTGTGTGTGTGTGTGTGTTCGTTTATATATGGGATCAGAGTTCCTACATTTTTCAACCGATTTCAACAAAACTTCACTTTTTTTGGGGGCAGGTAGTGTTTCTTATTGCCTTGCACACTTTTTTCTTTATTTTACATTCAGAATGCTTTTAAAATTCCATTTACAAGACAATTGTTTATAATAAAATTCTATTCAATCGGTAGACTCATAACGATTAAAAACAATGTTTTTGTTTGAGTTTGGGTTTGGCCAATTTATAAAGAAAAACTAATTAAGACATGCGTGTCCATCAACCTTAAACAATAATCTTTGTCAATTTTATTTTTCAGTCTTTATGATGGTCGATACTTGATCTATCTCTTACTGTTACATCCCCGGGCAACGCCGGGCTCTACTGCTAGTAAGTGATATTTGTGCGTAAGCGATTATAATGAACCCAACTGAAATTAGAACTTGACTCTTTGATTAATAAATCTGAGCCATTATCCATTACACCACCCACACATCCAAGCTTACAGCACCTGGTATTCTCAAGTACTGACCAGGCCCAACATTGATTAACTTCAGTGATCATATGGGAACTGGTGTTTCAATATTATGCAGCTCCAAGTTCTATCAGGTATCATTCATACTTGGTAATCTACTTAAAATTTTGTAACAAATCCTTTATTCATTCAACAGGAACAGATTTTTTTTGTATTCTACTTGGCTAGATCTTGCAGAACAGTTATATAATCTGATTCAGTTGAAAAAATGGTTAAGAGATACAAAGGTAAATAGATTATAAAGTATTAACTGATATGGGAACAGTCAACTCCTTTAAATTGAATAAAGTCTTCATTTAAAAATTACAAAAAGTTTAATGCATATGACAAATATCAGGAAAAAACTGAAAGGTACAATGGCTAAAACATTGTGACTATGACAACAAAGAAAAGTTTCCAAGTTGAAATATAAAAAAAAATAATATACGCATATATAGATTTTAAATTCCTTTTAAAAGCAGTTCATAATACAAAACTATGGGTAACAATATTATCAATTTTATTATTAATTACACATATTTTGATTTGTATTTTCAATATAAGTTATTGTATTAATTACTATTATATAATATTAAGGGTGTTGTGTAATTGTCTCTTGCATATTGCATTTTAATGTGAAATCAAAATGTAAAAGCAGTTTTATTACATTTATAACAGTAGCACAACATTATAATATGAATTGTTTTAACTAGAAATGTTTACATTTGTAGTTACCATACCGAGGCAGTTGTTAGTCTATTATGATCCATGCTGATACACCACATGATTTAAGGTTAGCTTTTTGTAACTATTATATTTGATGATCTCCTATTTTGGGGGTGTCATTTTTAAGATTTAAAGGTCACCTTATATGCGGAAATATACAGTATATTTTTTTTTTAAATCTTTTAAACAAAGTTTTTGGATGACTTATTTTGCAATTTTGAATTTTCATATTTAGGGTATAATTTCAATATTATCAATTTTGTTATTATGTACACAATTTAATTTTTATTTAAAGACACTATAAGAAGGTTTATTGTTCCACTGGATTTGATAGTTAACACATAGTAAAAGCTTAAAACAGGTGTAGTCTTTTTCAAAATAATAACTATATTTTTCATTAATTATTAGTTAATCATAAGGAAAAACTTTCCTGGCCCCAAAATGAAATCACCAAAAACATCTCAATGCAAATATATCTTGATTTAAAGTATGTAAATAAATTATTTTATGATATCAATTGATATATGTTTTACTTCTTTACATGAAAAGAGAAATTTCTTCCATAAAATGTACTTTGAATACAAAATTAATAATTAATACAAAAGACAGTAAAAGAAGGTTCATTGTTCCACTGGGCTTGATAACATATAGTAAAAGTTTAAAGTAGGTATCTTTTACAAAATAATAACTATATTTTTTTTTATTAAAGATTAGTTAATATTAAGTAAAAAAATTTCTGGCCCAAAAATGAAAAGCACCAAAAGTATCTTAATACAAATATATCTTGATTTAAAGTATGAAAGTAAATTATTCTATGATATCAATAGATATATGTTTTGCATTAAAAGAGAAATTTCTTCCATAAAATGTACTTTGAATACAAAATTATTAGGTTGGTGCAAAAATAATGACGTAATAATGTCATTTTTTGACGTTATACGTCAAAAAACAACATAATTACGTCATTATTTTTGCACCAACCTAATAATAATTAATACTAAAGACAGTAAAAAAAATAGCTTTATTGTTCCATTGGGCTTCATAGTTAACATATTGCATGAAAATCCAGAATAATAACTTGAAACAGGTGAAATCTTTTTCAAAATAATAAGTATAATTTTTTTATTATACATACTTGTTTCTTCCTCACATTTATTTCAAAATACATTACAGCAGTAAATCAGCATGCATCTATTTACTTATTTACCATCAAGTCATGTGACACAATTTTCTCATCATACAGATTACACACACTGACATACCTACATAGCTTCTTCACCTATCAAGTAGTTGCAAAACATGCGAGATATTTGTTTATAAAAAAGTTCTAATGTAGTATAGTGAATTGTATAAATGTATGTTGTTATGTATATTTAAATTTATTTAATAATGTTCTTATAATGTATGATGAATTTTTATTATTTTTCACAGTCATGGCAGTTGGAATATAATATGCAAGTGTTTGTTTCTATGTGCGGATTGGTATAAAAATGTGTATTGTAAACAAATAATGTATTTCCTATTAAAAATGCCATAAAAACAGAAAAAAACACCCCTAGCACAAGAACCCCTTGTCTAAATTTAATGAAATTTGGTACAGCACTCAGCAGTGGTTCAAAGTACAATATTCTCATGAATTGGTTTAGGCATTATGCATCACTTAAGCATCTCAGAGGCAAACATATATATTAGGTTGGTGCAAAAATAATGACGTATTAATGCCGGTTTTTGACGTTAAAAAATACGTCAAAAGACGACATTATTGCGTCATTATTTTTGCACCAACCTAATACATACAAGATTAGAGTTTGGGTAATATATATATAGATAATAATGCTCAAAATCTACAATTATATTAGCAATTACTTTTCAAGGTTCCACAAAATCTAAACATTAAAACCTTCCAATATTATCTGCATCTGATAAAGAAATAATATAATCATAACATATGCTAATACTTTTAAAGACATTTCAAAATGTTGACTAAAACATTAGTTTTGTTAAAAAGTTTTAAGATTATTTAAAAACTATTTATCAATATTGCCAATTTTCTAAGTCAGAAGGGCCTGCCTGCTTTAGGAATAAGCATTCAAAATCATAGCTTTTAGCTTGAATCAATCTTTGATCATTGATGAGAAAGATCAAACTGCCATTACCTCAGGCAAACCTCAAAGTGATTGCCCTTCCCTAAGTAAATCTGCTTCAGACACAAATATAGAGAAAAAGACATACTTTAGATATTTAAATAGACTGTCATAAGGCCAGACTAATATTGGCATCCAATGAAAGTGGACTGGTATTAGGAACTGTGACAAAGTAACAGAAATCATATTGAGGACTTTCAACAGCAGAAACAACTAAAATGGATAGCACATGTAACTCAAAGAAAAACTAATGAAATAATCAAGATGTTGATGTTCCATACTACTTCAAACAAAAGGTTAGGCAGGAAACTCTCATTAATACTGGAAAGAGCAATAACAGTTACTGAACTCGAGAAAACTATTTTCCTAAAAAATTGTTTTAAGTAAAAGATTTTATAAATTTTAACTGACTAGTTACTCAGTCAATGAATACCAAATGTTTCCTCATAAGGAAACAGCTAATACTACCCTAACCATTGCATGACTTCTCTAAGTTTGTCAGTTATAGGGAAACATTATAGATTTTTTCAAAATCTTAAAATTAATTTTAAAGCCCCCCAAAATTAAAATTTTTGGAAATATGAATTTTGTGTCATCAATTCAAAATAATGATATACTTAAAATACTGATGTTCCACACTAATTAAAATAAAAGGTTAGGAAGGAAACTCCCATTGATAGTGGAAAGAATAATAACAGCTACTGGACTTGAACAGTCTATTTTCATTAAAACTGTTTTAAGAGAAAAATTTCATAAATTTCAACCGAATGTAGTAATGGCTGTTTGGTCAATGAAAGTTAAATGTTTCCTTATAAGGAAATTACTACTATTACCATTACCAAATGAGCAAGGAAATTTTTCATCCTCTGATGAAATTCATTTATACAAACAAAGAATGATATTTATACATTGGATTTTCATTGATTCAATATTTTTTTATCAAATGAGACTGATACTGACACAAAGATAAATAGTGAATGAGAAAACATTTGTAAATAAGTAAATAATTTCTGTTCTTACTTCAAGAATAAGTCAACAGAGAACAAGATATGCTGGGATAGCAAGAAACCAAATCTCTCTTTAACAGCCCATTGTCAACCATTATCAGAGCTGACAGAGTGTTTATTTCAGAAACAATTACTTTCCTTATTATTTCTGACTTCAAGCCTGCTGATTTTCTTTGCAATGACAAAAGACAATATTGAAACCAGAAAAGTTCTTTTTCTATTTTTTTTTCAAAATGAAAAGAAAATATAGTTTTGCCACATTGTCTTTTTAGACATTTATTATCAGTTATTATTTAGATTCTTTTAAAAGAATGTTATTTTAGATAAGAAATGATCTCTGAAGAATGCTTTCTACTTTTGCAGAATACTCCATTGAAAAACATTTGGAATACATTGTTCTAAAGCATTACTAAAAATATCTATGAAACACATTTGTCACAAAGAAAACTTAAAATATCTTCAGTAATAAACCAGAAATATGTCAACCAGACATGCTATAAAAAGAGCACATTAATTATATCCTATTCAAGAAACACTAAGAATGAATTTATTGGAAAAAACGTCTAAAGTGAGAAAATGTTGCCAAAAAGAAGCAGTCAAAATGGAAAACTAGTTTTTCTTTTGAAATCCATATGACTCTTTGAAGATATAATTTGACAAAGCGTCGATGAATCCATTACATAACTTACAAAACATTACAATAAAGCACTTATAGTTGGCCATTGATTATTCCATTAATCCTATAAACTGCTGAGAGAAACAAAAACATGGCCTTTTGCCAAACTTGACTAAATTCAATATATACTATTTGATGATTTCTTCTACTTTTTTGTGTGATGACACTGACCAAAGCAAAGCATAATAAAGATGATTTTAATTTCAAAATTAAATAAATAAAATAAAAATAAAGATCGAATTAGCAATTATATAAATGTGATAAAATGTATGCAGTTACATAAAATATTCAAACTTTTATCATAATTAGTTTGTATTTTCTGCTCTATTAATGTACTTTGTGATGTATTTATTCTCTAGTTTACCAATGTAGTAAAAAAGAACAGCAATATTTAAATAATTTTTAATTCCATTGGTTATGCTTTCTGCATGAGTAAATCTAGAATTTTTATTTGTACAATTAATTCTGTGTTGTTCTGTTATGCATATGATTAAAACTTCTACCATTTAAATCATTAAAAACAAAAAATATCCAAATAAAATTAACACAAAATAATAAAACAAAAAATCATTGTATTAGTTGCCAGTTCACTAATTCACTAAGACATTTCGTTGTTCTGGTAACATGACACAAGTTTGCTTATTGGTATAATAATGCATCCTGTTACTATAACAATGGAATATCTAATTAAAAAAAAAAGGTAGATCAGGCTAAATGAGCAATAAATAAAATAATTTGTTTTATTTTATAGAACAGATTTTTTTTGTCTTGACTTTCTGAATTCAACGTTTTTATTGTTAAAAAAAATTATATTATTTGGTCCGTATGCGGAGGTGCGACAAAGTTTTTGGTTTTTCTCATTGCCCAAAATCTGATCAAAAGATCAAACATCAGAATTTTCATGGGAAAGGCTTCTTCTATGTACCATGTCCTTTCAGTGATCATGGCTCTACATAATTTCTTGTCCTTTGTAGCTCCTAATAATTTTTGTGTTTTTGTTATCTTTCCTAAACTTTGATTACCCATCTACTTACTCAAGCTCTCTGAGTAGGTTACTCACTGCTTTTCTCTGTCAC
Source organism: Acanthosepion lycidas (assembly GCA_963932145.1). NCBI lineage: Eukaryota > Metazoa > Mollusca > Cephalopoda > Sepiida > Sepiidae > Acanthosepion > Acanthosepion lycidas. The sequence goes on along the minus strand of OZ010601.1, from coordinate 53,604,379 downwards.
TCAATATGTCCTGTGAGTATTAAATTTTCCAAGCCATTTTCCTCATTACGTACGCCAGATTTCAATTATCTCTTACTGGTGTTAAGTATAAGTTATTTTGTTTCCATTTTCTCTAAAACTTTGTCATAGCTCACATGTTCATTTCATGGTATACTCAGCATTCTATAGAATCACATTTCTGTTGCTTCAAGTCTCTTCTTCATCTGTGAGATTGCCCGGCATTCACTGCTTTATAGGAGGACTAAAATTATGTAAAAGTTCAGTACTCTTATACTATTTAGCAATATTGCCAATTTTCTAATGAAATTTTCCAGTTTCTTAATAATTTGCTTTCCTTTTGGAAGGTATAACTCAGTATCCTCCTGTAGAACCATATATCTGTTGCCTCTTCTTCTGTGATGAGTTGGTCCAGAATTCACTGCCATATAGGAGAACTGATATTAAATGACAATTCAGTACTATTTGCTTTATTTCTAACAAAAACTTTCTGTTTCCGAATAATTTATTGGATGGTTAAAACACACTAAATTAGAAATTATTTAACATAGATATATGACTGTTTCTTTTCAAACACTAAATTAGAAATTATTTAACAGAGACATATGACTGTTTCTTTTCAAATACACTGAATTAGAAATTATTTAACAGAGACATATGACTGTTTCTTTTCAAACACACTGAATTAGAAATTATTTAACATAGATATATGACTGTTTCTTTTCAAACACACTAAATTAGAAATTATTTAACATAGATATATGACTGTTTCTTTTCAAACACTAAATTAGAAATTATTTAACATAGATTAAGAATTAACATTAAGAAACTAAAAATTCACAACCAAAAAATTATTTTACAAATGTGCCACATGTTTCTTTTTTTGGCAAAATATTTGCAGTTTCTTAAGTAAATAAAATGAACCCAACTGGAATTGGAACTTGGCTCACCAATTAACAATTCCAAGCCATTATCCATTACAACATCTGCACATCCAAGCTTACAGCCTCTGGTAACCCCAAATGTTCACCCATTAGGTACTGACTAGGTTTGACATTACTTAACTTCTGTGGGTAGCTAGATTGAACTTAGAAATATTTGTTTTATATCCCAAAAACCTAACCTCTGGCCAGAAACTCATGAAATGAAGTTAGTTATTTTTTACAGTAGCCACTTAATACCTATATGCTATTAAATTGTTATTTATGTTTTGAGGAACTGTAGTTGGGACCAGAAAATGGCTGAACATGACTGCGTGTAGCTCCAATTAAATTTAACTGTGATTGACTGCTGGTCAGCTTGCATGACTCCTGGCTTGAGAGATGGCTATCCTTGAGCAATGATGGAACACAGACTGGATGATGTGACAATCAACAGGAAAATAGAAGGAAACTATGGTTTGCATATGTAGTAACAGGTAAATGCAGATCATCTGACCATGAAGCAGAATATAATCTTGTTTGACCACCTGTATACTTCCCGGATGGAGAGGCATGAATTTCAATGTCCTTCATGCCTTGCAGAAAAATGGTCAGCACAGGAAAAATTGCAAATATTAAATTTGGAATTTATTTTATTACTTACAATGTATATTAGATCACTGAGAAGATTTTAAAAAGTGTAGAAGTTTTTATCCTAGATGAACTGAAATAATCATTTTCACACAGTTATATGTGACTGTCAGAGTTGACAATATAGCAGATTTTTACTTTCTCCACTACCTGGGCAGATAAGTTAACAATGAGAGAGTGGTTTTCCCAAGTGTTCACTCTTTTCTCCAGCAATTACTGAGCATACAAAATATTAATCTTTTATCTAAATATTTGGGAAAAGAACAGGGCAAAGGGAGAGGCAGGTTTATGCCTTTCGAAAAACATTAAAGAGAAATAAACGCAAGTAACAATATTAAAATATTTATATATATATATATATTTATATATATATATTTATTATAAAGATGTTACATATAGACAAACAAGTACTTATGACATAGATGCATTTTTTTTCAATGCAAATACATCTCAACAGATGTGGAATAAAGATGGTTATAAACAATGAATTGCTTATAACCATCTTTGTTCCTCATCTGTTGTAATGTATTCACATCATAAAAAATATGCATTTTTGTTGTGAGTACTTGTTTGTCCATATGTAACATCTTTATGATAACTATTGCTCTACTCTTGGTATTGACCCTCTTTTAAATTAATGCTATGAATGTTTGAATTTATATTCTTTTCGTTCTCGTTATATTTGTATATATATATATATATATATATATATATATATATATATATATATATTCAAATATAACAAGAACGAAAAGAATATATATATATATATATATATATATGTATATGTATATGTATGTATGTATGTAAAAAATTCAGTTGTAACTACAATATAGCTATAAAAGGAAAATATGAATAAAGACAAAAGGAAAATTTATCTTAGCTAACACATTTTCTCCTCTGTGTGCTTTAACAAAGCAAATATGAGGATTTTATTTTGCAACAAGTATTCATAAACTAAAAGTAAAAATGTTATTAGATTTTCAAAATTTTTAAATTTAAGAGATGTCCATAAATATTCATTAGATTAACTTAAAAATCTGGATAAATTATGGAAAATTCTAAGTGATATAATTTAATGCCTAATAAATGAAAGTCAGTAAATGTTGAATTTCTTTTTTATGCAATTAATATTTAAATTATTTTAGTATGAGGTAAATTTATATATATATATATATATATATGTATATATATATATATATATATTTAAATAACAGGAAATTACTAATTTTCTTTAAATTTTTAAAAAATTTTATTGTTATGTTTAGGATAAGAATAATTCTTTTTTCTTGATTGGGATAAGAATAATTTTTTTTTTATTAATTGGGATAAGAATAATTTTTTTTTCTTAATTGGGATAAGAATAATTTTTTTTTCTTAATTGGGATAAGAATAATTCTTTTTTCTTGATTGGGATAAGAATAATTCTTTTTTCTTGATTGGGATAAGAATAATTTTTTTTTTCTTGATTGGGATAAGAATAATTTTTTTTTTCTTGATTGGGATAAGAATAATTTTTTTTTTCTTGATTGGGATAAGAATAATTTTTTTTTCTTTTAATTGGGATAAGAATAATTTTTTTTCTCAATTGAGACAAGAATAATTCTTCCAGGAATCGAGATTTTTGAAAAATCTGTGGGTGCAGATTTATATTTTGATAGATTCAATAGCGTCAATCTCAAGTATTTTCCTTCTAAGTTATTTTCTCTTTAAATAAGTGTGGCATTCTTTTGATTGAAGTACTGGTTGAATTTATATTCATGGGTAAAAGTGCACAATAGCACGGATAGAGCAAATGCAAAAAATATAAAACTGAACACTTAGGTCAACACCAAGTGTTAACAGTCTAGCATAGATCTGATTTTTAATTCATTAATCGAGACATACCCAATAGTATATTTTTAATTCTGACCTTATGCACCTGCCTTTAACTTCTAAAAAGAGGTAACAATCTGTTTTCAAATTTCCCTAATAAATCATTTTTATCACAAGTTACCAACCATCAACTGAGGAAGTACAATCATTATGATTTTTTTATATTTATATCTTAACAATTATTCCTCTGTTACTGTGCATCCTGGGTATGATGATAAACTATGTCCAACAACAAGGCTTCAGATAATGTTTTCAGAAAAATAATGTTGCCAGCTATATCTTTTTTGGAAAAAATAATGTTGCCAGCTATACGTTTTTTGGAAAAAATAATGTTGCCAGCTGTGAGTTTTTGAAAAGATAATGTTGCCAGCTATATGTTTAATAGTACTGTATATTTAATATATGTATAGTTATATGTGTGTGTATGTATATATATATATATATATATATATACCTTAATTTGGCATTAAATGACCCACAGTAGTTGATATGCCATAAAACCCAACCAACCAATCTGTTACTGCTTATAAACCAGTTATTTAGAGTTTTTAACTTTAGATCCACATGCAAATAATATTTAAAGTATTTTCCTTTCAAATGAGTATATAATAAAAAAAACATTAAAATTAGTTCTGTGAACTGGACATCAGATACTAAAAGCTTTTTGGTATCAGCCAAATCTTTAATGGTGATATTTAGGTAAGCACATAAATCTTAAGACCAAGCTCCATACGATAAAGCAATGAATAAAATATAAAAAAAAATTAAATGTTACATAAGAAAAGATTGCTACTGGTTTGAATTCAGATTGACTTTGATGCAATTTCTCTTCTATGCTTCATCATCTCAGCTTCATTGCATTAAATCTTAATCTTTTAAGAAACGACTGCTAGATTCACTCTGCAACTTGCAGATGTCAAATCATATTAACATGATTGAACATCATCAGACTATTAAAAATGCTGTGATAGCATTGGGCAAAGGCTGTGAACTTTACTTTGCTCAGTGCACAAATGGTTTTAGCAAAGCAGTTTTTACAACTGGAATCTATTTAGACTGACTTAATGTGTTCTTATGATATTCAAAGTTTCTTTTATTTATCACTTGCTATTTGTTTTGTCTTCTTTTGCCATTTGTCTTGAGCATCTGCAAATGGGAGAAATGTGGGAGGGAAGAATGCTGCCAGGGCCAGTCCTGGAACTATTTTTAGCTCATTTTGAAATCAATATTATAAGAGGAAGGATGAGGTGAATAATTTTGATTATATTGAGGATGGTAGAGAGAAACAGCAAAAAGAATGAGAAAAAGAGAATTCCAGTAAGATCCATTTTAAGAGAGGAAAGAAGTTGATTATTTGCAAAGAGAAAAATAAAAATTTCAGTCAAAAACGTTAACAAGTCTGAGATATGTATGTAAGTATGCATATATATATATACATATATATATATATATATATATATATATCAATGATTTGAAATTGAAATTTTCCAATATATATATATATATATATATTTGAAAACTTCAATTTTAAAACTTGAGAATTTACTTAAATATGTAAAGCCTCGGAAAATATTTTTTCCTTCAAGTTTTCAGCCATCATTATAAGGAAGTTTAAAATATAACTTTGGCAGATTTTATTGGACTTAAGTTATCATAAAACTCCATAACAGCTTTTTTTTTTCCTTTTAGGGATATTTTGATTTCAATTCCAAATCTTGAGTTGTGATTTAAATATGCGTAGGCTGAGAAAATGAATGAAAATAAAAACGGGGAAACTGTTGGATTAAAATTCTTATCAATATATTTCTTTTATATGCAGCATCCCTTCAAGACACGTGTGATCATAGCTCTTTACAACTTCCTATCCTTTCTGGCTCTAATTTTTTTTTTTTTCCTCCCCACTCCCTGTTTTGCTATCCTTTTACTTGTTAGGTAGATTGCTCACTGTTTTCATCTGTTCCTCTTGCCTTTTACATGTTAAATTCACCTCTTCCCTCATTATGTGTCCCAGAAATTAAACTTATCTCTTTCTGATTCTAACTATTTTGGTCCATTTTGTTTCCATTTTCATTAAAACTTCCTCCATTGCTTACATACTAAGTTTTATAAATTGAGATAGAAATATGACTTGGATAAAAATTTGGATAAAGTAAAATTTTGGTCGATGAAATATTTATTAAAAAAGACTTTGAAATGTATAAAATCCTGGTATCTTGAAACTTTCAGATGGTGTAAAAGTGTCTAAAATGATCATAAGGGAAGAATTAAAGATAATTTTAAATGGAATTTTTCAGTGTATATAATCATGCTTTTTATCCCAATTCCTTCTGACAACCATCAAATCAACAATATTTCCTGAATGTCATGTAATCAAAAAGAAAATGGCTGAACTGAAATTTTCAGATCTATTTATCAATTGTGAAAGGCCATGTTGTTAGTTAAAGTCATAAAAATTCTGGCTTAACATGTTTATAAGATAGCAGTTTCATATCTATGTGTCTACCATTCATCCATGCTTAGAATATTGCTGCCATATATGGTCCAGTGCCCCTGCTATTTACCTTGAGCTCCTTGCTAAAATCCAAAGAATTATTAGGTTGGTGCAAAAATAATGACGTTTTTTGACGTATTTTTTAACCCCAAAAAACGACATTATTACGTCATTATTTTTGCACCAACCTAATAGCAATATTATTGGTCAAGATCTCTTCAATTTACAGTTCAGCTGGATAAATATAGCTATAATTTCTATGTTGTTTCTTTTCTTACACTTCTTCGCTTGTGGAACTCCCTTCCAGCTCCATGCTTTTCAGCCAACATTAATGTGAAAAATTAAATACAATGTCAATTGCTATCTACTGTCACCCTTATTACTCTTTCTTCTTCCTGCTCATTATTAATGTTTCCTAGTTCTTCCTCGCCCTGTAACCCCTTGTGTCTTAGTGAATTTACTGCCTTGCATAGAGTGATACTGACTGAAAAAAAAATGAGATTGAAATCTATACACAATGGAAAAAGGCTAGGAATAACTCTTAGCTTCAGAAATTAAACTTATTCACCAATTATAAAAACTTATTTGATATTGTTTCTTTACTAAAAACTCAACAATATATATATATATATATATATATATATTTTTTTTTTTTTTTTTTAAGCATTTCACCCCAAGCAAGGCGGGAAGCCACTAGGACGCAAGGGGTTACAGAAAATTTAGAGCAAAATCAGATAGGAGTGACAGAAGAAAGGATGAGGGTAGTGGATAGATCAAGGCAACTGGAGATGTCGATTGACATTACACTTGAATAGCTGGAGATTATAGCTCACAGGGAAACAGGAATAGGGAAGGGAGTTCCAGAGGCGAGAGGTGCGAGACATGAAGCTATTGGAGTAGAAGAGACGGCTACATTTAAGAGTTTCGACAGTGAAGAGGTGAGAGCGGGATGCCAGCCTCGTATGGCGCTTGAACTCATGATGTCTGCAAACCAGCGAATGCAGCTCCTTGGAGCAATTTCCATGAAAGTATTTGTAAAACAGACAGAGGGAGGCGATGGCGCGTCTGTGAGAAAGTGACTGTAGACGAGACGCCAGAGTTCTGTGTATTTAGACAGTGAATGTTCTTTAAGGCAACTATCATTAAAGCCAACAGACATTTTGTGTCAATTAATTTTACTGATCAACTTTTCAAAATTAAAACAATCCTTCTCAGACTAGAAGGGAATTCTATCAAAGATTGTCCAAAGTTCATTTTGTAAAAAAGTACAAGTAGTATGGTCTAAGTTTATATACCTGCCCACTCATATATATCTGCACATGCATATACACACAGACACACATATGCATATACACATTTTAGAGCACATACAATGAACTGACAGTAACGCCTGAAAATTTTATAGAGATCAGAAATTTATATGTTTCAAAGGCAATTTTGAAAACATCAGATATGTGTGTGTGTGTGTGTGTGTGTGTCTTGTGCATGTGTTTGTTTAAAAATTCCTATATTTATGTGTGGAAGATTTCTCAATATTGGATAAGGAGTATTTGATATATATATATATATATATATATATATATATATATATATATATATATATATATATAATAGCTGGCCACTCATATTCAAGGATACCTGTCTACTAGGGCAGCTAGCCAATCCCTATTGCAGATCCCAGCATGCGGAACCTTTGGAAAGTGCCTGAAAATGATGTCACTGGTTGACCTAAGCCTTGTGAGTGAAATTGGATACATGGAAAAATTGGGGGCTGTCGATAGCTGTGCTAGACCTTGATCTAGTCCAATAACACCAGGAAGTTTCCTTCCTGACAAACTGACCATAATGAGATTCGAACCTGAGTCTCATGGTCAGAAAGCAAACTTTCTAATGATTCGGCCACATGCTGACACACGCACATACACATATATATATATACTGATAATATCAGTGGTCAATATATATATATACATATATATATATATATATATATTTCCAAGAGGATATAATATTTTCTGTTTTCTTTTTGAATTTGTAGGTCTGATGGGTTGGATTGCGATTACGATTCTAATGTAATAAATTATAACCATGGAATATTAGTGTTTGATCCTTTTATATTATATATATATATATATATATATATATATATATATATAAACATACATGCTAAAAAGCATAAAACTTACCATCTAAGACTGAGGATAAATACAAAACAAGACATTTTTAAAAGTTAAACGCAAAAAGAAAAAAGAAAATCCAGAGATGCCAATGGAGAGAAAGGTAAAAATAAGACCTGTAAAAAGCTGGAAATGTTTGAAGGGGGATACAAAATGATTTTTGATGGTCAAATTTGAGAGATGAATGAGGGAGAGATTTAAAGAAAATAAAGTGAATGTAATAAAACCCATCAAATGAAATAGAACAAAAGAATATCAAGGAAGAAGGAAAAACATGATATATTAATGGCTGAGAAAGGATAAGTCATAAAGAAAAGAAAAGAAAAAAGGTAAGACATTTTCAAATAAAGAAAATTAAATATAATTTTGATATAAAAACTGGGTGGAAAGAAGTAAAAAAAAACAAAAAAACGTAAAATTTCTTCAAATAACCAAAAAAAGATTCAGTAGAAAAATGTGAAATCACAAGTTCTTAGTTGAAGACTGAAAAAAAAAATGTATTTAGAAGAAGGGGAAATGAAAAATGGAAAATAGAGAATGGCAATGGAAATGGAAAGAAGGAAATTGCCCTTTGTTGTAAAAGAATGATTGCGGAAATAATAATGATTGTCATAAAGAATATTAATTTGTAAGAAAAGTTAAGATGAAGAAGGGAGGAAAAAAATGGAAGAGCTACAGGAAGAAATGGGTAGGGAAGAAATGGTAACTCTTAAAATGGAAATTGGTAAAAAGAAACCAAGAGAAAAGGACAAATAAAATGAATGTTAAAAAAGGAAAGTCAAAAAGAAGGAAAGAAAAAAGATTGAGAAATTCAGGTAAAATCAAACGAGGACATTATATCATCAGGAGTTATCTTTGTACTTAAACAAAGATATATGAATTCTCACATAAGTCTAGCATCATAAACGTTAATATATCATTTCTACAGATCAGAAAGAATTTCTTTAAGAAAGCCAAATACAAATAATTTTTCATAGAGGAAATCAAAGTCAAAGGAAAACCACTGACCAGTAAATAAAGGATTTTAGCTCAGGTTTTCTACCCTAATAATGATAAACTTATGAATAATATAATTTTAATGAGTAGTTGTTGTGCTTTGTTTTCACTACAATTATATAACAAAACTATAAAAATTGATACTTCAACTCCTTTATATTATAGAAATAAGGAAAAATGGAAATGACTGTTTTGATGGTGCCTAAACTGAATGAATTTAAGCATGCTACTTGATTGGTAATTAGGTCTCAAAATTTTACTATTGAACTAGCTGGATTCAACCATCACTTCTATTTTAAGAGTTTTTTTTTTCTCACCTCTGAAACTCCTTTTCGATTTCTGAATTATCTGCCACCAGCATTCTTCAAAAATTTAAATGCTACATCAATTGCCATCTTCTGTCTTTCTGAATCTTGTTCCTTTATATTTTTGCCACTTCTTCTCATTAAAGTCTTCTTATGCTCTTTCACTCCCAGTAACTCCTTGCATCTTAGTGGCAATATCGCCTACATATGTCTTTCCTGAATTCTGTTCCTTTATTGTCCTTCTCCTCACTTCTCCTCACTAAAGTCTTCTCATTCTCTTTCACTCCCTGTAACCACCCCCATGTCCTAGTGGTATTGTCACTTTACTTGGGGTGAAATGTAAAGATATTAAGTCCTAAATTTAATAATTAGTCTAGAAATCTAGAAAATGGTAGGAACTAGATAAACAAATGTTTCAGACTTTCTTTGGAACAGAATTTTATATATGCATGTTCATAAGTGTGTGTGTGTATGTATATATATATATATATGATAATAAGAATATAATTATTATAAACAGAGCATTTACTTAAATATTTGTATCTATAAAAATAACATATCAACAAAAAATATATATAAATAAATGTTGGACTTAGTCCATTTCATAATATTTGATGACATTAAGATATGCTTTAAGCAGATATGAACATTCTAGAGAAATCATGGGAAATTTGTAGTTTAAAAACAGTAATTTAACCTTGCTAACCAGATGATTCTTCTGTAGCAAAATGGTATATCACACCAAGCTATATGATGGTTCCATGTAGGATACAAGTTCAATTTCTTTTGGATGACATATATTTTCTATCTATGAGATTTCTTGGACATTCAGGCCAGTAAAGGTTGTTAATACTGTTTATTATAAACAGTGCATTTACTTAAATATTTGTATCTATAAAAATAACTTATAAACAGTATGTGTGGGTATGTATATATATATATATATATATATATATATATGTGTGTGTGCGTGTGTGTGTATATATATATATATATATATATATATATATATATATATATGGGCATGTGGCTGAGTGGTTAGAATGTTATCTTTCTGACCTTAGAACCTGAGCTTGAATCTCACCATGCTAAATGCTCTATTTATTTAATTAAACAATATTTTGACTTAATTACATTACCAGCCTGAATATTCAAGAAATATTGCCAGAAAATATTCATCCTTTGGCAGGATTTGAATCTGCATCTACTATAGGGAACTGACATGCTTAACCATTCAGCCATGTAGGACTTCCAGTTAAGCACGTCAGATCTAATGAACATTTACTCAAATATGAGTATCCATCTGAAAATAACGTTTAAGCAAAAACAAAGTAAAATGTGTGTATATATATATATATATATATATATATATATATATATATATATATATATATATAAAAGGATGTTTGTAAATAGCACTGATGAGATATTTTCATTAGTGTCCTGACTACATGAATTTAATCATGCCACTAGGTTGGCATCTCAGTCCCACTCTTTTACTGTCTAAACAGTTAAATATAAGTGTCTCTTCTACTTCAACAGCTTCTTCTCTCACACTCCCTGACAGTGGAACACCCTTTCTCTTGCTTGCTTCCATAACTATAATCTTCAAAATTTAAATATAATGTCAATCAACTTGATCCCCTTTCTTCTTTTTATCTTACTTTTAACTCTCTGTAATCCCTTGCTTGTGGGTGAAATCCTTATATATATATATATATATATATATATATATATATATATATATATATAAGGTTGAAACAAAGTAGCAGATTCAACTGATCTCCTAATTTTTAAAGTGTGTATATATATATATATATATATATATATATATATATATATATATATATATATATGAATGCATACTTTTAAAAGGGTAATTTTTATACTTATTTTTGGCTCAATTATATACAAAAAATATTGAATATTTTAACTTTTTCAATTATAAAAATATAGAAAATGTGAAAATAAAACAAATATTTTTTAGCAGTACAATACTCTCTGAACTGTTCCATGAACAACATAGTTGTGCATCCTTTGCACCAAATTGTCGCTATTTTTAGGTGCTTTTCTCTGAGAACAATGCTTGCAGATATAGCATTGGCTTATTTTTTCAGCTTTATTTGCAGGCGTATACTTCAGGAAATGACATAACCTCAAGTATCTGAGCAAATAGCAGCCTCATGAATCCTTGAGTACCTAATTAGTCATTTAGTCATGAATAACTGATTCCAGCATTGCAGGAAAAATGTTAAAATCAAGAACTGATGATATCCAATGACATATCAATTAATGTTACCTACTCTATATGGATCAAAGAGCGGATTAGCATAAAGTATTCTTTGAAGATATTGCCATATCATGGAAAGTTAGATCTAAGTGAGATTTAAGGTTCATGATGATTAAACAAATATTAGAAGGAATACCTTCGTGATATGCTATTAACAGAAAAAGAAATTTATAAAGCTCTTGAGCAGTTTTTAATATGCACTATTATTCAGAAACATGCATGTTTTAATTCATTCTTACAAACTTGAGCCTTTTATTTAACAAAGATTATATCTGAAATGAAATTATCTGTAAATAAAAGCAGGTTTTGATGCATCAAGTTATTCTAAAACAAAATTAGTATCATGACAAAATAGGCTCAATATTTGACTTTAATTACAATAAAAGTAAACTGTAGAGTAATGGGTGGGGAAACTATCTGATGAGTCAACAGCCAGCTAATTAGTTAGGGTGCCTCAATAAACTCTCCATGGAGAAGGCAACATGAAACAACTCCACTATCACTCTCAAAAACAATTAAGGATTACTAAAAATTCAAACGGAAGAGATAGTGGTAGTGAATGCTGGACAATTTCTTTACAGACGAACAGGAGACTTGGAACGATGGAGATGTGGTTCTACAGAAAAATACAAAGAATACTATGGATAGAATATGTGAACAGTAAGGAAGTTTTTTTGTTTTTTTTAATTATTCCACTCCAAGCAAGGTAATAAAGTCACTAAAGCAAAAAGGTTACTGAGTATTAGAGAAAAACTACTATTAAGGAAAGAGGACAATAAAAGAACAGAAAATAACAATTGACATTGCATTTATATTTTTGAAGATCAAAGTTGACTGAGAAGCAAGAAGCCAGAAGAGAGATCCACAAGAAAGAAATGTGATAGAAGAAACTATTAGCATAGAAATTCCAGAAGTTCTATGAAGTTGTGGAGAGCAGTGATCATCTATGTTCTGAAGAGATACAGAACCAGGGCCGGATTATGACTTTTTGGAGCCTCTAGGCTAATGAAATTATGGAGCTTCCTTCAAACAGAACCACTCTCTAACTTGCTTACACCAGTCTTAAATATCTTTTACACATATTTTAGTGATATTTACACAGCTTAAAGTAAACTTATTGAATTTTTAAAATAAACTAGAATAAGCTATCTTTTGTTTGTCAGTAAAAATATTCTTTTAGAAAGACCACTATTTTACTATTTATTGTAAACCAAATTAGCACGTATTTTAACACAACCATATTAAAAAAAAAACAGGTTTTTTTTTATCTAACTAGCATTATAATAATGAAACAATCAAAATAAATATGAGTTTTCATATTGATATCTGTAATGATATGCAAATGACTGCCTAATTAGCATAGCTATGACATAAAGACTATACAAGTGTCCAAGCAGTATGGGGGAGAGGCAGAATATGATACGCCAGATTAATAGCTACCACTGGACTGAGAAAATATGAAAGAAATCACATTTTATAACAATATCATTTCAGTTTATGCAACTATTTAAAAGTTATAACATCTAGAAAATTAAGATCATTCCTTTATAAAGGCTTGAGGGGCCCTGGGCTGCAACCTATACTAACCTAAAGGATAATCTGGTCTGGACACAGCACATAAAAGAAAGAGGAACCTTTGTGAATACAGACTAAATGTTTATGTCAAGTGTTGTGACTGGGAACTAAAAAAATGGAAGCATTATTTCAGCTATTGTTCAAACACAGAAGTACTGTATTGGCCATATTGTGTATGTGTGAATAAAAAGTAGGAGTATTGCTTCTGCAGACAGAAGTCACCAGACTAAATTGCCTTGATGTCGTTATTACAGACCCCGTTACCAAGTTGGGACACAAAGAATAATGCCTACATTTACACTTAGCAAAACAAAGTAAACATTATACCTGATTATTTAAAAACTATTTCCATTTGTTTAAAGATACTTGGAAAATTGCAACTGTTTTAAAATATTAGGTGTATGAGAAAGTTCCCAGGAATCTTTTTGGAAACTGTTTTGTTTTTATAGTAAATTATCATAATTTGATCTGAAATTTTCATTGTATAATATTCACTCTGATTAATGGGAAATGGTTGTTTTAAATATACTGACAAAGAAAGAAATTAAGTTGAAAAGTCAATTGTTTTATAGTTTAAATATGTGTGTGTGTTTGTAAAAAGATAGCTGAAACACAAAACTTGCAGTAACCACGAAAAAAAAAAAGTAATCATCAAACGCTACACAAAATAAAAGAAAATTTTGAACAACGGATAAAATATCTGGTAGCAATGATGTTTGTTTAGAAGGAAATTAAATCAAATAATTATTTCTTTGACCACAAAAAGAGTGGAAAACAGGAAGTGAACAAAGAATTCTTTCTGAAAGAAATACAGAAACTAACAAAAAATCATCACAGAGGATATTTTGAAAATATCAGCTAAAAGATTTCAAATAAAATCATTTGAGTTCCTATGGTCATAAGTTCAATTATCTAATGCAGATAGAGGATCCTCTTCACAACAAAATAAATCTTCAAATTGGTGTTATAATATATAAAATATACTTTGAATTGGTATGATAAGATATAAAATATACTATGTTTAACAGTTTCTTAATATTGTACTTCTCACTTTCGAAACTCTCTCCAGCTTCTTGCTTCCCAGTCAACATTGATCTTCAAAAATTTAAATGTAATGTCAATCATTATCTTTTGTCATCTTAATTCTTGTTCTTTTATTATTCTCTCTCCTTAACAATGCTTTTCTCATTCTCTCACACTCAATAACCCTCTAAAATCTTAGAGGCTTTATAGCCTTGCTTGAGGTGAAATGATTTTAAAAAAATGTGATTAAATTGATCATATCCTTAACAGTATTTTTTCTCCTCCTCTCTAATACTGAGTAACCTCTTGTGTTTTAGTATTTAGTAGCATTATTGACTTGCTTGGGGTAAAATTATATATATATATATATATATATATATATAAGAGAATCTGGAGATCATTGGCTAAATAATTTGATCCAAGTAAATTTATTATTTGATTCCAAGTTTTGCTTTGCTGATTCTGAAGAGATAGAGAGGTTTTTAAATAAATCCATTTTGAAAACAAAAAGGGTCCTTTAACAAAGGGTTGAATCAATATTGGTCATTATATTTAAGGATTTGCTTAACAAATTGAGAACCCTGAAGCAGAACATGAAAGCCACTCTATTTCACTTATCTTAATAAGATGATCAAAGTAGGATTATCTGATTATAGAGATGTAGAATATTAATTGAAACAACAGAAGAAAAGTTCAAATTAAGAAATGAATAGCCATCTGTTATGCTTTATTTACTGAAATTTTAAATGTTAACAAAACTAACATACAGAGGAAATGTAAATGAAACCAAAATTTTATTACATGTCTTTATAGTTTGTAAATTAAAAATAAACAAAAGCAGAAGAAAAAACATTTCAGAAAAAATTACAGAAAGGAAGAGACCAGAAATGGTGTTGAGACAGGAATGACAGTTTTGTATTATCTGAGAAACTTGTCAGATAATACAATGTCCATAAATGTACAGTATTAAATAAAAAAAAGTAAATAATTTTGGGTGATTATCATTGTCTGCTTGGAGGCTGACATTTTCAAACCAAGAGAGTGACTATTGAGAGCTTAGACAGTGTATTTGTTTTGGAGGACAAATGTTTCAAGATTGATTTGATGAGGAAAAAACACAGAGAGAGAGAGAGAGAGAAGAAAGTGAAGTACTTGTGAAAAAAGATGCAGTGGTTAGAAAGACAGAAAGAAAAAACAGAAAGAAAGAACAGAAGAAGAATATCAGGATAAAAGTATTGGATTAATCAGAAATTTACTTACTTTTCATAGAATACCTTCAAATTAGTCTGTCTCCTCTTTTATGTACCATATCCTTTCAAGACATGGGCGATCATAGCTCTCCACAACTTCTTATTCTTTGTAGCTTTATGCAATGTTTGTACACTTACTAACTCCCCCAGTCCCTGTTCTGCCAACAATGACACAAGATGTCTCTCTTTGTCCATCCTGGCTTCAATATGTCATGTGAGTGTCAAATTCTCCAAGCCCTCTTTTCTCATTGCTCCATTAATTTCAACTATCTATAAGTACAATTGACCTTTTTGTTTCTTTTTCCTTAAAACTTCCTTGTTAAACACATGCTCCATCCATGGTATTCTCGGCATTCTTCTGAAGAACCACATTTATCTTGCCCATGTCTTCTCATTTGTGAGGAAATTGCCCAGAATTCACTGCCATATAGAAAGATTGATATTATGTAGCAGTTCTTCACTCCTTTTTTTTTTCTAATGAAATTTTTTTGTTTCTTAATACTTTGTCTAGTTGGATAATGATGTAATGAATATGCATATACCTGGGTTCCCCCTCACAGTAATAGGCGTCATTTCTGAGCCTCCACATCAGTCTGTATTTATGGTTGGTGCCAGCCATAAATACAGACTGATGGGGAGGCTCAGAAACGACGCCTATTGCCTACACCTATTACCTACCACTACGACAAGGACCAGTCCATTACAGTTACCTTCTAGATTGTCCTACTTGGTTAAAGTAGTCCAAAACCACTTTGCTACTTCGAACAAATATATCCCTTTCCAGAACATATTAGATAAACTCTTTGAAATATCAACTATCATCTTAGTAAATGAATTCTTCAGATTTTGCTAAGCAATAGTTGTTGTAGCATACCTATAGACAATAATGGGTATGTCCCCATTTGCATAAATACAGTAGTAAATACTGTATGTTGGTCTGCAGTTGGAAATTCATTGTGGAATTCACTTGACTCACTTGTAGCAGTTGACTACTTCTTCTACACACTGTTGGCAAATCTTATATGTGCTGTTCTTGTCCTAAGTTTTATCGTTCATTACCAACCTTCATTTGATTATTCTATTCAGTGACCTTCCCTAGGTTACAACAATAGTCTCTATGAATAAAGACAAAAGAAAAAACTTATCTTAGCCAATGTGTTTTGTCCTATGATAGACTTTATCAAGGCAAATATAAGGATTTTATTTTGTAACAAATAATTTATAAACGGAAGTAAAAATGTTGTTAATTTTTCAGAATTTTTTATTTTAATCATTTCACTCCAAGCAAACAAACAATTCCACAAAGATGCAAGGGTTTATTGGGAGTGAAAGAGGTTGAGGAGACTTAATCCTAAATGGTAAACAAGAGATTAACCTGTAATCCGGTTCAAAAGATGAGGAAGGAGTGTGAACTGAGCAACATGTGAACCTATCTACTCCCTTTTAAATTTAAGAACACTCAAAAATATACATCAAGCTAACTAAAAGTCAAGATAAATTATGGAGGATGCTAAGTGATATAATTTAATGTCTAATGAGCAAAAGTGAACAAATGCCATTATTGCTGTTGAAGTGTTTATTAATTTATATTATTTTAGTTTCAGGTTAATATATATATTATATATTTTAAATAATAAAAGGTTTTGAATTTAAAAATTTTCTTTTATTTTTTTGAAAATTTATATAGTCATATATTTTGGCTTAGGAATTTTGAAAAAATCTGGGATGCAGATTTATATTTGCATAAAATTCAATAGTGGCACTCTCAAGAATTTTCCATCTTTCTCTTTTAATAAGTGTGGCATTCTTCAGATTGAAAGTTGTAGTTGAACTCCTTTCTTTTTTTTTTTTCTTAAGCATTTCACCCCATGGAAGGCAGGAGTGCCACTAACACGCAAAAAAAAGAAAGTGGGAGCAAGAGTAGAAAGTGGGAGCAAGAGTAAAGAAGTGGGAAAGAGGAAAGGATGAAGAGAAGGACAGGGAATTAGATCATGGCATCTGAAGATGTCAATTGAAATTGCATTTGAATAGTTGATGATTATAGCTATCAGAGAAGCAAGTAAGAGGAAGGGAGTTTCACAGACGAGAAGTACAAGACATGAAGCTATTGGAGTAGAAGAGATGGCTACATTTAACCATTTTGACAGTGAAAAGGTGGGACTGAGATGCCAACCTAGCAGCACATTTAAATTCATGCAGTTTGGGAACCAGTGAAAGTAACTTGTCAGAGCAGTTACCATGAAAGTATTTGGAGGAAAGACAGAGGGAAGCAACAGCATGTCTGTGAGAGGGAGTGACTGTAAATGAGATGCTAGATCAGGGACAATCACATTGCATATCTGTCTCTGGATTTTGTTGAGAACCTTAAGATGAACAGTGGGAGCTCCAGACAATATATGGCAGCAGTATTCCATGCAAGGGTAAATGGTTGATTTATAGATTTGAAGGATGGACTCAGGTGAGAAAAACTTTCTGGCATGACACAGAGAACCAATTATGTTCACAGATACTTTTTTTTAATTTCTGCAAGTTTACCCAATGTATTGTCAGGAACAGTTGTGACCATTTATTTTATATATATATCTATTTCAGAATAATACTGTTTACATTTCCATGGATATTTCAGCTAACTGACAAATTTCATCATGTATGAGGATTTGATTGGAACTTTCTTTTGATAAATTTAAAGCAGAAACTATGTTTTTATTAATAATTTCATACAGATTTTTACTATTTAATGGTAGGTAAGAATGAAGACAGCTTTGGGAAGAAGAGGAAAGAGTTAACGTGATAGAGAAAACAAGCAAATGAAGGAAAGCCAATGAAGAATGAAAAAAAAGTAATTGTGAAGAAAAGGTAAGCAAGAATAATTAAAAGTAAAAGGCAAATACAAGGAAGATGGTGACAGAACAAAATAAAAACTGGATTGGTCTATAGAAAAAAAATAGTTTTGAAAAAGTGTTACAGGAATTGGGAGTTCTTTTTCAAAGAACTCAGAACTATTTACAGACTTTGGCAAGCTGTCTGTCAGCAGTAAAAGTAACTTTGGCTCAGTTCTTTTAAGTGACCTGCCATTTTGTTTAAGGTCTTCTATTAAGCAGGAGATTTCATGGTAACATTTCTTTCATCTATTCCAACTCCCCAGAGATGAAGAAAACTGACAGGTGACATTGACAGTAAACAGACCTGCCAAGATTGGGAGAGCCATCAAAAAACATTGTGCAAATTTCTTTCCTAAAATCATTTAATGGCCTTTTGTTTAGCAAACCAGTGCTTAGCTTATTCTGCTTATATCAGTTTTCCCCCTTTAGCTGAAGAAATACAAAGACTTCATTTAAGAATTTATTAAATTTGTCAATTCTTTTTCTCAGAACAGCCAGTGAGTATGAACTACACATACACACACATGCACACACATTTTTGCAGATTAAAGTGGCTGTAATGCATGAAGTCAGGAGAGAGTTACACAAGTGAGAAATGCAAGAAAAGAAACTGTTAGTATAGAACTTATGGTTACATCTAGGCAATGGTCAAATCTTGGTCAAAGCTGATATTTTGTTATTTTGACATAGAAAATTGCTATTCTATGTCAAAATAACAAAATATCAGCTTTGACAGTGGATATCTTTGTTTCATGTCTATATAACCACTCCGAGGATGGCTCATGTGAGCCAAAAGCTTAGGACCAACTTAATAAAAAAATATCCAAATATTGCACAATTTTCACTAGAAATTAAAGCAAACATTGAATGGCTCATGATCACACATGATAGATATTCATTGTCTGTTATATTTAATAACATATGTTTAAATAATGATCTGCTGTCCCAATACAATATATATATATATATATATACGTAACCCAGATATAAGAGAGTTGTCGTGACAAGAGAAGAAGTCTCTTATATCCGGGTTTGGTCTATTATATATACATTAACACAGGCTCTAATTTGGGACCAGAGAAAATCTCTCTTATATCTGGGTTACACTGTATATATATATATATATATATATATATATATATATATGAGTTTGTGTATGGATTTAGTGGGGAATTTATTCACAATATAACTAAATATTATAACATTGTGTACAAAAAGCATTGTGCTATGTGTATATATAACATAAAATTCTGTTACAATGTGTTGTAGCTGGAATATTCAACAAAAATGCATCATCATCAGTCTCATATGGTTATAGGGTCAGTATAAATCTAACCCCTTGACCAGTTCCCTCCATATATCTAGATTGAAAGCCAGAGAGGTATTCATTCATATATAGTGTGTCTTGAGTAAATACACCTGACAGAAATGTATATGGTGCTAATGCCCATTGTTGCCCAGTATTTTGACCAACTCAGTCAGTCAGCTAGTAACCCACTGACTCATTCTGCCAAAAGGCTTCATGCTATTGACTTATGTTCAATTATTGTATAATCTTTTGTAATGCTGTATTGGAATATCTCAGTGATGACAGACATATTCAAGAGCAGCATTCAAATTTTGCACAAAGCTCAACAAATATACAACCAAAACCCTCAAAATGTTTCATCAAGTTTTCGGCAAACATAGTTTGTGTTTAATACAGGGTTTTGAGTGGCATGCACATTTCAAGGTTGGTTGGTTCAAGATGATGAGTGTTCATAGCAACAAATCACTGGCAATTTATGAACTCATCCATGAGGGCCATTGCCAAAGAATCCATCAGTTCTCTTCTCACATGACTGGAAACTGCCAGGAGATTCTAGTCCAGGAACTTTCCAATATCACCTTACATATATGTGAGTAAAGTTGGATAAGAACCTCATGGAATGGGAAATATACAAGATAATTTTTAAAACAATTTTACCTTGATATGATTTGCTGCTGATCTGATTAAATACTAAGATGAAATATTATTTATATAAAAAATGGCTGAAAAATTTATTGTCATTATAGAAATTAGATCTTACCTATTTTCAACACAATTTTCTTTTTTATGGCTTAAGTATTCCATGTTGTTTCAATATTAATTTAATAAGAAAAGGAGATATACCAAAATAGCTTAGTCATGTATTAATCATATAGGAATTGTAAATAATGGCACATGAATGCATGTATCATCATCAAAATAAATTACATTTACCTTTGATTAAAACATTATTTTTAGGAACTTTTGATCATAAAGGTTTTGAGTTGTACATAATGTGCATATATAAGACATGAAATATTTAGAAATCCAATCTTTCTATTATTGCACTTTGTATCAATTAGGCATCATAAGACAGTAAAATTGGATTTTCCATCCCAAGATACTGTTGTATACTTAATCAAGCCACTGGTAAAGGGTGGGATATGACATTTTATATAAATACTCTTACTCAGGTTCATAGCTTGCGAGGAGAAATTTTCTAGCATGCTTGCTTGCTGTCATGATCTTTAATCTTTCGTTATGCAGCCTATCTTTGTTCTGTATACAGCATAATCGCCAATTTCTCATCATTTTAAAGTTGAAATGGCTAGATGTAACCATAAGTTTTATGCTAATAGTTTGTTCTGTCACACTTCTTGCTTGTGGAATTCTTTTCCAGCTTCTTGTTTTCCAATCAGCTTTGATCTCCAAAAATTTAAATGTAATGTCAATTATTATCTTCTGTTTTCTTAATTCCTGTTCTTTTACTGTTCTCTCTCCTTAATGTGTTTTTTTTTTTTCTCATTCTCTCACACTCAGTAACTCCTTGTATCATAGTGGCTTTATAACCTTCCTTGGGGTGAAATGATTAAAAAAATATATAAGTAAAGTGATCATTCAGTATCTATCTATATTTCTGAGATGAGGTAACTGAACCCTTTATTTCGCTCTTCAAGTTCTCCACATGGCACAGTGGATAAATGCATTGGTTAGATCCAGTGACAGGACCCAAAGAGTTGTGAGTTCAATACCCGGTTAAGGCAGTGAAAAACTTGGAGGGGGAGATAACTGATAACTGACATCCATTAGACATGGCAGGTGGAACTTGAACAGTTTATCCGAGTGAAATAAAGAGTTCAGATCGACATTCCAACCAACTGAAGAAGGCTGGAGTGTACAATAGCCGAAACACTGTGATAAATATGGCAACAAAGATGAGGAGAATAGTCCAAATAATGTAAATAGTGTAAAGTGATCATGTCCAGAAGGAAGCAGTTCAATGTTACAATAATGTTTTAAATATATATTGATAGCTTTCAGGTTTGAGTTTTGTAAAAAGAGAAAATAAGCTTTTCGCATTAGGACAGAAATTGAGTAGAAATCATTATGTACAATTAAGGAACAATTAGGATTGTCATTCATCAAACATCATCTGATTCTTCCCCTAGATATGTGTCTCAATGATGGTTCTTTCTGATTACCTTGGCTTAAGCTAGGAAAAACGCAGTGATGTTGACTCAGAAAAAATCCTTATTCAGCTTGAGCCGCTATAAGAGAATGAAAATGAAGCATTCATTCAAAACATTGTCTGATATAAGACAATATCAATCGACTCACTCTCTGTCTGTTGGAAAAGTTCAGTGGTAACACATATGGGCTGTCACATCTACTGTTGTAATAGATAAATGCTACTGTCACTTCTACTCACACAGTTTCTTTTCTTGCACTTCCTACCTGTGGAACCCTTTTTTTTCTTTTTTTTTACTACTGTTTACCCAATACAATGCCTAATTGCCGCTCAAAGTAGAGGGTTACATTGCAAGTTGTATTAGTTTAAGAAAGTGTTATAGTGGAATACACCTATTCTATTCTCCCACCTATAATAAGTAGGAGTAGTAAGAGTAACATGTGAGTCGGTCAGTGAGTTGATGTTGGACGACAGTTAGTCAAATACTAAAGTATCAGCGACCACAACTAGATTACTCAGCGTTATACCTATTATATCAAGTTCCTAACGTTTTGTACGTCGAACCTATTTTAGGACCGACTTGGTACAAATACAAGCCTCCACTGTGAAATCACCCCACAACAGAAAGGATAAGATAACAAGAAAGATAATAGCTTGAAGATGTTAAGATTTAATTAGTGAATAAAATTTCAGAGTTTAGGTGGAGACCTTAGAAGTATAGAGTTGAAGTAGACTTTAGAAGGGACTGGAAACCCAGTCCTAAACAGGAAAGAAGGGATGCACCTCTACCCCTGTTCAAAAACCGGGGAGGTGTGTGAACTGAATGATAGGCAAACCTAACTACTCCTATTCCCTTCCATTTACTTGCTTCTCTGATAACTAAAATCTTCAAATATTTAAATGCAACATCAATTACCATCTTTGTTTTCTTGAATCCAATTCATCTTCTGTCCTTTCCTCAATCCTCAGTCTTCTCTTTCTCTTTCACTGCCTTTAACACTCTGCGAACTAGTAGCATTCCCACCTTGCTTGGAGTGAAATGATTAAAAAAATTTCTGTGCATGTTGACAGAGCTGTTTTGTAATCCATTTATTATTTTCACTTTTGTATTCAAACATTTCTTTTCTTTCACTTTCTATTTAGAGGACATTATTTTCTTTTATTTTCAGCTTCCATGAATAAAATCAATCATTACCAGTTTTGATTGAAAGAACGGACAGGCCAGGCTTTGAATATTGCTGCCACATATGGTCTTGTGCTCCTGCTATATATTTAGAGATCCTTGATAAAATCAAAAGAAGAATCGGCAATGTTATTGATCCTAATCTGGCATCATGGATTCAGTCACTTTCCCACCACTGTAGAGTAACTTCCCTATGCCTTTTCTATAAATATTTTCATGGTAATTGTTCTAATGAACTTTCTTCTACAATATATAGTTTTTATCCTCCTCCCCACACACAGACAAGTTTTACATATGGGAACTTGTTAGAACTTCATTGAGTCTTTGAGGTATAATGGTGGCTGTAGTAAGAATAGTAAGTAAGAATATGTTGTTTTGGTGGAAGTAATACTGTGGTATGTTTGGGTCAGTAATCATGGTTAGCAAAGTTTATGTCATATTCCGTACTAATAGGAATATATACTTGAAAAACAAGGTGGATAAAATAAGTAATGGTTTATTGTAAAAAAACCAGTATAATAAGAATAAAGGTAACAGTTATACTTTATCTAAGGCAGAGGATCATCAACAAAGTTTTTTTCCTAGGCAAACATACTGATTGATATTTATACTATTATTTTTAAGGGTACTATGCTCCTTCAAAATAAAGCAGAACATATTTTTTAAATAAGTTAAAAGAAAATCATGGTTTTCATCCCAGTCTTTGACATGCCTTTGATTTTTCTCTTCTTCGTACAATGCGGAGGAACTATTTGGTAGACAAACCATCATTTACAAATCTCCTTTTCTTTTTACACTAACCCTCCCAGTACACATAGGAATTAGAGACAATATCTTCTCTTAGCTAGAGATGACTTTACTGGTTGTTTTTTTTTTCCCTTTACTGTACACCATGTGTCACAGAGAAAGAAATTCTATTCTGAGACATGAAGTCCTTTCTTAAGCTCATAGTAACAGCCACCTTACACACTTTCATAAGAACTATTATTGTAATTTCCATTCAAATCATAAATACACATTTTTATATTCCTTTGCCACTGCACTCCATGATTGAGAGTTTTTGAAATGGAAATTTTGTAAACACCTTTCAAGTGTTCTTGAACTGAAGTTATTACTTTAGTGACACTTACTTTACTCTGAACAAAACAATTGTCCAAAGAGTTTTCAACAGATGGAAAATATCTCACGGTTTACAACTGATAAATTGATAGAAACCTAAAAAATAAAAATTCCCATAATTCTGCCAATAGTAAAATAGAAGCCTGCTGCTTTTGATGCAAGCCATTTTAAAAGTAGACTAGATTAATAGGAATTTTAGTTTTTATAGAATTAAAATTATTCTAGTTTTCAAAGTTGTGAAAATCATTGTGTAAAATCAGATGTTTCTTTGTAGGTGGATGCATATATGTTTGTGTGCACTTAGCTTTCATTTCAGTCAATTGCAGTGCATAATCCTCAACAATTTCAATTGTAGACATATGCAAGATAGATACCAATGTATCTACAATAAAGATTATTTTTCTTTTATTTAATTCCTATCTCCAGTGACAAAGCATCCCAGATTATTCTGAATTATAAATGCATCGCAAGCAAGACTAAAGCAATTTTAATACATTAATTGCAAAGCTTAGTCACTGCCTTCTGTGTAATCTATCAGTCATAACAATGATTACAGATTTGGATAGCTGCATTTAAAAAAAGCCTAATCTTTATCTATCCATAAATCTCTTCATTTTCTGGTTAAAATTAGCCTAAGAAATGAATAAGAATAGATTTATATCTGTAGAAATTTGTAAAGTTTAGAATATAAATGAGAAGAAGAGATAAACAGATTTTATATGATTTAGTAAAACCGTTTTAGATATGGACCTCCACCAAAACACATTCATCCTGGGTATGATGTTAAACTACATCTGGCAGCAAGGAGGTTTTGAGGAGCGTGGAACCAGCTCCTAATTGCTGTTATTCTTAGTCCACCCTGACCCCGGGTGGTAGCACTTGGTAAGGTCCCAGCTATGGGTAAATAGTTAACCCTCAAAGTGGGGTCAAAACACTATGAAAGTATAAAAATTTTGTTATTAAAAATACCAGTAATACATTTTCATAGTAATAAAAATTACCAGCAATAAATTTCAGCAAGGAAAAAAAATATTACCAGCAATACATAATTTGAAAGAAAAATTACCAGTAATGCTTTTTTTGTCAAAGAATTCTCAACAGAAAATTCAATTTCAACATCAAATGAAACATATGGTATTGATATGCCATAAAACAAACCAAACCAAAATACATACATAACTTCTTATATCATGGATGTCTTTAGAAGAGCCAAGATATAGAATACGACTAATAATAAATGTTTGTCCATGTGATCAGACTGAAGAGAGAGCTTTTATCATGACTATTCAGACAGACAAAGAATGAATCCTTTTAAAGAAAGAAAAACGTCCAAATTAGTACTAAACAAATATATCCAGTGATGAACAACCATTTTAGTAGGTGGATCAAAGAAGGATATCTGTCAATCAACGAAAACTGCACTTGACATAATGGCATTAGATAAAATAACATTCTTATAACTTGTGAAAGTCTATACCAAAATACTGACCAAAGTCATAAAAATAATCTGATATAAATGATTTACAATTGGCACATAAATATTAGTAATAATAACAGACTACTAAGTAAATTCTGAAATAAAAATATTGCATGTGTGGGCATATATCTGTACACATACACACACATATATATATATATGTATGTATGTATGTATGTATGTATGTACAAGATTATACCCACATTTATGCATATCTATGTTTAATTTAGACTTTGCAACACATTATCACACCTAATACACTCCATTAACCCAAATGTAAATCAGATATAATAAAGAGCTTGGAAAAAAAACCTGATGTAAGAGCTGCTTTTCTATTGATACATTTTGAACTGCTATTTTTAACAATTCTATGGAAAGGTAGCAGGACAAAAATTGAGAAAGAGGATTAAAGGCAGTTGCTTTCTTTAGGCATCTTTGTACTTTTTTCTCTTAATAGATTAATAGCAGCCAATGTAGTAACTACCATATGGAATTTGACCTCATGTGAGAAAGAAGTGTGAAAATTTTCACCAAATTTCTCTAAATTTTCTGCTTTTCTGCAGGTCCTGGATTCTTTAGCTTCACAATTCAGCATAACCACAAAATCATTCAAAAAATTGGTAAATTTATTTCTCAGGTTTTTATTTTTTTAGGTAGGAGTGAAGTAGAGTCAAGTCATTGTTTTAGAAAGCAGATAGTTTGATTCTAAAATTATGAGTAGGTGAGGCTAATAATGATGTTATTTTATTCCCCTGTGTTTTGACCAGATTTGTACACCAAAATTCATCTACAGTAAGGTTATCTTCTACTTCAACAACAGAGGTTCTTTAACTCTTTAATGCACCCCAAGAAACTTTTGTTGGCTTCATGTGGAATAACTAGCCATGGTTAAGTGTAATTGACAGAATTCTTCATTTCTTGTTGAAGAAAATGCAACATTACTTCCCAACTATTTGGAGAGAAATACGCATTGAGAGGAAACACAAGAAAGCCAAATTACACAAACTACAATAGCATTGTTAACTTCTGAAGCAGAATACATGGCATTAACAGCTGCAATACAAGAAGCAAAATTGCTTATTCAATTATTATAGACCATGATTAATTCAAATGAAAATGAGCAAGCTACTATCTATTGTGACAATCAAGGCACTATGTCTCTAGTTTAAAAACCCTGTCTACCACCAACGTTCAAAACATGTCAACATTAAGTACTACTTTATAAGAAGTAAAGTTCTAAATGGCACAATAAAGTTATTCTCTCAGACCAAAAAATTGCTGATTTATTTACAAAGCCTTTCAGTAAAATTAGAGAATTTTTTTAATGCTCTAAATGAAGCATAATCCTGAATTTTTTGCTTGCAACTTTTTTTACTCCATTTTTTATTGGTTATGAAGAAATTCTAGCATGCATCTATAGATTTGTATACAAATTTTGGGAGGGAATTTGTTCTTAACAGTAATTCCCATTAGTTTAGAACATATACAATGTCAAAATGGTAGCTAAGAAAGAAAAAATAGCAAGTGAATCACTGAGGCAGTGAATAGTACCAGTCAAGGAACAAGTAAATAGAAACCCTCTTTTAGAGACTTTAATGATGATATACAATGATGACCATGGCTCAGTGGTAACTAAAAAAACTGAGAGGAGAAAGAAATCAGAGGCATGAACTCTCTTACCCTAAACTCGAAAGATGCTATTTCTGAAGTAGAATTATCCCAAAATAGAATTAGTTAAATTGTTTCCAATTCAATTGCTGACCAATGGAAAAAACAATAACTTGAAAGTTGTCATTATTTACATTATTCGGACTATTGTCCTCATCTTTGTCGCCATATTTATCACAACATTTCGGCCGTTGTACACTCCGGCCTTCTTCAGGTGGTTGGAATGTTGAACTGAACCCTTTATTTTGCTCACTGGGGTAGACTGTTCTAGTTCCACATGCCATGTTTAATGGATGTCAGTTATCAGTTATCTCCTGTTAATTTTCCCTCTGAAAGTTCTCCACTGCCTTAACCGGGTATTGAACTCACACTCTTTGGGTCTTGTCAGTGGATCTAATGAATGCCTTTATCCACTGTGCCATGTGAGGACATCTGGGTATGAATTTCTGGGTATTATAAAGATGAGGACAATAGTCTGAATAATGTAAATAATGTACATAATACCTCATCTCAGAAATATAGACAGACTTTGAAAGTTCTCATAGACAATAAATATATAGAAATGAAATCAGGCTAAAACTGAAAACATTCTGGAATGATCAAAAAAAAAAAATATCAATACATCTGTTCAATCTAATGACTTTTCACTTGCACATTAATAATACTGGATCAACATCCTCCACTCCTCAAATTTATGGACAAATCCTATAGGTGCATGCTAAGACAGTTGAATTTTCTAGGACACATAATGGGGAAAGAGGGCTTGGAAAATTTGATACTCACAGGACATAAGATAAAAGAGATAGAGGAAATCAATGCATAAACTACATTGTGAGCTTAAGTAAATGGATCAAAATTTATTATGCACTACAAAGGACAGGAAATTACAGAGAGCTATGATCGCCTAAAACTTGAAGACACACAGCAAATAGAAGAAGAAAAAGAGGGTTCATCTATCAATAAGGAATATCTTCACTATCATACTCTTCTTTGTTTCAACCAAGAAATGAATTCATACACTTCCCAATGGTATTTGTAGAAAAGTGAACACAACAACCTCATCTGGAATTTAAATTTAAAATGTCAATACCACTTTTTACACCAATAACCCCAATGCTACAGAAACATCCTTACGTGATAAAACATGAACAGGAACATTGTCAGCAGCTCATTGAAGGTACCCAATGAACAATGACTTTAAGGAACATCTGTGATCTTCTTTTATTAAGAAAAAATTAATAAACCTACAAGAAATATCCCTTTCCATTTTGGTTCGAGGATTTTGACAATGCAACTAATGAAAGAAACATAGCATTGTTTTTAATAATGATCAAGCATTTGTATCATCAGCAACATTTGAAGGCACTATTCTTGGCAATATTCTGCCTTTAAAATTGACAGCTCTGTATATTATTTTCTTTCCTTTTTCAGAGTTCCAACTGCTTTTCTTTCCAAGGAAAACTGTTGCCTGCCTTGCAAGCGTTTGGCACCCATTCAAGGCATCGAAGAATTTGCATTATAGTACAGAGTATATCTCTTCTCACCATAAAAAAAAGAAACAAAAATAAAAAGCTGAAAGGTTTGAATGTTGGTAAATTATCTAAAACTTTCTCAAGGCCCAGCTTGATATTTTATTTGCAAAAGCAACTGAAAAGAAAAAAAATGTTCAGGGGTCTTTGGTTTATATCATATTCCAGATTTTACATGTTAGAAGTAATGGACAGTATGTGGATATTTTATTTACATTATCTAAAACTCATTTATATTGAATATGAATATTGGATTAACATATTGAGTAGAAGACTTGGAGAATTTGGCAATCATAGGGATCCTCAAAAGCAGGAGAAACACAAGAAAGCAGCAAGTAACCTACTTGATAAGTTAGAGCAAATAAATGGCAGAACAAGTAACATAATGATGAAGGGTTCATAATGGAATAAGTACAGTTGAAAGTGACAAAAGACAGGAAGCTGGGAAGATCCATGACCTCAAAAGCAGGAGAAACACAAGAAAGCAGCAAGTAACCTACTTGATAAGTTAGAGCAAATAAATGGCAGAACAAGTAACATAATGATGAAGGGTTCATAATGGAATAAGTACAGTTGAAAGTGACAAAAGACAGGAAGCTGGGAAGATCCATGACCTCAAAAGCAGGAGAAACACAAGAAAGCAGCAAGTAACCTACTTGATAAGTTAGAGCAAATAAATGGCAGAACAAGTAACATAATGATGAAGGGTTCATAATGGAATAAGTACAGTTGAAAGTGACAAAAGACAGGAAGCTGGGAAGATCCATGACCTCAAAAGCAGGAGAAACACAAGAAAGCAGCAAGTAACCTACTTGATAAGTTAGAGCAAATAAATGGCAGAACAAGTAACATAATGATGAAGGGTTCATAATGGAACAAGTACAGTTGAAAGTGACAAAAGACAGGAAGCTGGGAAGATCCATGACCTCAAAAGCAGGAGAAACACAAGAAAGCAGCAAGTAACCTACTTGATAAGTTTGAGCAAATAAATGGCAGAACAAGTAACATAATGATGAAGGGTTCATAATGGAACAAGTACAGTTGAAAGTGACAAAAGACAGGAAGCTGGGAAGATCCATGACCTCAAAAGCAGGAGAAACACAAGAAAGCAGCAAGTAACCTACTTGATAAGTTAGAGCAAATAAATGGCAGAACAAGTAACATAATGATGAAGGGTTCATAATGGAATAAGTACAGTTGAAAGTGACAAAAGACAGGAAGCTGGGAAGATCCATGACCTCAAAAGCAGGAGAAACACAAGAAAGCAGCAAGTAACCTACTTGATAAGTTAGAGCAAATAAATGGCAGAACAAGTAACATAATGATGAAGGGTTCATAATGGAATAAGTACAGTTGAAAGTGACAAAAGACAGGAAGCTGGGAAGATCCATGACCTCAAAAGCAGGAGAAACACAAGAAAGCAGCAAGTAACCTACTTGATAAGTTTGAGCAAATAAATGGCAGAACAAGTAACATAATGATGAAGGGTTCATAATGGAATAAGTACAGTTGAAAGTGACAAAAGACAGGAAGCTGGGAAGATCCATGACCTCAAAAGCAGGAGAAACACAAGAAAGCAGCAAGTAACCTACTTGATAAGTTTGAGCAAATAAATGGCAGAACAAGTAACATAATGATGAAGGGTTCATAATGGAATAAGTACAGTTGAAAGTGACAAAAGACAGGAAGCTGGGAAGATCCATGACCTCAAAAGCAGGAGAAACACAAGAAAGCAGCAAGTAACCTACTTGATAAGTTAGAGCAAATAAATGGCAGAACAAGTAACATAATGATGAAGGGTTCATAATGGAATAAGTACAGTTGAAAGTGACAAAAGACAGGAAGCTGGGAAGATCCATGACCTCAAAAGCAGGAGAAACACAAGAAAGCAGCAAGTAACCTACTTGATAAGTTAGAGCAAATAAATGGCAGAACAAGTAACACAAAATAGTAAAAGACAGAAAGTTGTAAAGAGAATCTAGACTAAAATATGGATGTCCGGTATGGTATATAACTCATTCATAAAAGCCTAAACTATCATCTATTTACAACTGTTTTCTCATATCAATGATTAAAAATGGTTTCAAGTGAATAAATCTTCCAGGTCTTTTTAAAGACAACAATCCTTCATAAGACATATTGAAAGGATATGGAAGAGATAGAAAGAGAGAAACACTGTGGTCATAAGTATTGCTATATTTTCAACGAATAACCAATATAGGAAAAGAAAAACTAGTTGAATTCATCCACTACAAATGACAATCTTCTTTGAAATTGAACACAGGATAGGTTGCATTCTGGGTACTTTAGCTCAAAATCATAAGATGCTACAAGACTAAAATATTAATCTGAAAACTCAAGTCATATTCTTAAATATCTTTTTCTAATCTAGACTCAAATATGGATGTCAGGTATGGTATACAACTCATTCATAAAAGTCTAAACTATCATCTGTTTACAACTGTTTTCTCATACCAATAATTAAAAATGGCTTCAAGTGAATAAATCTTCCAGGTCTTTTTAAAGACTGCAATCCTTCATAAGACCCTATAGACTGATGTTAGAAAATCACAATGAGCTTTACCAAATAACAAAAACCACATCACCTGAACACTTCCAACAGCAACAACAACTAAAATGAGTATAACTAGAAAAGAAAATAATATATTTAAGATGTTAGCTTTCCACACTACCATAAACAAAAGGTTTGGAAGAAATATACCATCAATACAAGAAAGAATTATAAATTAGTGGAAGTGTATTTTCCTAAAAAATTGTTTTGAAAGATTTTATAAATTTCAAACAATAGCAGAACTGGCTGCTGAAGATTTCCTTATAAGGAAATTACTACCTTACCATTATAGACTGAAAATACAAAATAAAAAATAGTTTTACCAAATAGAAAACAAATGTCTTGAAGACTTCCAACAGCAGCAACAAGTAAAATGGATAACATATATAATTAGAAATGAACATAGTGTTATAATCAAGATGCTGACTTTTCCAACTATTAGGTTGGTGCAAAAATAATGTCGTTTTCTCACATAGTAACATATGTGAGAAAACGACATTATTTTTGCACCAACCTAATACATAAAAAAAAAGGTTAAGAAGGAAAGTTCCATCAGTACTAGAAAGAGTGATAACAGTTTATGGAATTGAGAAGGCTATTTTCCTTAAAAACTGTTTAAATAAAAACATTTAATAAATTTCAATAAAGAAAAATGGTAATTATTCAGTCAATAAATACTGAATGTCATCTGTATAGAAATGGCTAATTTCATCATTAACATTTAAGGCCTTATTGTTTATTTCTGTTAGACACATTTGATGCTTTATTATTTTTTTTCTGTTGGATTTTATTTTACATTTTTACAATGTTGGGAACACAGACAAAGCAGTCAAATTGATTTTATTGCAAAATACAGACTGTAGCAGGTAGCTGTTTCAAAGCTTTCCTTCTGACCTGATCAAGTGCCAAAAACAATCAGTTAGAAAAGAAGAAGACTTTCATATTTTCTATAACGAAAATTCTCTTAAAGGAATCTTGAAAGTATAAGCCGCACTGTAGGTATCTAGGTAGGAACCATTATTGAATCAGTGGGTAGCAGGGTGGATTTTGACAACAGATTCAATAGTAGAATGTCAAAAATATAACACATACAGTAGGAATAAGTATATTGATTCTTTTTTCTTACAAATGAAAAAAATGCAGACTGACTTGTTAATAAATTATCCTGATTTCTGACTGAAACTATAGAATGAGTGAAAATTTTGCTTTCAACATCTAGTATCATATCTACACCAAAAAGGCATGAGTCAAAATTTCCCTGTTATCTTGACTTTGGATTTCTGTCGTAAGCACAAAATGCAAACAAGGAAGACTAGACTAATGATCACTTTTTAAATAATTGTGAAAATGAATGAATAGTAATTATATATGTGTGTTTAGTGAATGCTGGACAATTTCCTCAAAGATGAATAGCAGACTTGATGTAACAAAGATGTGGTTCTGCAGAATAATGATGAAAATACCATTGAGTAGCAAAGAAATGTTAAGGAAAATGGAAACAAATAGACAATTATACTTAGAAACAGTTGATGTTTATAGGACACACATAGTGGGGAAAGAAGGCATAAAACATTTGACGTAATGAAAGGGGCAGGAGGAATAGCAAGTATCCAGCCTAACAAGTTTGTATAAATGGATTTCAAAACGACAAGTGTGAGAGATAGTAAAAAGGCAAGTGCTACAAAGAGCTACAATATATAGTAAGTTCTAGAGAACCATAATTGCCTACATCCTGAACAGATATGGCACATAAAAGGGGTTTATATATCTGCACAAATATGTATATATTTATATGAATGTTATTGTGTATGTTAATACCCTTGGGAAAGGCATGAATCCTCTTCTTCTCCCACTATAGCTAAATAGCAGGACTGACCAGGTTCTATAGCCTTAAATTGCAACTGGTATACTGCAGAAAGAAATGGCAACCTACTGCAGTCATGTATTGAAAGATACATGATCACTTAAGTGTGTATCACACATGGCACGTAACTAACATTATTGTGTGTGGAGGTATTTATTTTGACTCAAACCTTGAGAGTGAGTATATGAAACTGTTTTGCAGCTATCAGAAAGTGTAACTAAGGTCCATTCAATATATTTGTAGTATAAACCACAGGTGTAGAAGAAACACAAATGTGCCTGAGCAGGTGTCTGAAATAAGGATTAACTTACCAACCTAGGGAGACAGACCTACTCAGAAATGAGTAGCCAGGTATTAACTTATCTTACTGTACATCATCCTAGTTTTCAGCTATATTCTACAGCCTTCCTCAGGTATATACTTAATTCAGGGACTTTTAGAGAGTTACATACAGAACTTTATTTTATAGAAGAAACAGAAATGTGCTTGAGTGTGCATTTTACAACAAGCATTTGCTTGCCATGGACTGAAAATA
This sequence comes from Acanthosepion lycidas, assembly GCA_963932145.1. NCBI lineage: Eukaryota > Metazoa > Mollusca > Cephalopoda > Sepiida > Sepiidae > Acanthosepion > Acanthosepion lycidas. The sequence continues at coordinate 53,570,524 of OZ010601.1, read as the reverse complement.
TGTGAGCAATAACCAAGTTTTAGAGAAAATGGAAAACGAAAAGGACACATACTTAACATCAGGAAGAGATAGTTGAAATTTCTAGGATGCATAATGGGAAAAGAGGGCTTGGAAAATTAGATACTAACAGGATAGACTGAAGGCAAGAGAGATGGAGAAAACAATGCTCTAGTCGGCTTGAGTAAATGGATGGTGGAACAAGGTTTAGAGATAACAAAAAGACAAAATTTATTAAGAGCTACATATGATGGGAAATTGCAGAGAGCCATGATCAGCCACATCCTGAAGAGACACAGAACATAGGAAGAATATATATAAATGAATGTGTGTAATATCTGTACGTCCCTCTCCACCTTGAGTATTTTCTGGTCGTTTCTTAAAAAGAATCAGTATCTGTTTATTTCAGACAGTTTTCTTTCTTTTGCCTTTTTTTTAAAAAGAAACTACAAAGAAAGCCTGAACAAGAAAAGATAGCCATTTTTTCCTTCGACAGCTGAATCAGGAGAGAATGTTTTCAGAGAGTGCTTAATATATTGACTGTTGATTATGTTCCATCTGAACTTATCTGCAGGCAACTTTTTCCTTTTTCTTTCAATTCCTATCATGTTTGGCCTTGAATGAAGTTGCCATTGTTTGATAGGTAGAGCACTTGTCAAATACAGTCCCCAACCAAAATCCCCAAGGCAGACCACAACTCTGCCACAGTCATTTACTATATTATTAGAACTCCTTCCAACTGTCTCCCATCACCAGATTTATTCTTGTGTAAACAATACTGCATTACTTGTGTGCAAAGCAAGAAATTCCACTGATGAAAGCAGAAAACTCACTTAGAAATTTGATCATCTATAAAATATACCTACCTTTGAATTGTTTGATATTCTGCAATGATGTGGGTTTTTTCTTTTTACTGAATACACATTTTCTTTCACTTGCTTATCCCTCTTTTTTGTTGCCGTTTGTCACAGTATTTTTAGACATTGTCTTTACCCTGTTCATAACTTATCTTAAAAATACTGTTCTTTATTTCTTTCATTAAAAAATATACTTGATAGCAAAAAAGGTAAATTAAACTTTGGGAATGTGGTGAAAGTAACAACCTTGGATATAACATGAACTCAGATTCTGCACCATAAGAATTTGTTATAGAAAAGAAATGAAATTATCTCTTTCCTAGAGTTACTCTATTTCACATAATCTAAAACACTACATGTAGTAAGATACATCTTATTAACTAGCTAGGTATGTTTTGAAAAAATAATATTTGAGGATTTAATAGCTTGCCGTACAAGCAAGTCTATGTTGCTGACCATATGATTTCATTTTTCCTTCTGTTACAACAAATTATTATATTTGACTTTCAATATTTTCTCACAATGTTATACCTCTTCATATTAAAAACAACATTTACTTGTCAACACAAACCACAATATATCTCAATACACAGTGTGGTTACATCCAACTCCCTGTTGATGTTTCAGGTTTGTGTTCAAGAGCACAAACAGTGTGTTCTTTTTGTATCGTCACTACCACAGTCAGCTATTACTGTACGAAAATATTATCGAATACGCCTACTTGAACCAGACTTACAGGACTGATAGGAAGTTTGCCTACTGGTTATCATCAGTACTCAAAGAAACAATATATATACAATATGATACTCACAGGATATACGGTAATTATTACATATGAATGATAATTGTAGGCTTATATGATATATCTGGGTCCATGACTGCTTGTATCCTGCAACTGGCGTTCTTGAGGATTAGCAAACACCTCCTTGACCTTCCAGTGGTAAGATGCAGGGGGATTTTTGAGAGCATTCAAGGCTAAATAATATATGGACTTGAACAAAATCATAGAAAGATGTGAGTAATAGGGGCAGTCACACCCTGGTGCAGATGTGAATAGGCACAAATTTTTGTCTGACAAGAAATGTTCATATGTAGAATAATGTTGTCATGAATACCAGTTTTGTAAAATAATTTCTTTTGAATATAAAAGATAATTGATAAGATCCAAAGAAGAATCATCAATATTATTGGTCCTGATCTGGTGGCTCAGCTTCAGTCATTTACCCACTGCTGTAAGGTTGCCTCTGTGCCTTTTCTATAAATACTTTCAAGGTATTTACCCCGAATGAGCTCTTAGCTATAATATCTAGACTTCATGAATACTAGACTGGCATCGAGATCTCATCAATTTACTGTTAAGTTGGCTAGATACAACCATAAGTTCTATGCTAACAGTTTCTTTTCTCACATTTTAGATACATTGTATTTACTTTCAATTTTTCTAACTGAATTTTTCACATATATTGCATAGGATCCATTATTGTATATAATTAAGTTACAATAAAATTTGTATCAAATATTCAAAGGGCTCCATATCATAAATTTAGTAGGGGCCTACAAGACCCTTTCATTGGCCATGTATATGTTTGTGTACATGTGTGTGTATATGTGTATGTATATGTGCGTGTGTGTTAACATAATTTTGAAACTTAAAACCAGAAAAGTTTACAATTTTTGCTATAGTTTCAGTATTTCTTTAATAAAATGTTTGCATGATCCTTAAGTTTCAGGGTTGACACATGAAAACAAATATTGATAGGTTCTATTGATGGGAGGGTATTGAGACAGAGTCCTTAAATTGTGACAATTCCAACCAAACCAGAATGTATGGTATATATATATATATATATATATATATATATATATATATATATATATATATAAAAGTTGCAAATTAAAAAAATAATAATAATGTTTTTTTTATGAAAGTATTTATTTATTTATATATATATTTGATATTTCAGATTGACCTCAATCTTTCTTCACAAATAACTGTTTGTTACAAATAAATTAAAATTAATGTTTGTTTACAATCTGAAATATCAAATATATATATAAATAAATAAATACTTTCATAAAAAAACATTATTATTATTTTTTTAATAAAAACTGGATCAAGAAATCACAACAGGAAAGTGGATCATCATTTCAACTTAGAGCTAGGGAGATCAATTAGAAAATATCCAACTCAATTCATAAGACATTTGGGATGTCAGAGAGGAGTTTCAGTTATGAGAGTTCAAGGATCAGTGAAAAAAGACTTGAAAATAAAATCATTCATGAAACCTGTGAGTTAATTTGATACTCCAGGACAGAAAGTTAGGTTAGAGAGGGCAAAGATCATCTTTAATAAGTTGGAAAATGATCATGCAATATATATATATATATATGTGTGTGTGTGTGTGTGTATATATATATATATATATATATATATATATATATATATATATACACACATACATACATACACAACTATCTGGAAAGTAATACTGCAGACAGTAAAATTATAGGTTTCTTTAAAACTGATGACAGTGCCAGGATAAATGCAGTGAATTATTGTAACTACTTGGACAAGACATTTTTTAATAGTACTGTTCACAACCAAAAAGGTTTAAACTAAAGAGTATCTTCAAGCAAGACCATGCTTCTTCAGATTCTAAAAAGTTGAATATTGCCCACTTTGCCAGAAGACACCAAATTAATGAAATGACTTCTTCAAATATCAATCCAATAGAAAACTATTAAACTATTGAAATGGATATATATCAGTAAGAAGTACAATATTTGAGCAAAGAAGATCTCTGGGAAGCAATAAAAACTGCTGCAATGTTAAAGTTGAAATAGAAAAGTAAATAAAACCAATGATTGAAAGATTGGTCATGGTTATGGAATTTCAATCCATAAAATAAGCAAATAATAACTTAGTTCAAGTAGATAGGATATGCACTTTCAGACAGGTCAAAAAGTGAACCTGTCAATGGAAGAAACTCCAAGTTATTAAACCATTATAAATTTAAAGCCAATTTTTCTTTTGGTGGATGGAGTCCTAAATGGGAGATAGGGAAATTGAATGACAAAGTGATGAAATTGGAAACAAAACCAAAAAAAGAAAGAAGAGTGTCAATAGAAACACAGGATGAGGAGTAGAGGAAAAAAAATAGAAAGAGTCAAAGAGAAGAAGAGGAGTGAAAAGTAAGAGAAACAAACAATGAAGGAAACAATAAAGTAAAGACAGAGAGAAACAAAGAAAAGAGAGAGAAGGAATTCAATAAAGAAAAGAGAGAGAGACAAACAATAAAGAAAAGAGAGAGAGACAAACAATAAAGAAAAGACAGAGAAGGAAACAATAATGAAAAGATAGAGAAGGAAACAAAGAAAAAAGAAGGAAACAATAAAGAAAAAAGAGAGAAGGAAACAAAAAAAGAGGAAGGAAACAATAAAGGAAAGAGGGGGGAAACAATAAAGGAAAGAGGGAGAGGAAACATTAAAGAAAAGAGGGAGAGGAAACAATAAAGAAAAAAGAGAGAAGGAAACAATAAAGAAAAGAGAGAGAAGGAAACAAAGAAAAGAGGGAGAGGAAACAATAAAGGAAAGAGGGAGGAAACAATAAAGAAAAGAGGGAGAGGAAACATTAAAGAAAAGAGGGAAAGGAAACAATAAAGAAAAAAGAGAGAAGGAAACAATAAAGAAAAAGAGGGAGAGGAAACATTAAAGAAAAGATAGAGAAGGAAACAATAAAGAAAAGAGAGAGAAAGAAACAATAAAGAAAAGAGGGAGAAGGAAACAATAAAGAAAAGAGAGAGAGTGATTAGGGACAAATGAGACAAAAATGAGAATAAAGGAGGAATTAATAAATAAATTAATGAAAGATGTCTGCATGAGAATGGAGTTATATCACTTAACATCCTTCGATATTTTCATGAAACATTTTCTCTTCGGTTGGGGTGGATTTTAGGATTTCAGGAAGGAATTGGGACCATAGATTGATGAATTCAAATTGCTGGAATATTGATCTTTCTACAAACTACAATACACTTTTCCAGTTAGACAATCTTGGGGGAGGGAAATTACAATTTAAAATATGATGAAATGGGTGCATGGACAAAAAAACATTTGAGATTCAATAATATATAGAAAGGATTATTGGAAGAGAAAGTGTAGAGGCATTTAAATTGTCACAGATTTTTGAGCTCATGATGAAAATAAATCAATTTTCCTTCCTGATTTGCATTCCAGATCAAACTTGTACAAGGGTTAAAGATAGAATATAAAAAATAATGAGAAAATAGCAAAAAGAAAAATGCAGAAAAGGTGAAGAAATATTTGAAAAGTCAAATTGGAAAGAAATGAGTATAGAAAGCATAAATAGGCCTCCCAAAATATTATTTGCTAGAAATGTATGAATATTTACATTAACTCGAACTGGCAAATATGTTTCCAGTAGAAAAGCAAAATTTTCATCCAAGTGCAAAAATTTTCATCATTTCAATGAGTCATCTTGTCTTTTTTTTATTATTTTTTATTTTAAATCATTCCTTTATGAAAAAGCAGGACACGTTGAGAGCAAAAAGAACAACTCCTTTGAAAAATAAACAAACGAAAGTGTAAATTCTTTTGGCATATTTTAGAAGAGAAAAAACATCCATTTTGTAAATTGAAATTTTAAACATTTGTCTGACATTACTTACATTCTTTTTTTTTTCCTTTCCTATCAACTTATTGTTTTGTTTATTTTACTATAGCATTCATTCTCTCTCCAGCTTCTCTTCTGTTTGTATTTTTTTTTTAAACTTTGATATCTCTGTCTTCATTTAGAGCAGAAATAAGGCCCCTCTTACCACAAAACAACAAACTTTGTAAAAAAAACATGTTTTCTTTTAGTTTCTCTTTATAGAAACAAATAAAGAACACATCAGGTTTTATTCTGTTTATTGCAATTACAGCACTGCCATCTTGCAAATGTTCTGATTATTTCAGGAAAACTGAATTTTTTGTCCCATTTCCAGCAAAATAAAAAATAATTTAGACAAAAGTCATTTGATGAAATCACTTCATTGGGAATTGAAACCAAATGAGTTTTGAAGAAATTTTTATCGTCTTTAAGCAAAAGTAAAACTCAATAAAATATTTTCCTTAATCACCAATGCAAGCATCTCTAGACAGTTCATTTTTTCTGTTTTAATAAATAACAGGTTTGATTGCATTGTTAATTTTATTTTCTCAAAGACTTTTGTAAAAAGCCAAAATAGAAATAACAAGTAAGTTAAGAAAGATTTAGTGAAAAGCAAACTGAATGAACACAGCACAGAATTATGATTTTATATGGGGTAAAAAAAAAACAGACCATGATCAGGGTTTGGTAAATTCAAAAATTTATTGTTGAGAAGAACAATAAACATGGTAATGTTAAATCAGCCAAAAAATGAACCAATCAAAAGCAATAATTCTCTAGCTAAAGAATAATGGTATGTTGCTTGCAGATGATTGGATTCTGATCAGTCTGGAGTGGATAACAGCAAAAAGAATTTGATTTAAAAGCTGTCATAGGAAAAAGTAGGAAAAAGGTGAGAGATGAAATTAGTAGGAGGATGGTAATAAAGAGAAGGAAAATAGATAAGAAGAAGAAAGTGATGAAAGAAAATATCTGGAAATATGAGAATAAAAGATAGAAGAAATTGAGTCCCAAGGAGAGCTCACAAATAAGATGAACACTGTATATAAAGGGAATGAGGAATGGTAAGAAATAGAAGAATTTCAGAACTATAAAAAAAAAAGAAACTATAGTAAAACAAGAGTATATAAATGAAAAGGAGAGGAGAAAGAAAAATTTGGGTGCTAGAAAAAAGAGATTATTGTAAAAATGAGAGCAGTATATAAATGAAAAGGAAGAAGGGGAAGAGAAGCCTTTCAATACTAAAAAGAAGAAAATATGAGGGAAAATAAAGAAAGCTCTATATGAATGAAAATTAAGGGAAAAAAAAGTGAATATACATGTATATTTGAATAATTATAACTTCTCAAAACATCCTCAAAAAGTGAAAATAATGGTACAGGAAAATCAGATCCATTTTCAAAAAAATAAAAGAAAATCATCAATTAGTCTGAAAAGTTCATTTGTGGTGATTGCATTCTGAAAAGATGAAAGATAAAAATTAGGTTTTAAAAAACAAAACAAAAAAGATTTCTTAAACAGTAGAGAAACAGTATTGCATCTGTAAGGAAAAATTCTTGCTAATTTTTTTTTGTCAGGTTGTGCTGAATAAATTTCTTTTAAATATTGTTGGATAAATATCCTTTAAATATTACAGATTTTAGACTTTCTGTTGCTATGTGATATCTGTCCTCCTATACGGCAGTGAATATTGGACAGTATCCTCAAAGATGAAGAAGAGACTCAAGGCAGTGGAGATGTGGTTCTATAGAAGGATGCCAAGGATATCATGAATCAAGCATGTGAGCAACGATGAGGTCTTGGAGAGGATGCAAAGGAGGAAGCTTATGCTTAACATAAGGAAGCGGCAGATGAAATTTCTGTGACATGTGATGAGAAATGAGGGCTTGGAGAATCTGATACTCATGGGATGAATAGAGGGAAAAAGTGACAGGGGAAAGCAGCACATGACATACCTGGTGGGGTTGGGCAGGTAGATGGTGGCGTGTGGTCTTGGGGAGTTTGTAAAAACTCAAAACCTGTTGAGAGCCACAAAGAATAGGGGGAAGTAGAGGGAGGGCTATGATTGCCTACATACTGAAATAACATGGCATATAAAGAAAAAAGTTATAAATTGTCTAATACACACATACATTATATATATATATATATATATATATATATATATATAAGGCAACTCCTGGTATTTTTTATTAGGTTGGTGCAAAAATAATGTCGTTTTCTCACATAATAACATATGTGAGAAAACGACATTATTTTTGCACCAACCTAATAATTGGCCGCAAAAGCAGTTATTTATACTTTGAATAAGAGAAAACTATTATACATGGTTAAAAAAGATGAGACATGATTTTTTTATTAGAAATTTTATTATGACAAAGAGAAAAAAAAAAGCATTTTATGATTGAATTTTACTCTCGTCAAAATGTCCTCCTTTAGCCTTGATTACTGCAGCACAAACCTTTTGCATTAATTGCTAAAGTATTTCAAAACAGAACTGTGATAATAAGATGCCATTCTTTTTTCAATGACTCTAAGAGCTTTTTTCCATTTTTTTTTTTTTCACTTTTCTGTCAAGTTCATTCCACACCACACTAATTGTTGGAGTGGCTTCAAACTTTTGAACTGTAGTATATATTTTATATATATATATATATATATATATATATATATATATATATATATATATATCACACACACACACACACGTATATATATATATATATATATATATATATATACGTGTGTGTGTGTGTGTGATTTAAATTTAGATAAAAATCCAATGGAATGGTGACAATTTGGAAAACTCTTCTTTTGACATGTTTCACTGATCAAACAGCATCATCAGAAAAATAGATTTTATTTTAACTATCTACTACTTTTTATTGTTAAAAGTTATCTCCCTTGCATTGGCAATGCCAGTCAACAATATGAGTGAAAAATATTCTTGACTTGCCACAAAATAAACTTCTGTTTAGTCAGATATGAGATGTGTTTGATCTAAGAACTTTTCAACATCCTCATTTTGTAGGTATATCTGCCTGTAACTTCTGTACCTTTTTCCTGTATTAGGATTGTCTTCCTTGCACTGGCAATATCATCTTTGTTGTGACAATGGTGAACTCTTTTGAAGATGTTCATGAAGTCAGAAGGTGAAAAGCCTGACTCCATGAAAAAGCAGTGTACAACAATAATAACTGCTAACAAGTGAAGACCTAGGAATAGTGGGAACTTTACAAAATATCCTGTCGTTTTTTCTGTCTGAATTTCTGGGTTGAGGAGTTATCCTTATTTTACACTATTTATATTTGGACTATTGTCCTCATCTTTGGTGTTGTTGTTATAACATTTCAACCATTGTGCCATCCAAGCAGCTGGTGTAACAAAAGAGAAAATCTTCAGTGGGTGCAGTCAAATTTAAAATTTCAAAATTCCAAGTGTATTTTTCAGCATAGTTGCTAATTAAAAATTTCCCTCTCAGTGAGGACAATATTAGTTTATATGATGAATAAAAAGTGGGAATTAGTTGTTGGATTTTACTTATAAAAGTGTGATAAAAATGTTTTGTTGGGAAAAGGAAAAAAAGTTTAAAATATGTTTAGTCATTTCTGGTTTAACATAATCGCTAATGTAAAATTTTTTTGTACTCTAACAAAGATTTGTTGTATATTTTGCATTTGCTGACAAAAAAATGATACTATTTATATTTGGACTATTATCCTCATCTTTGTTGCTGTTGTCACTATGTTTTAACTACTGTGCCCTCCTAGATATGTACCCCACCATTGATTAAATAAAGTGTTCTGTTCAGAATTACCAGTAGGTTACCCAGATTGATATACATGTGAGGATGTCCATATCTGGAAAAACACTTGTTATTCTTAAAACACCATTTATACAATATTCACTCAGAAAAAAAAAAAATATCCTTACAATCCCAAAAATGTTTCAACTTTAAATAATCCACAAGAGATTGATAAGCCATAAGAATCAAAGCAATCAATCCCTTGTGACATATTTTAATGAAGGACCAGTTTCATTTTTTTTTCTCTAATGGTAGTGGTTATTGATAAAATATATCAAATTGTCTTTTACCATACCATCAGATTGTCAGCCAACTCTCAGACACACAGACATTAACATGGAATGAACTTCACAGAAGAGTGAAAAAAAATTTTTCTTAGAGTCATTGAAGAAAGAATAGAATCAATTATCAAACCTACTTTGAGAAACTTTTGTAACAAATGCTAAAAATTTGTGCTGTAGTAATCAAGGCAAAAGGAGGCTATTTTGATAAGAGCAAAATTTAATCGTAAAATGCTTTTCTTTTTTGTCATAATAAAATTTCCAATAAAAAAAAACATGTCTGACTTTTTTTTAACCGTGCACAATAATTTTCAAAACAACTATATTTGGGGCCAATTTAAAAAAATTAGTAGGGTTGGCATCAAACTTTTGAACTGTAGTGTGTGTGTGTATATATATATGTATATGTGGGTGTGTAATTTTAAAACTGGCTATATTTATTGGGCAAGTGTGTTCAATATTGGAGATATAGATGGTGTGGACATAGGATCAATACTATATGGAGACTGTCAGTTTCAGGCTTCAACGCAATTACACTTGAATGTCATCTTCAGACCAATACACCAAGTAAAAATACACCCAGCTTATTTGCAGGTTTTTTGTCTGTAATTTCTATAACTATTTACTATAATAGAGTTATCTCTTTTGCACAGGTGGTACCATATATCAGAATCTTTCTTATGACAATGGTGGACTCTTCTAAGATGTTTATGAAGATAGATAAAAAATTGTCTAAGAGATATCAATCAACGTGGCCATATAGACTCAAACTCAAAACCATTTTATGCGATATATAATGAACAACAAAAGGTCACAGTGCTTATCTTATGAAGAAAATATGGATTAATAATTCATCAGTTTCTTTCTAGTTGTGAAAAATGAAATATATCCTTCTTTTAGTGTGCATATATATAGAGAGAGATAGATAGATAGATGATTTAAACATACAAAAGAGTGTTGAGTAGTTCTCAACCTGGCTCATTTTCTAAAATAGGACCAAGTAAAAGAATTACTGTTTTTAAAAGTGTTCTTTGGTTGAGCTGATAACTTTTCAAGTATATATATATATATATATATATATATATATATATATATATATATATATATATATATATATTTGGTTGAATTGATGTGAGTTTGTGACCCTGGGTTTCACGCTTTTGCGATCGTCAGAAAAAAGTTAGCCCTATCTCTGATATTGAGCGCTTTCTAATAGGTACCGCGTATATAATATATAAATAATTATATATATATATATATATATATATATATATATATATATATATATATATATATTTATTCATATTTATATACACACACTTTTCACATATATATATATATATATATATATATATATAGAGAGAGAGAGAGATATGTTGTGTGTGCGTGTGTTTATATATGTATGTAAAACGGATGTTATATACATTTCTTTAATGGCCTTTTCAACTTGTTTAGGAAATCATTTTCACAGTTAATTATATATTTTATAACACCTATTTTATATCTGTAAGGACTTTTGCTTTTTGTAATTAAGTAGACATGAATTTTTACAAGTGATGTCATCTGCAACGCTCAAAATCAATTTATACATGGTCTTATTCTTTGCTTTATTTTATATATACGCACTTTGATATAAAATCTCCTATGCAGAAAGATATTTTATTTGATGTTTGTTGTTTCTTTTATATGTTCATCAATAATTCATGCACATATAGATCAAGATATCACAAGCAACCAAAATAATATTAAGATAAATTTTAAAACATAATGTAGGATTAATTGCAAAGAAAGATTCAGAATTCTAGAAATCATTACTATATATATATATATATATATATATATATATAAATTTATTTGGAAATTATAACATAACTATGTTATAAAATCACTACAAAAATAGCCATTTTGTTTCAACACTTCTCGTATACACCAGAAGTGTTGAAACAAAATGGCTATTTTTATAGTGATTTTATAACATAGTTATGTTATAATTTTCAAATGAATTATATTTGCTCTACTCTGTATTGAGCACTCTTTTAAGAATAGTATTTTTTGGTTATTGGAATTTATTCTGTATACACCAATCCTATAATATATATATATATATATATATATATATATATATATATATATATAGATATAGATATATATATATATATATATATATGTATGTATGTATGTTATATATAGGCTTATTCAGAGAATGCAGTGTTTCACAGAAAGACGTCTACAAACTCACCACAACCCTGATCCTGATAAACTACAAGGCCAAAACTATCAAATTTCTTACAACACATGGGAGTAAGAAAAAAACAAAATAACAACAACAAATCCCCACCACCCCAGTACTGGAAAAGAGAATCCAACTTCATTGCTTATTTGTCAACTCTTTGATAAAGGACACAGTCTAGATTTTAAAATATTTCTCTTCATGCTTCAGTTTAGTCAAAAGGCCTACTAATATATAACAAATATTATTAGTCTTATTGATGACTGATATTATATGAAACTCTGTGTATCAGGTTTTGATATTGTTGTATTAATAATATTATTATTTGTTTTCTTTTTAATCGATTCACCTTGAGAAAGGTGAATAATGCAGCAAAGATGCAAGGAACTACTTAGAGTGAAAGAGAATGTGAAGACTTTAGAAGGAATAAGAAACCTGTTCATAAATAGAAAACAAGAGATAAACCTCTATGACTGTTCAAAAGACTAAGGAGCAGTGTTAACCAGATGATAGGCAAAACTATCTACTCCTATTGAAGGAAAAAAAAATAGATAAATTTAAAAAAAATAAATAGTAAATAAAATGTTAGAATTTAATTGGACATGTTAGAAGTATAGAGTTGAAGCAGATTTTAGAAGGAACTGGAAACCCAATCCTAAACAAGAAACACAAGATAAATCTCTATTCTTGTTCAAAATTCCAGGGAGCAGTTTGAACAGGGTGATAGGTGAATGTACCTACATCTATTAACATATATATATATATATATATATATATATATATATATGTATGTGCGTGTGTGTGTGTGTGTGTGTGTAACTTTAATCAGACATGTACAAATGAAAAATTGCTACACAAATGCACCTACATTCCCCACTGTATTCCATCAGTGAGACATAAGTTCCACTCAAGCAGTTTCTTCCCATGAACCACTGCTCTGTGACACTGACTCCCAACAGGATGTTTCCTCAATCACTACAATCTTAACCTGTTCAAGGCTAGGGTTAACCATTATCTTCCACTTCTCTACAGACAAAAGGACCCCCAACATAATCCTCTACCTTGAGTGGTTCCCAACTCTTGTAAAGGGTGAATCATACAGTAAAAAAAAAATATTACACAATATATTCCTTATCCTAATAAATTCAACTTTATACCTGTTTTCTATTCCCCATTAAAATATTAAGAACAGAAAAAGTACTTCTGACAAAAACATCCAAAAGATTATGAATTTTTCTATCGTTCCTGATTTAAATCTCAGTTAATTTTTTTCTTTGATTTTTTTATAAAACTTCTCTTGCTCTCAAGTGAGTCAATGTCTCAGCCATCAATTAATAACTCAAAACTTACTAAGATAAAAGATTGCACTTCTCTCAGCTTGTTTTCATAATTCTCCTGATCCAAAGAATTATTTGCATTAAAATATTATTGTTTTCTTTAAAGCAAAGTGCTTTTTTTCTTGTATCTAAAATAATTCTCCATTTTATATGACCGCGGTTTAATTCCGATATCTTACTGAGTGAGTGGGATGCTGTCCATATGTCAACGTTGCAATCCTTCTTGCCTGGTCAAGATTATTTTGATGTCTGTTACTCTCTTGTGACATTCATCTACATCTTTGTTATCCTCAAGTCTAGGAGTGGTCATGGGAGACAATCAAAGTGGACAGGCCAAAACCAATTTCATAGCTAGTCACATGTACTTCTTATAAGGTGGTAACGAATATTCTATTTAGATAAATTATCGCTAAAATAGCAAGGTAACTCAGATTCTAATGTAAAAGTGATACAACTTTGAATTAAAATAAAAAAAAAATTGTTTATAATTAAAAAGAAAAAAAACTTTATTTAACAAAATGGCCTAATACCTGCAAAATGACAGATATTTTGGAATTTTTAGAAGAAAAGAACTAAGTTCCATTTTATTTGCCTGAGTATAAATGAAATCAAAATAATAAAATATCTTCCTATAAATAGAGAATTTTTGTAAAAGTGTATCTATCAACCTCACTATCGAGTAATGTTTTATAAATTCATCTCACAACCATTACTGCAGCAATGAATCCAAACTTAACAGGCTGCTCCATGCCCAAATGGTTTATGATTTTGAGTTATCCTTCTCCTAGATTGGTTGCCAATCAAGGCTACAAAACCCAGTCCACCCAGCTATTTAACTCATAGCTGGGAAGAAAATAGATTGGATCCATGTCTTTCTACATGTATTTGTGAAAAGTGAATGCAATAGCCATGGTTGAAACTTGAACCCTGCATGATAATCCCAATGCTATATGCATATTCATATAATGCTAAACTGAGTAAATATTGATTACTTAGTTTGATGGTTAACAAAGCAACTTGGTAAAGTCTTAATTAGTATAGAAATTCAGTTCTAATTATTGGTACTAAGGCCATCAACATTATCAGTCTGATCACTGGGTGTACTTGTAGGTTAGCTTGCAACTGAGCACCTGCTGAGATATGTTTTCATGCATAGCATATATTGAGCAAGTAGACTCTGCCCCTCTCCATGGCCACCTTGGTCATGAACCATTGATTACTTCAGGAAATTCTCTGGCCTGGCCATTAATTTCAGTCTAGGAAGTCATCCACTTAGCAAAGCCATGTCTGGTTGTATGCCTAGTTATAGAGTACAATCTATCATTTTAGACAGCCATTGACCCTACAAAAATGTTGATCCACTCTTTGACTAATTTTGTTTTTAATCCCAATAGGTGTCTAAACACCCTCCTCACCAACAAAGTTTACTCAGGGAAATAGTCATAGTATTAGGTTGGTGCAAAAATAATGACGTAATATTGTCGTTTTTTGACGTTAAAAAATACGTCAAAAACGACATTATTACGTCATTATTTTTGCACCAACCTAATACCAGGTTATGAAATTAGTACCAGTTAATCTTAATAAATATCTATATCCTGAGTGGGTACCTCTTTACTTGTGCTAGACTAAACTAAAACAACTGTTGCAAGATTGGTGAAAAAATTTCCTTAAAAGATCACAAATAGAATTGTCTTTCAAAATAGAAATATCAAGTGGCTATTCTTGATCATCACTAAAAAAAAACATATTCAATTGCTTGTTTTTCCAAAACAGAATGACTGCTATTTTCATTATGCAAGACTGTATCAGACAGGCTTTCTTCCTCTTTTGTGAACCATTTTATTGTTGAAAATAATTCATATTTGTAAGCTGGCTGAATATCTAACAGCTATCTTGCTGTGAGCTCAGCAGCCACCCAACACAGATAAGAATTATAGAAGGTAAAATACAGAAAAGATGGAAGCTCTTTGGTCAGCGCTTATTTAAACAAACAAACAAAGCAAACACTGAAATCTGACTCAATAGAATAAAAGAGAAACATGTTGATGGAAAGGATTAGTGTTCCCTCTTGACTTTTAGATGGTTAACTTTGCTGGGTCACATGGCACAAGCATCTGCTGACCAAAGTCCAGTTATGTAGATGGTAAAAGGATGATAGGGTAGGGAGGATAACAGGTTTTGTTTCTTTTTTCATGGCTTGCACTTTACTAGATTTTGTTTGGCTGTCTGTAAAATGAACGATATGATTGATGAAGCGTGAACTGAATATAGGTTTCTGGGTGCCCCCATCCCTGTTGCTGGCTGTTCTATAACTTCAGACCTCTTTACTAACCCCTGTCCACAAGAAAGAATAACTTCTGCCATGGTGGATTGAAGTGAAAGCTTGTTTGGAAAGCACCTTTTGTCTCTTCTGTTTCTTATCAGAGACACTGTGCCAGGACGTGTTTTCTAAGAGAAAATTCATCAGAAAGAATTCCAAGGATAGAAAGCAAGCCAAAGATTAGATGGTCATTTTGGTATCAATCATTGGATAAGAACAAAAACTAACCATTGTGAACAAAGGGATATCAATAAATAATAATGGAATAATGGCTGGCTGCTTGGATGGTTACATAATCCCTGTTATAGATGCCTACTCAGGCACATTTGTATTTCTTCATAGCTATCCTGTGGTTAAATACTGGAAAAAAGCAACAGAGATGTCATTCTGTAGACAATTCTGTAAATACCATGGATAGAGAATGTAAGCAACAAGTAAAAAAAATGTAAACAAAATACATTTCTTTTTTTTAACACAAATAACTTTTTATTTACATTATTCAGACTGTTATCAACTTCATTGCCATATTCACAACGTTGCAGCCGTTGTATGCTCTGGCCTTTTTCGGGGGATTGGAATTTCAAACTGATCCCTTTATTTTGTCCACTGAAGTCAATTGTTTTAGTTCCACATGCTGAAGAAGGCTGGAGTGTACAATGACCAAAATGTTGTGAATATGACAATGAAGATGAGGATAACAATCCAAATAGTGTAAATAACATAAATAATCATAATACCTCATTTCAGAGTTATAGACAAATTCAAATAACTTTTCAATCTTCACTTTCAGAATCATCTGTATAAATGTGAGTATAACATGCAATTTAGAATATTCCTCACCTGCTTTATGTTTTGTTTGTTTTTAAAAGAAAATAATTTAAAAAGTTTGGTTATAAAAGTGGTAAATCCCAAGACATTGCATTATTTCAATATATTGAGACAACTATCAATTCACAATGAATAGAAAACTATTGTAGAAAACATCTCTGGAATGACTTGTTCATCAGGAGACCTTCTCTTAACACCTGCTAGGTGGTATTGTATATAGCAATATAAAAGGAAAAAACACAAACTATCTCTCGCAGAATGCTATAGTGATAGTATGTATTTCATTTCCTCTGTGGAGGACATTTTACTACCCAGCCAAAACCATGTGTCACATTGCATACAACACAATACTATTACTGCACTATCTCATGTAACCACAATAATACCCACACTACAACATAAGATATATATATATATATATATATATATATATATATATATATATATATATATATACACACACACACTACTGAATATACATAATATCCAATGTTGATAACATGACTTAGAGTTTCATGCAGTTTATGTGTATATACATTTTTTATCCTACCCATTCTTATATATATATATATATATATCAATCAATCAATCAATCATCAGCTTTATCTCATATCCAAGAATTTACTTTCTTCTTTGCTGATCACTTCTTTTATGACGATGCCATTGATGACTAAATTCGCCACTAACATGCAGGTTTAGGACTAGATGATTCCAGTTTCACCAAAGCCTAGTCCCGTCATCCATTCCCTATTGCTGTTTGGCTTTGTAAGAGTTGGTTAAACATGAAAGAAAATCAGAGTAGAAGAAATAGCATGAATTTGTTTAAAGTGGACCTCAATTTGCCAGGAAGTGATCCACACACACACTTGATTTCATGACTTTCCTCTGTGGCTGATATGGAACGAGACGAGCAGAATCCAGTTATGAAACTGCAACGAGCTGCCACTGACTCTGTTATAATTTCAAGTGGCGCCTTCTGTTGTGTGTCTGTCATGCTTAGCCCTCTTCATTCGCTGGTTCAACCATTGAGATCTGTTGTAATCATCATCTGCTTGTTCCACAAATCGAGGTCTTTGGGGTTGGTTCCACTTAGTCTGGGTTGTCCTCTTCAACCTTTCTGCCAAGTGTGGCCCTACCCAGAGTTCAGAACTGCCAATGACATCACTCTCAGTTAATCTAAATGGTCTGCTACCTAAATATAAACTGTGGATTCTGTTAACATTCATTCTCATAGCTTTGAATTTCAAAGAGACATTTTTATTCAACCAACACTTTTTTTTTATTAAATATGCAGGAAAGTTCTTCACACTCCTTAATTTAGGCGAAGTGTATTCACAGGGAAAAGTGAAAATTATAAAAAAGACTATGAAAAATCCATCTAACCCCTTTATTCCTACCACCACATCTATTTGAAACTGATGTGTAAACAAAAACAAGTCAATGATCCTATTCCAGTAATAAGGCTTGTCCAACTAATAAGCGAAGATTCTGTCCTTGATAAGCAAACAAGGTTTGGTGTAAAAATGAAAAATTATATATTTTTCTTTCCTCAGATAATAATAAATTGCTCAGAGGAAAAATCATTAATCACTAGCATTTCTTAAAAGGGTCTAATTAAAGTTAAAAAGTCTTAATTAATGTTCTTGCAGTAACAACAAAATTAAGAAAAGAAATAATTATTTTTAATAATCCTTCAGATTGTGATTATCAGTATTTACTAATCTTAGCTTAATTTGGCATAGTGTAAAAAGAGTAGAGTACTCAGTGAGGATCGAATTCCTTTTTCAATTATGATTTGTAAGATGGCTATCCATTGCTCTACAATGAGACACTCTCAAACTTATTAACATAGGAAAGAATAAGAGAGTATAGAACTGATGCAGACTTTAGAAAGAACCAGAATCTCAACCCTAAACAGGAAACAAGGGTTAAACCTCTACTCCTCTATTCACTCCAAGCAAGGTGATAATACCACAATGATGCAAGGGGCTACTGGGAGTGAAAGAGAATGAAAAAGACTTTAGAAGAAACCAGAAACCCAATCCTAAACAGGAAACAAGTGATAAACCTCTACTCATGTTCAAAAGACTGGAGAGGAGTGTGAACTGCCAATCTAGTACTGTGCTTAAAATCTTATATTGTTTGTCAGATGCTGATTGAAAACTGACCATTACATAATTTAAATTTTGATCTATAGTAATAATGGAGCCATCCATATTATTTACAGGGTTTGTTTTAAAAAAAAAATTAATTAAATTATAAAAAAACTAAATTAAATTATAAATAAGTATAAATTTACAGTTGAAATAGGTAACCATAAGTTCTATGTTAACAGTTTCTTTTCTCGCACTTCTTACTTGTGGAAC
Source organism: Acanthosepion lycidas (assembly GCA_963932145.1). Lineage (NCBI taxonomy): Eukaryota > Metazoa > Mollusca > Cephalopoda > Sepiida > Sepiidae > Acanthosepion > Acanthosepion lycidas. The sequence continues at coordinate 53,551,828 of OZ010601.1, read as the reverse complement.
TCTCTTCTGACTCGATTCTTTCCAGCTAACTCTGAGCTTCAAAATATAAATGAAATGTCAATCATTATCTAGTGTCTTCTTGATTACTCTTTTGCTGTTTGCATTCCTTAATATTTATTTTTTGCTTATTCTTTTACACTCAGTAACCCTTTGTTTCATAGTGATTTTATTGTCTTGCATGGGGTGAAATGATTATATATATATATATATATATATATATATATATATATATATATATATATATATGTATGTATGTATGTATGTATGTATTCAGGTAGCAAATTCTCTTTTAGGCATATCTGATTGAATAAATTACAAACATATTTCTCCTTATTTTTATGATAATCCTTTCATATTCATGACCATTTTTCTGTATATTATACTTGAATGAGGCAAGAAATACACTTTAACAGATATACATGAGATTTGTAATATGATATATATAAAATGATAAAATATAGTTTTAACATATGCTATATTTAAGGGTAAAAGTGCTCAATATTTTCCTCAAGATATTTTCTTCTATTAACACTTCTGTTCATTTTATAAAGTGTTAGCTGACCCTGAATAAAAAAATCAAGATATATCCATAAAACCAGAATCTCTGACATTTGCTTTATTTAATCTAGGGACAGTGATATATTTAGTTTATAGCAAGCTGTGGTGGCCACTGCAACACTACTGAACACTTGAAAAATAATTTTTGTTTATTAATTGAGAATTAAGCAGTAAATCATTTGGCAACATTCAATACAGACAGTTCTTTGTTGACCTCAATGTTGAGCAATTGTGATCAACAAATATGCATCAGTGAAAGCAATGAAGATGCAGTTTTAGGCCTAACCAGCACCTTCCTTGCTTCCACTTGTCTTCTCAGTCACTTCATTAAGTGACATATATGATATCCACTTGGGTGATCATGTCTCTTTTAATTCATGATTGATGAGATAGATCTTCCTGCAGTAGGCTGCTGTTTCTTTCTGCAGTTACCAACCAAGGCTATAGGACCCAGTCTGCCCTGTTATTCAACCCATAGCTCAGAGGAGATGAGATGGATTCATACCTTATTTGTGTGTAAGTGAATGTATCAAACCTGACTGTAATTTGAACTTGTCTCTTCGATTTCTCATTCAGAACCGATATCCATTACACCACATAATGTATCCTTTTTCGTAATACGAGTGAAATAACTTATTAAAATATATCTCCTTGTGCTGCTATTATATTTATCAAAATTTTATGAATAAAATATTTTATATATTATTGTTTTGGAGTATTTTATTGATTTTGTTTTATCTATAATGATGTTCATTCTGTGCAAGGTCCAAGTGCTACTCAAGACAGAGAGTTACAGAGTAAGAGATACAGTTTATGGGAAAATATGGGAGAGATAACAGTTAATTCTAGACTTGAACAGGCTAAGATTATAATGATTGCGGAAGCATCCTGTTGGGAGTCAGTTCCACAAAGCAGTGGTTTGTGGGAAGAAGCTACTCAAGTGGAACTTACATCTCGCCAATGGAATACAATGGCAATGGAGGCAGTTACAGATGATTTTGTAGTGTTATAATGTGTTAAAAGATTGTCTTTTTGTGCTATGTAAAGGTTAATTAAAGTGTTTTTTCTATAGTCTATGGTTCTGTATTCTAAAAGATTTTATTTTTGGGATAACTGTGTTGCCATAATTTTGTAAAAGATTATGTTCATGCTGTACCGTATCATTAAACTTTTAATTTCTTTCAAATAAAATATAACAAATCCAATAGTGTACATGTTTTAGTACCATATTTAAATATTATACAGGGTGAGGCAAAAGTCATGCACCATAGGGGTTAATGGACAGGTAGAAGAGGTCCTGTTGTGTGGTCACCAAGGTCGCCAGACCTGACACCCTTGGATTTTTTTTTCTGTGAGACCATTTGAAATCAGTTGTTTATCAGATACACCCAAGAAATATTGAGGAACTTAAAGAAAGAATGAAATATGAATGCAGTAAAATGACAGAGGAAATTCTTTGACATGTTAATGAATCATTCAGGCACAGAACTGAAATGGGTTTTGAAAAAGAACAAAGACATTTTAAACAGCACATATAACAATTAAATAATTGTTTTTTTTTTTTATGTTTAATTATACTTTTAATAAATTATTCCGATGGTGTACAACTTTTGTCTCACCCTGTATATTACTGATCTTGACTTGTATTTTTAAGCTAGTAGGTTTACTTTCAGATGTTAAGATAGGGATGCAATTTTAGTTCTTTGTCATGGTCACCACTTACCATTGATATGCATCTGAGTATAGATTGTATAATAATTTTTCATCTTAGGCAATACTTGTCTTTACCAATATTCCTCTTCTTCTTTTTCTATATGCCACATCCTTTTAGTATATAGAAAGTTATGGAGAGCCATTGTTCACCTATCATGTATGGCTCTTAACTGTTTTTCTCTCTTTGCTAAACACCCCACTCCCTGTTCTACAATCCATTCACACAAGCTCATCAGGTAATTGGCTCATTGCCTTCCCCCCATCTCTTGTGCCCTCATTATGTCCTATGAGGGTTAAGTTTTCCAAGCCCTCTTTCCTCATTATATACCCATGGAATTTCAGATATCTCTTCCTGATTTTGAGTATAAGCTTTCTTTCTGTTGCCAATTTCTTTAAGATTTTCTTGTTGCTTACTCGCTCTGTCCATGGAATTCTCAGTATCCTTCTGTAGAACCACATTTCTGCTGCATTTAGTTTTTTTTCTTTCTCCTTAGGCAAATTGTCCAAAATTTACTGCCATATAAGAGGATGGATATCACATAACAATCCAGAACACTTTTCTTTGTTTCTAACAATTTTTTTTCCATTTCTCAGCACCTTACTTAGATTTGGAATGTTTCTTTCGCAAATCTAATGTGTGTTCAGATCTTAGTACCATATTTCCCATCCTCTGTTAAAATACTTCCTAGATATTTGAATTTCTGCACCTACTTGATGTTTATATCTCCAATTTATAACTTGCATCTTGGGCTTTTTCTCTTGCTTTGTCAGCTGGTTTTATGTTTTAAAGGAAATAAAAAGTTCAGTGTTGTTCAGTATTTACATTATGCAGACATTATTATATAGACAGACTCTTCAGTGTTGTTCTTTAATTGTTATCTTTACATGTTTATCAGACATCCACTGCTTTCATCTACCATGGAAGAATAGATTTTAAATTTTGTTTTTACTCTCTGATATGGATATAGCTTGATATCAAATGCTGAACTGCCAATCACATCTGATCATTTATTTGTTCCTTATCACTACTAACAGGAAGCTGACAATTATACAGAATGGCTGCTTTCAAGGATTATTTCAGGCGGAGCACAAGCATATCTCAAAACCAGTTGACCTCTGGTCATCTATCTATATACTGATCATCACCTTTTTTGAGTGTATGGAAAAATGTTCAGATTTGAATGCATCACTCCTCGACCATGTGATGAGAAGAACCTTGTCTTTCTACTTACTGAAGAAAATCATCAGGTGAGGGCCCACTTAGCCCTTTGAAACAATTCATGGCCTATACTAATACTGTATATTTCCATGTATAAGACAACCTTTAAATCCCCAAAATCATCCTTAAAAATTGGGCACTGTCTTATATTACAATTCTAAAAAAGAAATCTTAAATTCTGAGTGATAATTGTTGGTATGCTAACCTCAGCCTCAGTGTGATAACCTATAATATACATGAAAAGATTCTCATTACGAAATAAACTGATAATAAAATTAATAAAACCATTTCTACCTTATATATTACTGGTATAACTTCATAATAAATTGCCATTTTAAAAAATAATTCCATATAAATGAAATCAACTTGTATCCATGCAAGCTCAGCTGTTAAAATGTTAACATAAAGTTATGATTGCATTCACAGCAATGGAACGTACTATTATTGTACATTATCATACTGTTATTAGCGGTATTTTGTGATTGTCAATGAAGTATAAGTAAATGGCTATTAGTAAACCAGGCTGTTTGTAACTGTTTAGATATAGGAAAAGAAGAATCAGTATTTGATCATGTGATGAAATGTAAACAAAACAATAGATCGCTTTTTAGGGGACATATAGGTAAAACATGATATAGAATCGGTTTTGTTATTTTGTTTATTTTGAATTTCTAAGTAACAATATTTCAAATAACATTAACTTTTCATAATTAATAAACAGTTGTCTTATACTACAGGTATAGGATAAATTCATGGAAATTTGCTATATTTTTAAAGGTAGCTATATATTTAAAGGTAGCCTTAAACGTGTAAATATATGGTAATTACATTCATATTTTCTCATTTTTAAGAAAACAAAATATTTTAGAAAAGCAGATAAATTAGATCATCAGTTATTACTGCATAGTTTTGTTAGAAATGTCTTAATGAGTATGGTTCTCCACAGCATCCACTGCTGCAGGATAAGCAGAATAAAAAAGAAAATAACAATACAAATTATCAAGCTTGATCAGTACTTTAAATTAGTGAAGTTTTTTTTAAGTAGACATGTAAACTGAAAAAATATTTTCACCAACTTTTTATTTACATTTTGATTTTTGATCATGGTAAAAAAAATGACCTTGTTGTGGGCATTTAACAAAGCCACAGGTGTAGAGATAGGCATTAAGGAATTGATTTGTTAGTAATGAGGAGACCAGATCGCTAACACATAGGAGCCTTAAACCTTATGATTAAAAAAGAGCTCTTGACATAAATAAAAAAAAAAAACAACCCTATGTTCTACTTTATGTTTTTCCTCGCCTGTGAAATACCCTTCCACCGACAATCTTCAAAAATTTAAATGCAACGCCAATTGCCATCGTCGATCTTCTTAAAAAAACCCTGTTCTTTTATTGTCCTTTCTCCTCACTAATGTCTTCTCATTCTCTTTTTTTTCACTCCCAGTAACCCCTTATAGCCTAGTGACATTATCACCTTGCTTGAAGTTGAAATGATTAAAAATTAATAAAAATGAAAAGAAACAAGCAATTACAACACACTCACTTAAAAGCTGTCAAAAGTGACCCTTAAGTTTGAGGTCAAATCATTTCCTGTTTATGTATAAATTATTTCTAACAAAAAATATTTAAGAACTAATTAATTAGTTAAATTTGATTTCTACAAACATTTTAATTATTTTTTTTAAATATGCAGCAATTAGTGTTTTTTTTTTCGCTTTTTCCTCTTTCAATGTTATGATTTTCTTTTTAACTTTTGAAACAAACATGTAAAAAAAACATCAAAAAACGGGTCATTAATATTAACTGAGTGAACTGTGAACAGAAATACAGACACCCCCACTATTAATAAGTTACAAATTGAAATGTCAATTACTTCCTTTGAAAATGTATTTTGAACAGACTCGTTTCAACAAAAATAAATCTTGTTGTTGCCGACAATGTGTCTTTTTTGGTGTGTTATTTGTTGCAACAAACACCCGCAAACAAACCAAATTATTATTATACACAGCAAAAAAAAAAAAAAGACAAAAATCTTTAGTCTAAAAATGTGATGTCTACTTTTTCATATGCTCAGAGAAGTAATTTCTTTTTTTTTACTTTATTCGTTTTTTGCTTGATCAGACGAAGCAGCTGACTGTTCTTTTTGATACTGCACTTAAAGTACGAATCCACCATCGTTTATTAGCTGAACTCAAATATTTATTTCTCCCTTTTAATTCGGTAGTTTAATTCAAAGACAAACCTTTTTACCACATGAGCATAAACACCTGCCCATTACATTTTGAGTCTGGTTGTCGAACTACTACATTATTTAATTTCATATGAATTGCCAGAAATCTGGGATAAAGAGATTTTTTTCAGTTATTAAAGGAAGAAGGTAAAGAAAACAACATTCTTCTTATCTTCTGTTTTAGCGATTTTCTCAAATTTTCGTAGAAATTTATTTTGAATATATCTAGACGTAGATGATCGGAAAAAAAACAAAAAAAAAACTGAAGCATGTCTTGAACTTGATTAAATATAAAAAAGAAAGTTTATTATTATCAGCGCATCATAGAAGAAAAGACAAAAGAGTCTCTTAGTAGCAGCAACGAAAGAAGAAAATAGAGACAAATTATGACAAATAAAGTAAAAAAGAGACACGGTTTTCTTATTCAATCAATATTGTTGAAATTCTTACAATAAAGAATTCATTATAAAACTAAAAAACATCAATTCTCTTCAGTAGATTAATTTGAAATTCTCAAAATAAGCTTTTTATTATTTCATTTGTTTTTAGCTAGTTATTCTTTAGTTTAGTTTCATAAAAGAAAACGAGAATTAGTTTTTTTAGTGACATGTTTCTTAAAATAAAATCCAAGCTTTAATTTGCTATTCATATTTTGAATTTTAGGAAATATTCATCGTCACTAGTTAGAGATAAAAAAGAGGAATTTACTTTATTTGCTGAATATTTTTTTAATTTATTTCTTTGAAGTTGTTTTGTTTCATTTTTGTTAAAATATTTTTTCATAAATGCAAAATTTTAGCAAGCAAAAGAAATTTTTCAAAAATGAAAAGTAAAATTATTTTTTCTAAAGATTATCAAAATTCAACAAATGTAATAGTTTTTTTTTAATTTTATTCCAGGGTGTTTAGTTTATGCTTTAGTTTAAAATAAAAAAAAATAAAAAAAACAATTATAAATCCCATGAAAATGTTTCTACCTTCTTAATCTTATAATAAAAAAGCCAGAAGGGTCAATCAAGAGCCAAGACTCAAGTTTTTATCAAGCATTAATGGTTTGAAAATTTGAATAGTACAAAACGCAAAAAAAAATCATAAAAATGCACTTTTTTAAGAGCATATTTGAAAAAAAAAGAATAAAATATTAAAATATCTTTTTACTTGTATTAAAATAAAGTAAAAAAAAAAAGTTTAATTAACAAGAAATCATTATTTAAAATTTTACCAACAGCAGGGAAAAAAAAGTATCACATTTTTTTTTAGCTAGATTTTTATGATTTCATAAAAAAAATCGTTAATAATTGTCTACCTGATTTTGAAATTGGATAATGACATGGGTTCTTAGAAGAAGAGTAAGAAGAAGACTGGAGTAAGCAACGAAAACGGTCTTCCTGTCTTCTTCAATGATGTATTGAAATCAAATAGCAATTCATCACTTTTCATCTTGTTTTACTACTGACAAATGTCTTCATGGAAAATATTTTTAGTAGAAGATCTACTTCACATGCTTGTAATAATGATAATCTCTTTGTTCTCTGAGGTTGGCAAGTAAAAACGTCAACAAAATGTATGAAAACATGAAAAGACTAATCACTGCATTCCTTCACTCAACAGTCTCAACAGTTTATAATTCTTGAATAGAAAAAACATCTTTTTTTTTAAATCAAATTCGAAATGTTTTCTTTTATTGTATTATTCAAATTTTAACAGTAGGTAAAATTAAAATCACACACATCGATAAACTGAAATAAGTAAAAAACAGACAGATAACAAAAAATATGGATTTCATTCATATGAATTTAAAGTCCGGCACAAGGTCGAAAGTTACTAAATTAATGGTCTTCTAGTCAGAGTGAACCTCACCCGACGCGTCACAATATCCTTGTGCCCAAACTATTAGAAAAGAGAAAGAAAATGTTTACTAAACGTTAGCATTCAAAATATTTGGAAAGAGGCTCAAAATTAAATTAATTTGGAAAAATATTTTTGACTCTAGTTTATTCAGTGGCTATCAGATGTATGAAAAAAGTTCATAGAAAAGTCATAAGGTAGTAGGTATGCATTGTTAGGATAGAAAATGTCTTAGCTTCAACTTGTGGGTTGGAATAAAGCCAGAGGTAGTATTTTTATTTAATTTACAGAAATGAAATGTTTTTTCTTAAAATAGTGTATATTTTATTTTTAATTAATTTAATAATATAAGTCACATTTATAGTCTATGAAAATATTATTTCATTATTATAAATTAAATATGACTTTATTTAGATTACAAACCAATGCTGTGTGGAATCAACTCCCAAGAGGATGCTTTCCTAGTCACCACAATCTTAACCTGCTCAAGTCTGGGGCTAACCATTATTTCCCCCCAACATATCTGCATAATCTGTGCCTCTTAACCCTCTACCTTGAGTAGCTCACTGGCCTTGTACAGAGTGAACATTATTGTAAAAATTTAAAAAAAAAAAATAAAAAATATTACCTATTACTTATTAAATAACTATTTCTCACCCTAAAGCGAAAATTATTGTTATTTTTCGAAACTAACAAATCTTAAACTTTTTTTAACTTTCTCTAACGTTTTGATGCAGGCCTCCAAATTTAGTCTGAGGTCCTCACCAACAAATTTGGGAGTTCTTTTCTTATCAGAATGAGTTTTCCGAGCTGCTGTACCTTTGTAATCACCATTAAACTCATCCAATTCTTTCCAAATCCTCTGCAATGTCTTTGGATTGACACCCAAACACTGAATGTTTGTACTGAAGTTTCCGGTATGAATGCCAAGCAGTACAGCATGCCATTTCCATATTTCTAGCACAGTGAATTGTGTCATGATTCTCTTTTCCTCACAAACTGTGCCCAACTGACCCTACTCTACTGTGTAGTCGACAAATTCAAAAAGAAACAATGCGCAAAATTAAAAATATGAAATGTCGACAATTTACCCATCGCATCCTGTATGTTTGTGACTCTCTTGGTAAAAAAAAAATGGCAAAAGAACTAAAGGATTTTAATTTAAGAATGCTAAAAAGAAGTTCTGTATGCGTCACTCAATTATTCATTAACAAAGTTTTAAGATACTTAGCCAGTTGGTATCATTTATGTATATATTGTAAAAAGGTAGGGTTTTTTTTTTTTTTAATTAGTATTTAATTTTGATATATTAAATACTAATTAATGTATAAATAATAATTGACTTCTTGTTAATACATTTGGATAAAATGTTAACCCTTCACAGCAAACAATTTAGATAATCTTTGTATGTAATTATTCTTCCTTTTAATTTCAATTTTAATTTATCACTGTTGCCTCAGTGAATTTTGTGACATAGTAATTATGAGTTCAATCCCTAGGCCAGGCAGTGTGTACTTGGACTCAATTGCAAGCAATAAATGAGCTGTACCAGAAACTAGGAACTAGACAAGATGTCCCTGGACATGGACAGTAGAATGAGAACAGTCTAGATTAAATACAGAGTTTAGTTCAGAGTTCCCTGGAGGTTACCCAGATTGATATACACTGATGATAGACAGAGGGCACAATCGTTGAAAGGTTGTGATAACAACAACAAAGATTAGGACAATAGTCCAAATATAAATAGTTTAAATAATAATTTATCTGTTATTAACCCATTAATGTCCACCATCCCATTTTTAAGACAGTGGACATTAATACCTTATAGTTAGTAACCTATAATTAATGGTTTTTTTTTTATAAATCTATAATTAATATGGAAACACAGTCGATTAATTGTTAGTGGCTTGGATTGAGAAACTGGAGTGCCAAGTTTAAATTCCAGTCATTACATTCACTTTCACATAAATACCCTTGGGAAAGGTATGAATCCATCTCTTCCCCTCCAGCTATGGGTAAAAAAGCAGAATAGATTGGGTTCTATAGTCCTGGGTAGCAACTGGTCGAGGAGAAAGAAACTTTGAATTCAAACAAGTCTGCTGTCTTGTAGGTCCTTCCTCTTTAGGCAAAGACTAGAAGAAGGTAACTTATGGAATAAATCCACCACATCCCCAAAAGGAAGCCATTGTACTATTCTGTTTTGAATGTCACCATGAATTGGGAGACAGAGGGGAGTGGTGACTACAGAGCAGTGCAAAATGCACTAACTGAATAAAATTAATACAAAATCTTTTAGAAACTCATGATTAATACTAAATTTTTTTTTTTTTTTAAATTAATACCGGATTTTTATTTTAATTTTCATAATTATTTCCAGATTTTGCTGTGAGCATTAATAAGTTAAGTGTAAAGTTAGTTTTCTTAGACAAAAGTGAGTTGATACTTGCTACCAAGAACATTATAAATATTGATAAAGTTTAACATAGTTGGGCACAAAGCCACAGTGTGGATCACCAAGAGATATTTTAACTCACTTTTGTAATAATGGTTTACAAGGCTGGCTTGCTAACCATTGGTCCATTGTGACATAAAACTTGTATTGTTATTTTAAGCTGACAGCTTTGACTTGATTGCATAAAGCAAGAAACAGACTCCTATTTATATAACCATTTTTATTTCCTTATGTTTGATCTGAATCAGGCCTGTCACCAGAGTGTTTTGAGGGGTGGGGCAGATTTTATGTCACAGGAGCCACAAGTGAGAATTTTCACACTAAAATTAGTTCATATCATTTTCTCAGAAGAGTCAAATGATTTCCTGTGGGGTGGTGGGCTTCTCCAAGTTTGTAAGGAGTGTGATCTGAACACAAGCTGGAATTTTTTAAGATGGTACCTTTTAATGGGCAAATGTCTCATACTAAGTCTTAATATATAGGATTAAAAATGTCCCCCTCCAATTATATGGTGCCCTAACTCTACTACACCTCAATTGTTATAAGGTAGTATTCATAAAAAATACAAATTTTATTGTCACCTAATTATGCACAATAATGCATCATATGTAATATAGGTGAACAATTCAACTAGATAAACTGAAAATAAATAAAATGTACCTAAATATAAATTAGACATGTCATAATAGATCATTCCATTTTAAATAAATCAATGCTTTACAGCAATTTTTAACATCAACTTGAGATTTTTCTTGTTACAAAGTTGAATAATTTTAACACATTCAACATTATGGATAAAAAATAGTGAATTTTATATAGTGGTTTTATGAGACTAAGCATGAGCAAAACAAATTCAGAGATTTGTACAAAAAATAAAACCCAGAATGATTTTGCATTTTTTAATAGTCAGTTGTGCTTAACTTAATTTGTAGCATATATAAATACAGGTAGAAAAAATGTTGATAAGATAGTGAGTGTTGCAAAGCACTGTTCAGGTTCCCAAATAAGGCATGCACCCCCTACCAAATCAGGGGATTGAGGTAGTATGTGCTGGCCATGTGTTGGATATATGGAGTTGAGAGACATTTCTCCTTTTACAAAGTCTATTAATAATTATAAACTGTCTAATATTAATTTGTAAAGAAGTTGTCTTTTTATAACTATGTTTTCTCTTTTCAATAGGAAACAAGTTAAGACAAAGAATTTAGAAAATTTCTTTATTTCAGTCAAGCTTGCAAATGTTTTCTTAAACAAAATATAAGAAACCAGAAGCGTTTTTCTGGAAAGTAACTGATAAACCAGATCTAAAGAAATACAATATTTGAATAACAAACCTTACCAGATTTATTGAACTTATACAATAAGGGGATTCTGAAAGAATTAGAAGTACTACCAGAATTCATTATTGGTGGCCAGTATCTTAACAATATAAGATATGCAGATGACACAGTGTTAATAGCAGAGAGAGAAAAGCAACTACAAACACCCTTACAGAAGGTAGTGAAAGAAAGTGAGAAGAAAAGACTAAACATCAACTGCAAGAAGATAGAATGCATAGTTTTTAGCAAAAGGAACAGTCAAAATTGCAAATTACGAATTAGAGATACCAAAATCAAACAAGTACAACAATTTAAATATCTGGGAAGTATTTTAATAGAGGATGGAAAGGCGCTTTGGGATAGCAAATTATTTCTTCTAAAAGCAAAGTATTACGAAACAAGGAAAAGAGTACCGAACTGTTAAGAAATATTGGTCATCCTAAATGGCAGTGAAAGCTATACAATCTCTTCACAGATGAAGAAGAGACTTGAAGCAACAGAAATGTGGTTCTACCAAAGGATACTTAGAATACCATACATGTGAGTAATGATAAAGTTTTAAAGAATATGGAAACAAAAAGTACACTTGTACTTAACATCAGGAAGAGACAGTTGAAATTTCTAGGACACATAAAGAAGGCTTGGAAAATTTGAGACTCACAAGACAGATTGAAAGCAAGTGCGACGGGGGGTGGGAAACAATGCATAACCTACATAAATGGATCAAAATTTATTAAGAGGTACAAAGGACAGAAAAATATGGAGAGCCATGATTATCTGTCATGAAGGAACGCATCACATAGAAGAAGAGGAGGAGGACTTATCTATACAATAATGAATATCTTCACTATCATACTCTTCCCCATTTCAACACATTGTACAAGTAATAATAACACTTTGATTGCTGTGATTACTATGAAGTTCATAAATTCATAAGGACACTTATACTTAACATCAGGAAGATATAGTTGAAATCTCTAGGCACATGATGAGGAAATAGGGCTTGGAAAATTTGACACTCACAGGACAAACTGAAGGCAAGATCAACAGGGAAAAACAATGTATAACCTACCTAGCGAGCCTGAAATGGATGGCAGGATAGGATTTAAGAAAGATAGCAAAAGGACAAAATTTATTATGGTCTAAAATGGACATGAAATTGTGGAGAGCCATGATCACCGATGTCCTGAAAGAAGGTGAATTTTGTTATTTCTGTATATATTCTCATCATTCTTTAAATGTCTATATCAAGATCATTTTAAAATTTTGAAAAACCTGTCATGTTTATTAATCAGATATTGATTATCTATAATTAGGATCTGAGTTATTTGTCATTCTATATATTTTGATTATGATAACGCAGACAGTCATAAAATCAGCTCCCAATTACAAAATGAAACTTAAGACAAACTTCAAAAATATCAGTGAAGCTTGAAACATTAGATTTCTTGAAAGTGTATTTTTATTTTAGAATAAAACTTAAAATTTGATCAGATCTTCTTGAGAAGATATTTTAAAAAAACTATTAACTGTTAAGTAAATTTTGGCAATGTTTAACCTTCATGCTTGCAAAAAAATAGTTTCTTTATAGGAAGGTTATTCCTTTGACAATGCTATTACTGTATAAACTATTGACTCCTTTGGCAACGTTTATTTACAAGATTATAAAAATATGTGAACCAAGTACAATGCAATTTTTATTATTTACCATTTATAAATATTAATTTACCATTTTATAAAGAAATAAATTTGAAAAGAAATTTTTTTATTTAAAATTTATAAAAAATTACAAAATTATCAAAATATGTAAACCAAGGCAATATTATTTACCATTTTATAAATTATTTTATTTTTATTCGATCTAATACATAGCATTTAATATCTTCATTGCCAATTCTCTAGAATAATGAAAATGTATAAATCCATTTTCATATATTTGGGTTTTACAATAATAGCAGTGTCAAGGGAATAACCACCTTTTTTAGACACCATTTTTTAGCAGGCACAAAGGTTAAACATTGCCAAAAAAATTTTAAGATTCAATAACTGTGTATATTACACACATACGCATAACTTAAAGTATGTACTACTAGTGTGTAAGGATGCTGAGAGTAGTCATGAGTACTGGAACTGAATTCAACAAGCTCTCCATCCCAAGCCTTGTGGGTTGATGGAGAGGTTATTATATATAAAGTTATTCGATTTTTGCATAATATAATGGAACAATTTCTATTATTTGAAATGAAAACTATTCCAATGTTATCTAATATATTAGTTTTATTTTAATGGACATTTTGGTAGGCACAGCTCACTTATCCCTGCTTTCACTTTTTTTTCAGTGAACCTCTTAATATGTGTATAAAGTTACTTTAAACCTTTAACCCTTAATCTTTTAGAGAGTTGGACAAACAACTTTTCAGCTTGACTGGAAACTAGCAACTGAACAGAGCACATGATGACTTAAAGTTTTCTTAGATAATAAGTAAGACAAATCAAATACTTTATTGAACCCAAAGCCAAACTTTCAATATTGAAAAGAAAATGCTCTTCACGTATATCTCACAGTAAATAATAACGCATATTGAAAAATCTAGATATCTGATATTGAAAAGACAATGCTCTTCATTCATATTTCACGTTGAATCATTTAGATATAATTGAATATACTTGTATATAAGCTGGCTTAATGTATAGCACAACCTTTGAATTTTTTCATGAATTTTAATCCTTCCAGAAAAGATTTACCTGTGTCTAGTGCAACTGGTCACCAAAAATGAATAATTTTAAACCTCTTCAAAAAAAATTACCTGTGTATAGTGTGACCGCCTATTTTTTATGTAGAAAACTGATCATAAAAATTTGCACTATACTGGAGTAAATATAGTATATAATAAATAAGATTAAACATGCATTTAACTATCCACTGTCTAATTCCTGTGACAGAAAAGAGAAAATTTCATTTTATTTCTTCATATTAATGTTCTATCAATTGATAGTGAGCACTTTAATTATATAGATATTAAGACAGACAGACTGTTTTGCTGTATCACAACTCATCAGTGTGGCTAGACGTCCAATTGCTTCAAGCCAGGATCAAAACTCGACTGATTTGGCATTAGTCTGAGGATTCTTACTCCTAAGCTATCGATTCACAGTAGAGAAAGGGAATTTTTAATGTATTTTTTATGTGAATATATGTATTAGGTTGGTGCAAAAATAATGTCGTTTTCTCACATATGTTACTATGTGAGAAAACAACATTATTTTTGCACCAACCTAATATATAAATGCTAGACCAGCAGCCAAAGTGCTCATTTCTAAAGAAGAATGGGGAAAAATGTATAACAAAGTGGAAAAACTTTTACCATTTTGTCATATATTTTCCCCAAATTGTCCCTGATATATAAAAATATATATCATTATCTCATATATATATATATATATATATATATATATATATATGTATGTATGTATGTATGTATGTATATATCTTATAATTATTTTCTTTTTCAAAAATATGATTCCATCACGACACAGAAATTTCTATGCTTCAAAACTGAAACTAAATTTATAAATTTAATTATAAAAATTAAATTTAAAATCTATAGTTTCGTTCCATCGTCAAATATATACATACAAGTTTCATTAAAAAATAACTGACCAAGTACTGCAGTTAAGTTTATAACAACAGTACCTTGTCAGTCGTTTTTAATGAAACTTGCATAAAAGAAGGATTGCTGCCGAAATATATATATATATATATATATATATATATATATATATATGTATGTTCAGCACCTCTTTGTAAATATCCATGAGCAAAAGTCTTGAAATTTGGAATTATTCTTTCAATTAATTCCAAATCCCAGAATTGATGCCTTTGATCAATAATCTAACCTAGCAGAAGCAACTAAGTCGTTATTTCTTTCAGAAGGTATCTGACCTTCTTATTTAGGATTACACCAAAGTTAGCAAAAGCACTTTTGTCCTGTAATGCTATTTGTCATGGATTACAATTCTTGAATATGAAGGGATTTACCTAGGTATTCAAGATCCCTCCCCACAAACAGTAGCTCCTCCTTCATTTAAGAAAACAGTGAGAGCATTCTATATCTGCCATTAAGACAGTAACATCAAAGTCATATTTACAAGAGTCCTCATTAACCTCAGAGCTAATTACTTTGTTTATCAATAATTTATTAGATTCTTCTTTATATGCCAGTTTTGAGGAGTGTAACAATGTACTCTAGTGAATGAAATGAGAAGTTTTAGTGACTTCATCTATCAGTAGATATAGAGAACAGTTTCAATGTGCACATTTATATTTGAGGTGAGGAAGTTCAAAGCACCATTGCTAAACCCCTAATAAACAACTTTCTCTACATGATATCTTTCGGACTATGTCTCTCCATAATTTTTGCTCATTAACCTATGACTTCTTTAACTAACTTTGCATAGGTTCAATTCTTTTAGATCATACCAAACTTTAAATGCTTGATTTTTTTAAAAATAACATAGCTGTAGTTTCTTCATTTCATATTCATCACACAACTTTTCCTGCTTCTTCTTTAGTTCAACTGAACTAATTTTTTGACTTACTTAATATGGCTATCATCTTAGACAATACAACTCATTTTTATCTAAAAAGTTCCCTTCATAATTTCCTTCATAATACAATTTTTTTCCTGCCATATTTTTGTGCATGTGTTTGTCCCTTATCACCCTATACCTATCTATTTGCCAATTGTTATCTATGTGGAAGTCTGTCGTACAGAGATGGATATTATTCAAGGCTAATAAGATGTTTGCTTATATTTCTGACATGAGGTATTGTAGCTATTTACAGTATTTACATGTTCGGACTGTTGTCCTCATCTTCATTGTCATATTCACAATGTTTCGGCAATTATACACTTCAGCCTTCTTCAGGTGATAAAGAGAAATAACTGAAACAGAGATATCCAGAAAAGGCAAGGCATGTAGAACTAGAACAATCTATCCCAGTGCATGAAATAAAGGGTTCGGTTTAAAATTCCAGCATATATCACCTGAAGAAGGCCAGGGTGTAAAACGGTCGAAACATCATGAATATGACAATAAAGATAAGGACAACAGTTTGAACAATGTAAATAATAAGATGTTGTTTATGAAATTGATCTTCTGTCATTGATATCTAGTGTTAACAAGATGAGGGGAAACATATCAAATAACTCAATACACATGAATTAATCTAGATTTTGTATATCAGTTTGTGCCTTATGAAATTATCCATGCAAAACAATAACAACAAATCTCATAAACATGTGAAATCTGATTAGTATATATGAAAGGAAGCATGTTGCACAAGTTTGGAAACTTTTAAGAGAATACATTTCCAAGTTCTGAAGTCACAGAAAAATGTGCAATTTGATTTTGAGACAATAATGCAACACAGACACACAGATACAAATGTTTGAGTGAAAGTATTTGTTTCTAGAATAATTTGGACATATGACCATATCATGCTGAAACATTGGTTCTCATGCAATCACCAGTGTTAAGCAACATTGAGACTGGTCAGTACCTAGATTGGTGACTGCTTGGGAATATGAAGTACTGTAAACTCAGATGTGCAGGTGGTGTAATGGATAACAGCTCAGAATTAAAAATTAGAGAGTTCTAATTTCAGTCAAGCTCATTATATTCACTTACATGCAAATACCCTTGAAAAAGGTATGACACAACATCTTTCCCCCAGCTATGGATTAATTAGTAGACCTTGTATCAGTAGATCATTATTTCCCCAAAATTCTTACAATTTAAAACATTTTCTAACTTTAAATAACCTGCAAAAGGTTGATAAGATGTAAAAACAAAATCAATCATATATATATATATATATATATATATATATATATATATATATATATATATATATATATATATACTATTTGCTATTATTTTATAATACAAGAGCATAGGTTTTTGAGAATGTACAACATTTTTTAAAGTTTGATTTAATTAGGTATATTCAAAGCACTATTCAAATGGCACAGGTAAGTGAATTGATAAATATATAAATAGATGGCTAGATATAGTCATAAAAATGTAAATATAAAAGTATTTTACAAGTTCCTCAATGTACTGACAGTAATCATTTTAAGAAGGTGTTGTATCAAAAACTCTATGAAATAGTCTGATTTCCAATTATTTAGATATGGAGGAAATACAAAGGTATCTGTGTGTACATTATATATATATATATAAAATGAATCAAGAAGAAAGCCTTATAGATCCATTTTAGTTATAATTTATTTTGTGAATATTTCTATATATTCATCTCTTCAGACCAAAATCTCTTAAGAGATGAATATAAAAAAATATTCATAAAATAAATGGTAACTGAAATGGATATTTAAAGTTTTCTTCTTGATTCATTATTATCATAATGCTCTGTACTTTACATTGAGCTCTCTCTGGATAAATATCCTCCTTGGAATTATCCCTACCAGTCACAAATTTGTTATATATATATATATATGTGTGTGTGTGTGTGTGCCTATGTATGTATGTATGAATGTATTTCGAAGGAATTAATGGATTTTTATTTATAATCTAACATTATTTCCTATTACTAAAACTGTTATATTTAGCATTTGAGCAAACATTCCTGCTTTTAGAACAGTGTAATTGATGTTTACTTACCGGTATAATAGAAAATCTGAAGATAATGTGCTTTTTGGCTTGAAGGTAGGGTCCCTAATATAAAGGCTTGATATGTGTTGGAAAGCACATTTTCTTTATTAAGATTTTTGAGTTCCCAGGTTATATTTGCTTAAATACACATATCCACTAAATATAATATTATAGTAATAAGAAATTGCTGATAACCTCTGGACTGTGTGTGTGTGTGTAGGCATTTAAATATGTCATAAAATATACATACATTACTATATTATTTAATGACATAAAGGTCAATAAAAACTGATATGCAATTGTAAGGTTTTTCTGCAAATCAATATTTAGCTTCAATGACCCTTGAATTTTTGGTATAGAGGGTTCAGTTGTTTTTTTATAAGCACATTCTTTAATGCTATCAATATCTAACATACCTACATAGTGTATATATATATATATATATATATATATATACACATACTTACCTACACAGTATATATATATATATATATATATACATATATATATATATATACACATACTTACCTACACAGTATATATATATATATATATATATATATATATATATATATATATATGAAGAAATATACTCTTAAGGTGTGCTATATTTATGGGATAAAGTGCTCAATATCAGAGATAGAGCGTGTGTAAATATAAAAGTGAACATTGAAGTCAACACTTAGAGGTGACAGGCTGTTTCATGCTAGACGCAATCATCGGGCCACCGTCATGGCCTGACGATTGCATCTAGCATGAAACAGCCTGTTGCCTCTAAGTGTTGATTTCAATGTTCACTTTTATTTATATATATATATATATAGCCTGTACATCATATGTATAAAATTATATGTAAGGACTTAAAACATCTCCACAGGCAATTGTATTCTTAGAAAAATTATACAGGACTTTGAAACTACTTTTGAGCCAGCCTGCTAATTTGTTCATTTGAATCAAAGTTTGACACAACATTTATAATTTCTCTTATTATCTGGAGTATCCCATAAAATAACAGTTATTTTATATCAGGAATATTTAGCAAACAGTGAAAAATCCTCTTTCTTAGTTGAAAAAGATGATATTCATGTAACTGAAAGTAGCATATCAGCTGTTGTATTATGAACAGGTGGTCAATATCAACATTAAAAGGTATATCAGCCAAGAGAGTCGACTGTCTTTAATCTCTTCCTCTCCCCATCTCTCTTTGGGTAAGAGCTTCTTTCTCTTAAACTGCAAATAACTGTTATTGAACATGCAAAACATATACACACACAAATATGAATATGAGAGAAATGATTTGATAACAATTTCTTTAAATCCTTTATGCAAGATTATATATGGAAACAAATTATAAAACTGATTTTACGGCTCACTAACAAAAGACAAAATTTAATAAGAGCTACAATGGACAGGAAATTGTGGAGAGCCATGAGTACCAATGTCTTTAAGGGACACAGCACATAGAATAGAAGAT
Organism: Acanthosepion lycidas; assembly: GCA_963932145.1. Taxonomy (NCBI): domain Eukaryota; kingdom Metazoa; phylum Mollusca; class Cephalopoda; order Sepiida; family Sepiidae; genus Acanthosepion; species Acanthosepion lycidas. The sequence continues at coordinate 53,532,339 of OZ010601.1, read as the reverse complement.
TAACAACAACTATATAATGGTCCTATTGAGTCAAGCATGCTTTAAATACATATACATTTTTTTTAAAATCATGAATCATCAGAATTATTTTTTAAGTTAGTGATAAGATATTTTTTGTGTTTTTCATGCTAGAAGTTGACTGACATTTCCAACAAGTAACCTGAAACAGCACAAAGCAGAAGTACTCCACTCCCCAGGAGATTTCACATGACGGATACATTTTTTTTTTTTTAAACATTTACAAAATTCAGGTTCTAATGGAGAATATTTTCCGTCTGTCCATCCAGGCCATAAGCAAATAACAAGACAATAAAAGGGTAAATTAAAGGTGTACTTACCGCACTTCCCATAGTATTTGACTCGAATGTCTGTCATCTGTTGGCAGGCAGCTTTACGCATCTCACACATGTTGTCATAATCTATCCCATCGTTCCCACAGACAGGGGTACTGCCTATGTTGTCCCCATATGTGTTACATCTCGTTGGACATTGACACCGGTGACTGAACCCATCCAGGGAGGGGACGCACTGAGCACCGTAGCTGCATTGTTTCTGCTCGCATGGGTCCTTCATATCTGGTGGGTAAACATAACAGGCATAAGCCGGATGAAGCAGGCACAGTGCAAACAAGTACAAATATATCAATGCAGGTAGGAAAGAAAACAACGCAACGGCTTCGAATGAAAATTTCCGAAGTGGCGACTTGAAAACCAGGTACATCCTTCTATCCTCTGCATTAAATTTGAGGTGGTTGAAAATTTCTTTCAAATGAAAATTTGCATTGAAGACAATGGTGGACAGTGGCACTGGTATCGAAAAAATGGTAACAGCCTTTTTATTTTTATTTGGTTTGTTTTTACGTGTTACTTTTTTGTTAGTTGTTCTTTTTCTTTGTTGCTTTCAATATTTGGCCTCTGTTCCTACAGGAGAAGAAATTAGTTTTCTTCTTTTTAACTTCTTCTTCAATTTCACCAAAAGTTTTCAATCTGTTGATGTTTCTTTTTTTTTTCACCTGATTTACTGTTTTTCAAACTCACCTGTTTTGATTTTGGCAAGGTTTTGAGTTTGATGATGTTTTTTTCCTCCTTTATATATAAACTGTATTTAAATATATATACATACAAGTGTGTGTGTGTTCTTTCTTTTTGTGTATATGTATATATATTTAGTTATATATATTTATTGAGAGCACTTTTTAAATTTGTGCTCTCTCAAGTCATTTCTTGCAGGTAGAATTCTTTTTTTTGTTATATCTTATACCCCCTTTGCTTTTTTGAAAGTCTTCTGCAAGTGTATTTTTAGTTCTCAAGTTTTTCAAAAATGCAAAATGTTTCAAGTGATGCTAGCTAAAAATAACAAAAAAATTTAGTGATTGTAATAAATATAGAGATAGATATATATAAAAAATTTAGATTCTTCCAAACTTGGTTCAACTTTTAAAAAATTGTTTGTAAAGTTTTTGTTAAATATGAGTCTGAAATATTTGTCTATTGGTATGAATATATGTGTAGTTATGTGTGCATGCAATTAATCTAGCACACGCAAACACATATACAAAAAAAACTATATATATATATATATATATATAGGATAAATATGTATATGTGTGTGTTAAACTTCAGAGAAAAAATTTTTTCAAGTTTCTCTCCACTTTTCAGTTATTTTTTTTTTTTGGTCTCTCCTTGTGGCTCTGATGCTGTCAAATTTCAGAAAAATGAATTATTTTTGATCTCTCCAAGATATCAGCTGCAAATTGTGGAATTGTTTTCATTCATTTGGCAAAAAGCATGTGCAATCCGGGTTTTTATCCCTGCAAATGCATCCTTATTGTTGCTATGGCAACATGATACATCTCTGCAGGTGATTGGGTTGGACACTAGCCTCAATGAATGGACATGAATAAAATAAAAAAAAATAAATAAAAATAATGATGTTTTGCAATAACAATTAAAAAAAAAAAACAAAACAAAGTAAAAGCAGTATTGCTTCTGTGACCAACAAATGGGAAACTAAAACCGCATCCCTATTGGCTCTCTCTCTCTCTCTTACTTGTCTTCTCTCTTCGTGGTACCGTGTTGTCAAGAGTTACGGTAAGACCCCGTGTCAAGAGAGGACATTCTGTTGATGGCAACAATAGCACATTGAAATAAAGCACCATTTGGTGACATAGCGTTTTACTATCCAATGTTAGGTTTTAGATTGCCACGGCAACCGGTATAAACGGCCTGTCAGAGAGTCTCCCACATCGGATCAGTTGGATGGGGGTGGCTGGTTGGTCCATTGGCTTGTCCATCCATCCGTTGGTTGGTTGGCTTTGTGGGTAGGGGAGAGAGAGAGAGAGAGCCGGATAGATAGATGGAGAGCAAAAAATGGGTGGAGAGAAAGGAGAGATGGTGAGCTTCAGTGCAACAGTGGTTAAGTAGTAGTAGTAGGAACACTGGTTGCAACAGTTGCAGTAGAGGTAGTGGCAGTTGCTGTAGTAGAGGTAGTAGTAAAAGAAAAGGTGGTAGAAGCAAGTGTTGAAGAGTGGGATGAGGTAAGTTTAGGGCGGGAAGGCTAGTGGAGGGGGGGAATGAAAAAAGGAAGAACTAGTTGGATGAGTGAGAGACAAAGTTAGAGGAGACTATGAAAGGATGGTGGGAGGGAGTTGAGAGAAGAGAGGTTGGTGTGAAAAATAAATAATTTAGAGAGAGAAAGAAGATTGGAGTGGGAGGAGAAAATGTAAAACTGAATGGAAGTATGTATTTGTGAGGTTGGTGAAGGGGTTGTTGTTGAGGTTTGGGATAAAGATGGAAGTTGAGAGAGAGAGAGAGAGAGAGTGGTGTCTCTTTCACCTACTCAGTTTAAGCAAGGAAGCTGATTGCAGTAGCAGAAGTGGTGGTTGTACAAGTCAAAGTAGTAGTTGCAGCTGAATGAGCAGTAGTAGTTGTAATGGTAGTATTAGTGGTGGTAGCAGAACTTTCGGAAATAATAATGGTGAAAGTGGTAGCGGTGTGAGCACAGGTTCTCTTCAGAGATAAAACTGACGTAGACCTCGCAACGACGGAGCTTCGTTACTCGGCATTAAATATTAAACATACTGTAACGTGTCGCGCTTGTAGTTTGCGATCAAGCATCGAAAGTGTTTTGCAGTTATCGTCGATAATGTAACTGGTGAGGATATTTCAGTGCACGGAAACTTACGACTTCAGTGATGTTGACAGTGGTGCTGTTACTGATGCTGGCTCAACAGAAGAGGTTATTGGTGATCGAAGCCTGGGGTAGCGGTTCTTCTTGATGATATTTTAATAACAGTTATTAGTGCTGCTTCAATTTTTGGTTTTATTTTTATTGTTTCTTTAATTTTTTTTTTCTTGTTTGTTATTATTGATAGTGTCAGCAGAGGAGTGGGAGTGACAGTAGTAGTAGTAGTAGTAGTTATTACTTTGTTTTTTTTGTTATAGATGTTGTTGTTGCTGTTGTGTTAGTTTTGTTGATTGCAATCACACATTAGCATATTCCTGCTTTCTCTAACCAACAGATTTCATCTCTTATCATATTTCAACCTGATGCATACATGTACACCTTAACGTTCAAGTAAGGTAGTCCAGTACAGATTTTTTTTTTTTAAAAAAAAAAAGAAGAAGAAGCAACTATTTTTCTTGATTTTTTTCTTTTTTTCTCCTCTTCTTCTTCGTCTTCTGCCGCTGCTGCTTCTTCTTCTTCTTCTTCTTCTTCAACCAACTGTTTGTTCATTCATTCATTCATCTACTTATTCCTTCATTCAACAGATTGTTACCTCACCTGCCAACATCGACACCAGAACAGAGCTTGACATTATTTCATTCCCATCGTCATATTGATGCTGTCACCTTCGTCTTCATCGTTGTCATCACCTCCATCATCTTCATGGTCACACGTTCATTATGTCCGATTGTAAATCTCTGGTACCTTCAAACAAAAGAGAATCTCACACTTTATACATCGAGTCAACTCCTATGTTCTTTTGATTTGCTTATTAGGCTATTTTTGCACCTTTCGAGGGAGTTTGTTTTATCCTTTTCTTTTTTTTTGTCTCTCTTATTCTGTCCCTTTTCTGCCACTCTCGGTTTGTCTTCCGTCAGTCTTCAGTTCTTCACACACCAGCAACAGTGGCGGTGGCAGCAGCAGCAGCTGCAGCAGCAGCCACGCTCACAGTCGTTGTATCTACCTGCTCATTCCTATGCTCGATAGCCTGCTAGGCCACACGTCGAAAAGCCAGCCTCTCGTCCAAATATAATTCTGCAGCAGCAACTTCACTGCAGATTTTGCTCTTTTAGAGTCTCTTCCTTTTTTTTACACCCTTGACACTTGTTCTATCCAGGATTTTTTTTTTTTCTTCACCAATTCTTTCCTCTCTCTCTCTCTCTCTTTTTTTTCCCCCCAAATATTATTTGCTGTCCAATTCTTTGATAACAGTGACTACAGCAAAGCAGTAGAAAATAATAAGCAGACTATGTAGACCCTGATGGCAAACTGGAAACACTACTGCCAAAGCGTCAGTCTGTATGGCTGTACATAAGTATGTACGTAATACTTTTCTTTACTTCCTCTCCAAGGTTACCACAACGAAACAATAATCAATAATTAACTGTACAATTCCGCAGACCTTGTTTTCAAACATTCATCTATGGTCCAGAAATGCCGACCAACAAAGGTGGAAGAGAACTAAAAAATCAGAAGATTTCAGCTGCAAACACCATTTGAACCAGTGACATTAACTCAGTTTTTTTTTCTACTCATTTCTTTCAGATTTTTAAGCCAGCTTTTCTGCATCCATGTTTTTTTTTTTTTTTTCTACAAAGGATGAAATAAGGAAGGATAAAAGAGATGAGTTTGACACTTTCTTTGGTAAATTCCTGATACAGGAGGATCCTAGGAGTGACAATTGACAAAATAGTTTGAATTGGACCAGTTATACATCAACTTGTAGAGGTTATAGTAGCTGTGGCTGTTATTATCCTGATAGGTGTTGTTGATGTTATTGTAGTAGTAGTAGCAGTATGAGTAATGGAAGTTAAAATGGAGGAAGCAATACAGATAGGTAGTGCATATGTTACTGTGAATGGTTAAAAGAGAAGGACAACTCATGCACAGATGAGGGCCTTGGAAAGTCAAAGAGAAAGGCGGAGAGAAGAGAAAGAAAGGCAGGCCTGTAATGTACTGCAGTTGATGAGTAAAGGATGGAAGAGAGAGAAGGATATAGAGAGAGTTAGAAAACAAACAAGTAGGAAGAGAGAGAAAAAAGAGTGAAGGATAAACAAAGAGGGAGAGTTATATAATGTATGTATGCAGAGAAAAAGAAGTTTTTTTTTTATATTGGGAGAAATAAAAGATATTCAAAATTTAAAAAAAAAAAAAACCAAGAAGAAACAGTTCAAAACTAGAAGAATTATAAGAGAAGAAATGCTGTGATCTGTGGAAAATATTGAATTGTAAGATGTAAGAAAAGATAATGACAAAAAAAATAGAACTTTGGTTAAAACACGAGGCGAAGATTCCAAAAACAAAAATGCCAAACTGTTTATGTTGATTTATTTTTCATTTTTTTTTTTTTTTTTTTTTTTGCTTAATTCCTGAATCTTTTTTCCGTTTTGATTCCGCTCAATGCTTTGGCCTCAACTTTTATTTCTTTATCCACTGATGTTCCACTCAACACTAACACTTGAGATGTGTGGCATTCACGTTCCGAAAAAGAGTATCCGTCACAAAAGACACAAACGGCAACCTTGTAATATTGTTTTTTTGCATCTGCAAGATTCTTGTATCAGAGCCAAATGTCGACACTTGTATTCATGGCAAAGTGTATGAATATTTGCTATTGTGTCGCTTGCCTTTGACAAATAAGGATTAATGGTGTTTGCCAAATCTGCCAGTGCATAAAATAGCTTGGCATAGGATTAAAGAGGAAGAAGAAAGAGAAAAAGAACCTGGCATGAGAAAGAAAAAGAGGGTTGGCTGAAAGCGAAAATTAAAACAAAGCAAGTAATGGGGGAAAGTGAAAGTAATAAAACAAGAAGTGGGAGAAAGAAAAAAGAAAAAAGTAAAAATAAAAGGAGACAAGAAAGAAGAACATTAAAACAGACAAAAAAAAATGATCAAAAATGAAGAAAGAAAAAATAAAAGCTTGAAATTAATGGACAAAACATAAGGGAGAATTAAGGAACATATTTGCAGAGAAAATGCAAGCAAAGGAATAAAAATTAGACTCAAGATTAGAAAGAAAAGAAGGAATAAAGAAAAGAGTTAAAAAATACAATAAAATTGTAAACTGTAAGGAATAAAAGTTGAATTTGAATTCAGATGGAAAATTATGCAGAATTAAACAAATAGTGAAAGGAATGATAATCAAAAGAGAGGAAAGTGAAAGTAATGAGGAACAAAAGAAAAGAAAATGAAAGTAATAAAGAACAAAGAAAGGAAAGTGGAAGTAACAAGGAATGAAAGAGAAGAAAATGAAATGATGATCAAAATATAATAAATAGAAAGTAATGAGGATCCAAATAGAAGAAAGTGAAAGTAATAAGGAACAAAAGAGGAAAGTGAAAGTAACAAGGATCAAAATATAGGGAAGAGAAAGTAATGAGGATCCAAATAGAAGAAAGTGAAAGTAATAAGGAACAAAAGAGGAAAGTGAAAGTAACAAGGATCAAAATATAGGGAAGAGAAAGTAATGAGGATCCAAATAGAAGAAAGTGAAAGTAATAAGGAACAAAAGAGGAAAGTGAAAGTAATAAGGAACAAAAGAGGAAAGTGAAAGTAATAAGGAACAAAAGAGGAAAGTGAAAGTAATAAGGAACAAAAGAGGAAAGTGAAAGTAACAGGGATCAAAATAGAGGAAAGTGAAAGTAATCAGGAGCAAAAGTTTGGAAAGTGAAAGTAATGAGGAAAGCAGGGAAAGTGAACAAAATGAGGAACAAAAGTGAGCAAAGTGAAAGTAATAGGGGACAAATAGAGGAAAGTGAAAGTAATGAGATTGAAAATAGAGGAAAGAAAAAGCAAAGAAGAGAGAAAAGAAAGCAAGAAATAGGAACAAAAATCAAAAGAAAAATTTAAAAATTGAATGGAAAAGGGAAAAAAATAGGACAGAGAGTTTTGAAGCAGAAAAAGAGAACAAAGTTGAAACAGAAAAGGATAAAAGGTCAGCAGATAAAAAAATAGGAGAAAGAGAGAAACATTGACGAATTAGAACAGACAGGAAGGATTGATGAGTAGCCTGAGATTCAAAGAAGAATGGCTCTGGGACCAACAGTTTTATCTAGTCATTGGCTGGTGTGCTATCTGCCATGGCCAGGTTGGCTTTATGAGTCTTCATCATTATGTCTGCATTCATGCTCTTTGAATCGAGATCAAACTTATCAATAACCATTTCATATAATTCATGCTTGACAGAGTTTCAATGCAACCAGCAGACACTGACAGAGATTGGTTCAGGCTGTTACCAATTCCACCACCATTGACATAAACAGATATTGAAGGACATACACAACGCACACTTGGAGTTAGATATACCTATGAATATGTATTTATGTACTCATATGATTATTTTGTCAGAAGTAAAACAAAGAAGAAAAAAATCATGTGTTGGTTTTTATGTAGAAGTAATAACATGAAAAATTCAAGTCATAAAATAGACCTGCAACTAAGAATTGATATTAGAGATAAGTATATATGCAATACAAATGGAATATATATATATATATATATATATATATATATAGTAACTCCTACAGAAGGTAGTGAAGAAAAGTAAGAAAAAAAGGATTAAACTTTCAATTGTAAGAAGACTGAAAGCATGGTTGTTAGCAAAACGGACAGCCCAACATCCAAATTACAATTGGAGATACCAAAATCAAACAAGTACAACAATTTAAATATCTGGGAAATGTTTTGACAGGATGTAACGTGCAACACTGAAATCTGAAGACATAGCAAAGACGCATTTCATAAACTAAGCAAACCATTAAGAAACAGGAAAATTTCATTAAAAACAAAGAAATGAGTACTGAACTGTTGTGTAATATCAATCCTCCTATAGTGAATGCTGGACAATCTCCTCAAAGAGGAAGAAGAGACTTGAAGCGACATAAAAGTGGTTATGTAGAAGGATACTTAGAATACCATGGACCGAACATATGAGTAATGATAAAGTTTAATAAAAAAGTTTAAATAAAAGTACACTTATACTTAACACCAGGATTTGAGAGTTACATTTCTTAGGTACATAATGAGGAAAGAGGGCTTGGAAAATGTGACACTCACAGGACAGATTGAAAGCAAAAGTAAACAATGAGTTTAAGTAAATTGTTGACAGAGCAAGGTTTAGGAGAGATAATAAAAAGACTACATTTATTAAAAGCTAAAAAGGACAGGAAATTGTGGAGAGCCATGATCGCCAACATACTAAAAGGACACGGCACATAAAAGAAGAAGAAGATTGATTTTTAAAAAATTGTCAAACCAGACTTGGAAAATGAAAAAAACAATGTGTATGCATATTTTTTGACAGCTTTAAAAATTAACATTTTAAAAAGTATATATTAGCATATGAAAGGGACCAAAAATTTATATTTCAAAAGCAATTTTGAAACATTGGTCGATATCAGACATATATATCCACCTGAGAATAATTACATATATGTATGTGTTTAAAATTTCCTATATTTATGAGTGAAAGACCGAATATGCAAATATGCTGTTTTAATGTTATTTCAATGTCAACGTCAGACGTTTTGGTCTAGTAGACCTTCTTCAGGACATAGTTATTAAAACATAACTAACATTAGACAATATTCAAGTCAACATGAAAAGACAATAGACATAAGAGTAAGACTAATCAAAACAGAATAACTGAAATTTTTAAGATCAGCATTCCGTTTCACAATATGATCACGTCGGCATCACATGGGCGATGTTGTGAAAATGTATTCCTAAAATAAAGTATATTTTAAATGAAAAAATGATTATATATATATATATATATCAAGATTCATGACAAAATTCAAAGAAAGCTCTGTAATGTAATCAATCCTGACCAGGCATCTCAACTTCAGCCACTTTTTTACCATCATGATGTGGCTTCCCTCTGTCTTTTCTACAAATATTTCATGGCAACTGTTCTGACGGGCCTTTTTCCCTGGTGCTTTGACTAAATGAATTTAAGTGTGCTATTAGATTGCCAACTAGGTCTCACCATTTTATTGGTGAACTAGCTAGATAGAACCACCACTTCTATTCTAATAGTTTCTTTTGTCACACTTCTCATCTGTGGAACTCCCTTCTGATTTCTTGCTTCCTTGCATTTAAATGCAACGTCAATCACGATTTTCTGTCTTTATAAACCCTGTTTCTTTAATATCCTTTCCCCCTCTTCCTTTCTACTAAAGTCTTCTCATTCTCTTTCACTCCCTTTTACCCCACTGTGACCTAGTGGTATTATTGCCTTGCTTGGGGGGAAACAATTAAAAAAAATAAATAAGTAAAAATAAAGCTAACCAGTTTTTTTTTTAAGCATTTCACCCCTAGCAAGGCAGGAAGCCACTAGCACGCAAGGAATTATAGAGCATTTGGAGCGAGAGCAGATAGGAATGATAGAGGAAAGGATGGGGAGGAGGATAGTGAATAGATCAAGGCAACTGGAGATGTAGATTGACATTACATCTCAATAGTTGGAGATTATAGCTATCAGGGAAACAGGAATAGGGAAGAGAGTTCCACAGGTGAGAAGTGCAAGATATGAAGCTATTGGAGTAGAAGAGGTGGCTACATTTAGTAGTTTCAACAGTGAAAGGGTGAAAGTGGGATGCCAGCCTCGTAGGACGCTTGAATTCGTAAAGTCTGGGAACCAGCGAAAGCAACTCATCGGAGCAATTACCATGAAAGTATTTGTAAAAAAGACAGAGAGGTGATGGTGCATCTGTGAGAGAGCGACTGCAGACAAGATGCCAGATCGGGGCCAATTATATTGCATATCCATCTCTGGATCTTATTAAGAACCCTGTGGTAAACAGTAGGGGTTCCAGATCATAAATGGCAGCAATACTCCATGTAAGGGTGAATGGTTATCTTTCTTTCGTTATATTTTTTTGATTTAAGATTTTACTGTTATTTTTTTTCCTTACTCTTCCTTGCCTTGTTTTATAGATTTGTATATATTATATGTTAATGTATACTTTTGAAAATGTCTGATTTTAAAGACAATAAAATTTGGTATCTTCAAGAGTTTGTTTTTTTGTTTTTTTTTAATATGGAAGGCTTTTATGACTATTATTTGAAACTTTAGCACTTATAAACTGTATGAAACATTTAAGGAAACAATTTCCAGAATAATGAACAATTTACAAAATAATGAACAATTTCCAGAATAGATCGTCACACAATATGTCAGACAATTGTCCCATGATTTCAGTAACATATTAATTGTGAGTTCTATCCCTGGGATGGTCAGTATGTGCACAGTGGAAGCAAGGAAAGCACTAAAAAAATAAAAACTAGACGAGATATCCCTAAACATGAGCAGTGGAACAAGAACAGTTTACCACTGTACATTAAATAGAAGGTTCAGTTTAGAATTCCCTGTAGGTTAACTGGATCAACATACACCTGATGAAGGCTGGAGGGCACAGTGGCCGAAACATTGTGATAACAACAAAGATGAGAACAATAGTTTGCTTACAAATAGTGTAAATAATAAAAACAACTAAGAAGAATAATTGATGGAATAATGATAATTTTTCTTTTATAACTTATGACAACAAATAGTATATTTTGAAATTGAAGTATATGTTTCTTTTTGCCTTCAACTCTTAAATATTAATGGATAACATCAAAAAAAATCATTTCTAATCAAATAAAAACAGATGCATTATTTTTTAATGTAGTTTTTCTTTATTTGAATATTTTTATGACATCTTTAGCACTATACCTCCAAAAAGAGAATCATGGGTAATGGAGTTATTCACAGTTCAAGGTCAACATTCTATCCTGGATTTTCCCATAGCAAGTAAAAGCTTATTAAGAAGGTCTATTACTAAACATGTAGGTGCATTAAAAATAAATATTATTTCTTTCAGAGAAGCATTATCTTATACTGGAATAAAGATTATTTGTTTACATTATTTATATTCAAACTAGTGTCCTCATCTTTGTTGTTATTAACACAACATTTCAGTTTTTATGCACTCCTGACATCTTCAGTGTTTGTCAATCCAGGTAGACTTCAGGGAAGTCTGAACTGACACTTTATTTATTCTATTGGAGTAGATTGTTCTTTTTTTTCTGTACATGTCTAGAGATAAGAACAAGACATCCTAAGACATGAAGAGCAGAATTATCTTGTAGATTAGATAAAAGGCTCAGTTTGAAATTCCTTGAAGGTTACCTTGATCAACAAGACCCTGAAAAAGGCCACAAGATACAACAGCTGAAATGTTGTGATAATAGCAACAAAGATGGGGACAATAGCCTATGCGAAAATAATATAAACAATAAATCCTCATCCAATAAATTCAAACAGAAATTGACATAAAGACGTTATCATATTTAGTTGAATCAAGTGAAGATTGGTGGAATCATTGATACTCTTTGTGGTCAAACTACATAAACTGTTTTTTTCTTTTTTTGTTCTTTCCAAAATTACTGCCTTGTTAATCTGCCTTGTGTTCTTTATTAATTAGAAAAACTTTTCTAATGAATTTCTACAGTTTAGTCAAAAGCCTTGACTAACGTATTTCTTGAGTAAAAACAAAAACCCTGCCCAATGTATTTTTAGAGTTAAAATGCCTTAGCAATGCATTTAGATCTTAAGTAATTTATCTAGTAAATTATTTACATTTTTAGTATATTATTCTGTATGATAAAATAATTCTTTTCTTTTGAGAAAATATTAGTACAATTTATGTGTAAATAATATTAAGTAAAAACCTTTTTCCCACCCTAAAAAATTAGGTATTAATTGTTATTAAACAGTAATTGACATTTATTGCTCAATTCAATTGATTTATTCTTATAAATATATCATTAGCAATTATTCAAGCAGACATCCCTCAAGATTTTGTAAAAAGAAATGATATGAATAAGACAATATGAATAAAAGAATAATATGAATAAGCTTCTTTTAATTTACAAATGTATTAACACACACTTTATGTAATATATATATATATATATATATATATATATATATATATATATATATATATATATATATACACACACACCATATATGCTTGCGTATCATACAACTCTTGAAAACCTAATATTGAAGTTAATTTTAAGGGGGTCACATTATACACCAGATATAAAATTAGCATATGTAGTGCTGGCCCTGGCTTCACTATTGACCAAAATTATATCCATGTACTGTAGTCCAGAAGTATAGCTGTATTTAAAATAAACATGATTTTGATAAAAATGATGTTTTACTTAACTGTATCCAATAATAATGTATATAATATTCACATATTAGTATAGTTGGCCACTCGTATTGGAGGATACTTGTCTACTATATATATATATATATATATACTGAGTGTTAGAGAATACGATAAAAACTATTTTTAAGGAGAGGTGTCAATAAATGTATAAGAATTAAGAAGATTAATAATAATGATTGATATTGCATTTAAATTTTTGATGATCAAAGTTGACTGAGAAACAAGAGGCTGGAAAAGGCATCTACAAGTGAAATGTGTGATAGAAGAAACTTTTAGTATAGAACTGACAGTTACATCTAGCCATTTCATCTGTAAAATGATGAGACTTTGTCTCCAGTCTAGTACTGCACTTCCATTCATAAAGTCTAGGTACCATAGAGGAAAGGTCATCAGAACAATTAGCATGAAAATATTTATAGAAATGGTGCAGTGAAGATATGTTATGTTGGTGGGAAAAGGACTGAAGCTGAGATAGCATATCAGGACCAATAACATTGAAGATTCTTCTTTGGATTTTATCAAGAATCTCTAAATATATAGCTGGATCACCAGACCAGATATGGCAGCAATATTCAAAGCAAGGATGAATGGTAATCTTATAAATATGTAAGATAGATTTTGGCTTGAAAAATTGTCCATTTCAACATAGTGAACCAACTTTCTTAGCTGCAGACTTAGCAATTGATTCAATATACTCTTTCCATTTCATGTCAGCTGAAAACATTAGTTTGTGGAGGTACAATGAATCACTGTCCTGGAGGTTAGCATCAGCCATGCTGATGGAAGTTAAATATATATATATATATATATATATATATATGAAATAACATTATATATTTTTATATATTTATATTTCTATATTGGGTATATTGTATGGCAAAGTGGAAGAAGTTTATTTGTGTTGCGTTTCGTCCTTCATCATATATATGTGTTTGTGTATGTATATATTTGTATGTATGTATGTATGTATATATATATATGTGAGAATATCTGTATAAAATAGTGAAATACAAATGTTATTCAAAGATTGAAATTTTCTGAATACTTATTGTCATCCATTGGGTTAATTTATTCTGATATTCTTGATAAAGGAATGAACTTTAAATTACCAGTGCCTACATTTAACAGAAGTCACCTTGATTCTGGTTTTGAGAAAAAGAGAATGTAGCAAAGATAAAACAAGTTCACCTCCTTTTGAAGTGACATCTGCATAAAACCTCAAAGATGATTAATTCATACAAGTCAGGATTCATTCATTTTGGAGTAGACAGGGATAAAAATAGATACATAGATAGATGGAAATAGCAATATATAGATTGAATATGTGAGTATATAACAATTCTTAGGTCCTTTTTTGTGCTAATTAGGCAGCCAGTCCATAATGAAAGTTGTGAACTCCCCTGGTGGAAAATTCTAGAACTAGGAGAAAAGAATCAATGAAAAGCCATTGAGTGTAAATGGTAAAAGAATTACAGAAGAAAAAAATCCTGAAGAAAAATACAGAACAAAATATGAATCAATTTCAGCCCTTCATAACTCAATGAAGAATTGTCGGTAAGCAAAGCCATTTGGAAAGAAAGTGCTTCTAATTAATTATTTCTATTCTCTATTTTTTTTCCTGTGAGGCTTCAAGAGAAATGAAAATGAAATCATCTGTCAGCATAACAAATGGGGAAAAAATGATTTTCTCCATTGACTTTTTATCATTTGGCACCTGAGAAAATTCACTCAATATGGCATCCTTCTCTTATCAGCTACATTTTTGTTTAGAACTGACAAGTATCTTAAATAAACTTAGCAATTATCCCTAATGGTGTCTTGTGGTGCATTTGCTAATGGACCCTGAAATTAATTATGGGGGTTAAAAACACTACTTTCCAAATGCTTTAATATTAAAGGGTTTCTTTGGAATCTTTTCTTAAATTCAGATGAGCTCAATTTTAATCTTGGATTTGCAGAAATGAACAATGTAGCTTTGCAAGTATGAATAAAATCATAAAGGTTCCAATAAAATATTTTGCAAGAAAAGGGGTCCATATGTCAGTGCTTTGAGTTCCAAAATTTTGTAAGAAAATGGATCTGTATATCATTGTTTTTAGAGTTATGCCATTTTCCACACGATACAAGAAGCAATGGCTATATTTAAAGGAAAGAGTTTCCAATATTATATGCCTTACGAATTATTTAAATTTATTTAAAATTGGTGCATTCAAGTATTCTTGAGTATTCTCACTTTATTCAATAAATGGAAAGACCAAATAATGGAAAGACCAAATTTTCATTAATTTGACAGCATAAAATTAAGTGATAGGAATGATGAAAATAAACTTTTATATTTTTATGTCTTTATTTTTTTTAAAATTTCAGACCATTCAGAAGAACAACAGAAAACCATGTGGTATCTGCAGATTCCTTTAAAATGTTGTACAACTTATAAAGTTAAGATGTTCTGTATTTCAAGGGAAGAACACATTTTATTTTCACTGCTGCTTTCAAAGAAGCAAGAAAAAAACTTATTTATTATCTAAATATTTTATGTTTTTCTATTTCTTTTTACTAATTGTTCACTGAATACAAGGCATAAGATCCACTCAAGATAGAGGCTTACTGATAGATATTGATACACATTCAGAGGATGTAAGAAGTACAGTTTATGAGAATATGTAGGAAAGATAAGATAACCCTTGACTTGAAGTGGGTTACGATTATAGTGATTGGGGAAGTCTTCTCTTGACAGTCTGTTCCATAAAGTAGCAGTTCTTGAGATGTCCAAATGAAACTTCCTTTTTAATAATAGAATACAAAGGGAATGGGGATGTTTTGTTTCAATGTAGGTGGCAAGGCAAGACATAGCTGTGAAGAACTGGAAGAATTAATGTATGTAGCTCATCAGAACGTTTGTGATGGAAATAGCAAAAGAGTAGCGAGAGACTTGTGATGTCTTTTTTTCTATGGTATAGAGGTGTTAGTGTGGGAAATGATTCATCATCCACAAAGCTGCAAAGAAGCTTCTGAACTCTATAGAGAACTGGAAAGTTAAAACTGGGCAGTTCCAGCCCAGATATGGCATCAGTATCCTATTTTTGGTTTGATCTGGTTCTTGCAAAGACAGAACATAGTAAGTGGAATCTGGGACTATTTTCTAAACATTTTACTCAATAAAATTAAAAATAGAAAAAGCATAAAATGGAACAGATTTGAAAAAAAAAAAAAATTAAGAAAAATTTTAAGTTTTTTACCAATTATCAAAAAAGACATTTTCTCAGTAAAAAAATGGTGTTTGATTCAGAAAAGGTTATTACTGTGTTTGTTCACAAATAAGTAAAAGATATAATTGTAGCTTATTGTCACAATAATCAGATAGATATAAAACTGGAGTATTTTTCATACATGTTAAAAGCCGTTTAAACTCTCATATATACCATTATTGTTTATTGCACACTAAAATTTATCAATTCCTGTCAGTAGGTAGATGAGTGGTTTTGGGGTTTCTATATAGATTCTACATTTCATATGTCATAGAGGTTTGAGATCAAAATTTTTTTTAAGAGAATGGAGCCATATATCATTGCGTTTAGAGTTATATATATATATATTCCACAAGATACATCAACTGAAGAAGCAATGGCTATGTACTTCTCTCTTGAGTGGGCGCTTATACCACGTGTAACAGCAAAATTGTCCAATTGGTAGATAAAGCTCTGAACCATTGTATCTTAGAAATGATTAAAGATATCTTACTGGAATTCTCCGAGGTTTTTATAACACTATTGGTCTCTACATTGAGCAATAAGAATGTATAATTACTCACCTAGCTTAACAGAAGAATCATGATGAAATTGATCATAAATGAAAATGACATGTACATCATTAATTGATCATAGCTAAGGACTTGAACCTCATGAATTATTGAAATAAAGTTCAAATAAACTTATTCAAAATGATCCTCACCTACTCTAACCTTCTAACTTGCTGTCCTGGAGTAACAATGTGCCTCACACTTTTCACATATGATTTCATTTTCAAGTTGTTTTCACTGTTCCTTGAACTGTCATAGCTGAAACTTGTCTCTTATGTGCCAAACATCTTATGAATTGAGTTGGATCTTTTCTAATTGATCTATTATCTCTAAGTTGAAATGATGATCCCTCTTCCTGTTGTGACCTCCTGATCCAGTTTTCCTCTCTACTGTTTCCTCTTTTTTTAAACTTATTAACCATTCTCTTGCTGATTCTTGAATGGGCTTTGAAGATGGAAGCCAGAGTGCAAATGTTGGTACCATTACTGAAGACTTGAATGATATTTTTCTTTCACCATTGTTCACTTGGGAAGTCTGTTGGTCTGACACAAAACAATTTTAACCTGCTCTATTTTTAGCAGAATAACTCAAAGGGTTTTCAATGATTCTTATGACAAATTGTGTCAAAATGGCTAAACGTCTTAACTGAAAACTTGGAAAAAAGAAAACTCAGTTACTTCAGTGTTTTTTTTAGATATTAAACATTTTGTGATGTGGATAATTATGTAGTTACACGATTTGGACAAATTTGCTGTTACTCTACTTGACATCTGGTTTATCCCATACGTGCACGTCATAGACACAGCTGAGTTTACCACTTGTTTACATGTTGGAGGCAGCCACTGACATCTAGCAAGTGAGCAGATCTGAACCTGGTGGATAGAAGGTTATTTCTTATATCAACCCATTTGGCTTCTCTGAGGTGATCTATATACTATATTCTAATACATGAATAATATTTTCTTTGATTTCTGATCATGGATCATCTTTTAACATTTGCAATGCATTACTACAGTAAAATCATTAGAAATTATTTAAATTGTACATATTCTGGCTGTAATACTTGCATTAACCAGTGAGAAATTAGATATTTTATTACCAATTTCCTCATCTGTTATTGTAATTTACCCACACACACATGGACTCACCCAGTTATAAATAGGAGTGCCTTTTGGAGATGGAAGTTTCCAGCAGTCAGCTGTGACAGTTGGACTGAACATTCTTGCTGTAGCACTCTCGTTTGTATATGTTTGTATTACTATTTTTGTTAATATATTTGTTTAACTCAATTCCTCTCTTTGTGTCTTTATTTCTAGCCCTAACAAGGCCACAACACCAAATATTTGGATTGTTTCTGTAGAAAATGACTTCAATTTAACAATCAATTTTTTAATCATTTCACTCCCAAGCAAGGCAATAAAGCCACTATGAAACAAGGGGTTATTGAGTGTGAGAGAACATAAGAAAAAGAAAACATTATTGAGGAGAGAGAAAACTAAAAGAGTAGGAATTAAGAAGGCAGAAGATAATAATTGACATGGCACTTAATTTTTTTAAGATCAAAGTAGAATGAGAAGAAAGAAACCTGAAGAGAGTTCCACAAGCATGATAGATGAAAATTAGCATGTAACTTAGGGTTACACTTAGCTATTTCAACAGTAAATTGACGAGATGTTGCCCCCAATCTAGTACTGCATATAAATTCATAAAGTCCTGTTACCAAAGTGGAAAGCTCATTGGAACAATTACCATGAAAGTATGAAGATATAAAAATTAGTAGTAAAATCAGTAAACAGAGGTAAAAATAACTGAAACCTTTCATCTATATCCAGAGTTCAAAAGCAATAATTTTTTCAAATATAACAATAATTATTGTTTCATCTTTACCATAAAGTCATTATCTAAGTAATCAATATAGTGAATAAAACTTTTGAAGTATTTGCTTTATAAATCTTTCTCCTGATATCATCAAGTTTTGAGAATATTTTACCAAATATTTTGATAGAAATACTCAACAAACATTTGAATAAATCAATTACTATTGCAAACATTATCCAGACTAGTATCTTTATCTTTCTTATATTCTTTGATCTTTCAGAGATACATATTACATTTGATGACAAAATCTTGTACTTCAACAAGCCAATGGTTAGTAGAAGTCTTCTGGACCATTAAAGTCTCCTACACTGCTATGTACAGCCTGAAACTTCTTACACAGGTATAAAACTTTGAGCTTAAGTTCTATAAACTTGTCAAGATGTGAAAAAGTAGTCTTAAAGATGTGTCTATTTTTTTTTTATTCATTTCACCCCAAGCAAGGCAATAAGGCCATTAAGATATTGGTGCAATTGGTAGCATAATAATTGTGAGTTCAATCACTGGGCTGTGTAAGACTTAGTACCTAAACTCATGAAACAACAATAGCTTATAGTACAGCAATCCTCAACCACCAGGCTGTAAACCATTTGGTACTGGGTCACACAGAAAACAAATTTTCCTTCTATTTTAATGGCTATCACGGTCTGGTTTATTGTGTTTTGTTATGTGTGTCTGACACCAACTCTGCCCAGCTCATGGAAAAACTGTCTGGCATGACACCAATCCGTGAGGCATAAATGTTGGGGACTGTTGGCTTAGTGGATTAAAGTGTTGGTTCATGAATTTGATGACATAATTTCTGGACCAGGTAGTATAGACTTAGACTCAGTGGAAACAGTACTAACTGAACAAGACAGCTCTAAGCATGAACAATAGGACAACAACAATCTCCCACCATAGATTAAATAAAGTGTTCAGTTTGAAATTCCCACAAGTTTAAACAGGTTGATAGACACCTGAAGGTCAGAGGACACAACAGAGAAAATGTTGTAATAATAATAACAAACAAGATTATTATACACTAATTTATTTCAACTAGTATTGTCACTTAGCATGTTATTTATTATTGTCTTAGTGTTTTGACTATTAAACTCTTCGGCCATCTTTAGGTGTCCGTCTTTTTCACTTGCATGTTGAGAATTATTAACTCTTAATTTAAACCATTTTGCTGTCCATATTAAAGAATGTTTTATATTAGTTAATACTAATTAAATTGGAATTAAAGAAACAGGAACATTTAATTAGAAACAGAAATGAGTACTGAATTCTTATGTAATATCAATCCTCCTTATTTGGATTATTGTCCTCATCTTTGTCGCCATATTTATTATGTTTCAGCCGTAGTACGCTTCGGCCTTCTTCAGGTGGTTGGAATGTCAAACTAACCTTTTATTGCAATATAAGCAGTGGTAAAAATGGTTGCTGAAGACATTAGGTTTATAATACCCAGAAATTCATACACAGGACACAAGGCACAGTGGATAAAAGCGTTGGTTAGATCCAGTGACAGGATCCAAAGAGTATGAGTTCAATACCCGGTTAAGGCAGTGAAGAACTTTCAGAGACATTAACAGGAGAGAACTGATAACTGACATCCATTAAACATGGCTACCCCAGTGAGCGAAATATAGGGTTCGACATTACAACCAGAAGGCTAATACTAAGAAGGCCAGAGCGTAGAATGGCTGAAACGTTGCAATAAATATGGCAACAAAGATGAGGAAAATAGTCCAAATAATGTACATAATACCTCAATCCTCCTATATGGCAGTGAATGCTGGAGAATCTCTAAACAGAAGAAGAAACTTAAAAGCAACATAAATGTGGTTCTACAGAAGGATGCTGAGTATACCATGGACCAAACATGTGAGCATCAACAAAGTTTCAGTTAAAATAGAAACAATGTTGGGGTAAATTGTTATAATTTTGCTGTCCCTGTTAAAGAATGTTTTATATTAGTTAATACAAATTGAATTAGAAAATAGATTTGAAGTAACATAAATGTGGTTCTACAGAAGGATGCTGAGTATACCATGGGCCAAACATAAGAAATGAGTTTTAGTGAAAATGGAAACAAAAAGGGCCCTTATACTTGGCATCAGAAAAAGGTAGCTGAAATTCCGAGGTTACATAACGAGGAAAAGAGTACTCATAAAATCTGATACTCAGAGGATATATTGAAGGCAAGAGGGACAGAGGAAAGCAGTGCATAACCTATCTAATAAGCCTAAGTAATTGATTGGTAGAATAGGGTTTAGGAAAGATAACAAAAAGCAAAATTTACCAACAGCTACAAAGGACAAGAAATTGTGGAGAACCATGATCGTCAATGTTCTGAAGGGACATGGAACAAAGAAGAAGTTCTCCTCTGAAGCAGACTATATAAATTTCACTAGCCCACCAAGAAAGTGGATTCAACATATTGAAGCATACTAAATTTTACTGAGTGCAAGACTTGCTAAACACTCAAGATAGACAGTTACAATCAAAATGGTAAAGCTAAATAAGGTATTTGATATTATTGGAAGAGAAGATGGTAGGAAAATAAGATTTCAAGGATGAGGAGGGAAGATGACAACTAAATTGAAAGGATGATTGGATCTTAAATCTTTAAGCCTCATGTCTGTTCTTTCTTTATCAAGAACCTTCTATATGGCATTTATGCCTATGCTAGGGCTATTGAGGACATTGTCAGAGTCTATTATAAGCACTGATTCTTTTGATCACTTTATTTTTCATTGTTGCTTTCTATCCTACTGAATTCATGAGTAGAGTGTCCTAAGAACAATAGCCTTGTTATGTTTTGCATATGTCTCTTCATAGTAGTAATTGTAGTACTCCATATCCTGAACAGAAATCGGGTTTGCTAGGTATAGCTGTTTTTATGTTCACCAGTTGTTCTCTATTTATACTTGTCTTTCTAATTTGCACATGATACTACGAGCCTAGTGGATATAAGTGCACACAGTTTACATGGTAATTGAATTAATATATTCAGTGGACCAAGGAGTAGTAGAGTAATTAAGGATCCAAAATATTTTCTAGCTTTCAAAGAAAAAATGAGAACCTCAATTATATTTCAAAATTTAAGAAATTCATAGAGAAAAAAAGAAGGCACTTGGTTTTATGCATGGAATTATGAATAGAATTGTAACCTCATACATCTTATTAAACAATTATCTTTACAGAATTAAAATTACTTCAAACATGAAACAATTTGTAATCTTTGTTACTTGTTTACAAATAAGTGAAGTCAGTCAGTAGGTGAACGTTTACATTGCTGTAGAAAAATATATTTTTATTTTCAATTTTGATACACAGATATTTCCATTCCATTTCCTAGATATTCCATTCCATATACAATAGATATTCTATATTCTATATGCAATAAATATTCCATATTCCATTCTTCTTTGTTTATGGACTGTGTCCATTCAGGATGTAGGTGATTATGGCTCTCCACTTCCCCCTATAGTTCTCAATGTGTTTTGTCCTTTTCCTACTTCTCTGTCATCCACTTGCTTTAGCCTGCTAGGTATTTCATGTGCTGCTTTCCCTTGTCCCTCTTTCTCTCTATTTGCCCTGTGAGTATCAGACTCTCCAAGCCCTTCTTTCTCATTATGTGTTCCAGGGATTTCAGCCTCTTCCTGATTATATAGCATAAGATTTTTCCTTGTTTTCATCATCTCTAAAACATCATCATTGCTCACATGTTCGGTCCATGGTATCCTTAGCATCTTTCTGTAGAACTATACCTCTATTGCCTCAAGTCTCTTCTTCATCTTTGAGAAAACCGTCCAACATTCACTGCCGTAAAGAAGGACATATATCACATAGCAGTTCAGTACTCTTTTTTTTGTTACCAAAAAAATCCTCCTGTCTTATAATATTCTGCCTAGCTTTCGGAATACATCTTTGGCCATTCCAATACGTCTTCGGATCTTAGCATTGCTCTTAACGTCTTCTATTAGAACACTTCTCAGATATTTAAATTTCCGTACCTGCTTGATTTTAGTATCCCTGACCTGTAAACCACATTTTGGGCTCATCTTTTTCATAGATATTCCATGCCTTCATGATGCCAATATCTGGTTTTGTTTGTCTAGAGGCAACAAACTAAAAGCAATAAAGGATTCTTTAATCTGAAGGAAAAGTATGCAAGATAGAAAGACTTAAAATATGTCCCCCAAAGTACATATATTACATTTATATCTTGCTTTCATGTATTTACATATAAGGCAGATATAAAACTAATGCTGTGCTGATATTGGGATCTGATTCCAATCAATAATGAGGCCATCTCAAGCTAGTCAGGGATATTAAAATTAATAAAATTTCTGATGACTTCAGTAGGTGGCTTAAAGCATCAAATTATTTAGAAACAACTTTCTTTAATCTACAAATCTCTCTCTTTTATATATCTCAAAGCTGCCAATTAGTAAAGTCAAACTTTATGTCTCTAATTTGCATACATGCACACACACACACAAATTACAGTTCAAAAGTTTGAAATCATCTATGGTAATTTTTTAAATTGTCCCAAAAAGCAGTCTTGTGCTTTGAATAAGAGAAAATTATTATACATAATTTTTATTAGTAATTTTATTATGGCAAAAAGAATGAAAGCATTTTTGATTCAATTTTTTCTCTTGTCAAAATATTCTTCTTTAGTCTTGATAACTGCAGTACAAATTTTTGGTATTTATTGCAAAAGATTTTCAAAGTATAAGTATGATAATTGATTCCATTCTTTTTTCAATATATAGGTATTGACTTAGATTTGCTAAATCTGTCATAGTGGCATAATTGATATAATACTGACAGGTTGGAAAACTATGTTGCTGACTATTGCTATTTGATAGATATTTGTATTAGGTTGGTGCAAAAATAATGTCGGTTTTGACGTATTTTTTTAACGTAAAAAAACGACACTATTTTTACACCAACCTGATATATATGTTGATTCAAGAGGGAGCCTTATTTGTCGATATGATGAAAAGTTCTTGGCTTGACCCACTTCATAGAATTTGATCAAATGACCAAATATCAGATTTTTAGTACTTACTAAATAAATGGATGCTGAGGTCAACAGCAAGCTTGAATGCAACCTTCGAACCTTAAGTTCAAGCATAAAACAGACTGTTGCTGTTAGGCGTTGACTTCAGTGTCCATTTTTTATATTTACATATACTCTATCTCTGATATTGGGTATATTCACCAATGAACATAGAATAACCTAAAACTATATTTCTATCATATAGCCAATCACTATTGCCGACGCTCGCTCAGGCACATTTATGTTTACTCAACACCCACAGAGCCCACCTGTGGTTTATACTGCAACTATGCTGAGCAGACTTTAGTTATAGTTTTTTTTTTTTTTTAAGTGTTTCACCCCAAGCAAGGCAGAAAGCCACTAGGATGCAAGAGGTTACAGAAGATTTGGAGCAAGATCAGATAGGAGTGATAGAGGAAAGGATGAGGAGAAGGATAGTGGATAGATCAAGGCAACTGGAGATGTCGATGGACATTACATTTGAATAGTTGGAGATTATAGCTCTCAGGGAAACTGGAATAGGGAAGGGAGTTCCACAGGTGAGAGGTGCGAGATATGAAGCTATTGTAGAAGTAGAAGAGATGGCTACATTTAATAGTTTTGACAGTGAAAGGGTGAGAGCAGGATGCCCTGGGAGAGAGCATGTTATCTAGTGTGATCAACAATTTGAACAAGGCCAGCACACTCAAGCCCTCATCCATGATGAGTTGTGGCTTTGTGCTAGCACAGCTATCAATGGCTCCCAAGGGTTCTCTCTACCCATTTTCACTTACAAGGCTTGGGTCAACCTATGGTATGGTTTTCAGGCACTTTTCAAAAGTGCCACACACTGGGATTGACCTCGATCCATTCCAATAACATCAGGAAATCTTCTTCCTGACAAATCGACCATGGTGAGATTTGATCTTGGGTCTCATGGTATGTATGTATATGAATAATAATTGATGTGAAATATCTGAATAAGGAGGGGGATGTTTAAAATTTTTTTATTTTCCCATTGATGTTTCACTATCTTACATGAAGATAAAACTGCAAAATATATAAAGTATAAATTTTATACTTTCCTTAACCCCTAAATAATATATAATCCTAAATTATATTTTTAATTATAATTACTGACTATTTTCTTTGGCTAGAAATTGTTTATTTTTCTAACCAAACCTTTCATTTCATTTTATTTTCATGTATCTAATTATGTTTAGATTTTACTTTAATATCTCCTATTAAATTTCATTAATTTGTTCATGGATAAATTTTTTATCAACTGTTCAATTTTTTCTAATTGACTATAGAATTTTTATGTAGCAGGATTGACATCATAATTATTTTACTCAGTTTTTGTTTTGATAATGATTACGCAAATTGAGTGAAACATCAATATGGAAAACATTTTCAGCATCTGTTTTTCACTCATTCCATTATATATATATGTGTGTGTATTTGGGCAATAATTCCTCTTTTATACAAGTTTCATTAAAGATACACGGAAACCTACCAAACACAATCTGCAACATACTAATAGAAAATACAAATATAATAGCCTCATCCACATGTAAAAAAGATAAAAAATAATGGAAGCACTAATAATAAAAAAGAAAAAAACCAATACTCAATAACATTAACTATAAACATGGTGACAAATGTGCTGACTTTGTTTGCAATATAAAATGTTCCTTTAACGTCAGATACATACATAAAAAAAACACACATTCAATTAAAAATGAAAAAAATAGAAATCATCTTTGTTAATGGCTAAAAGAATAGCTGAAAGTGCTCAGATATACAAAAAATTTTGGATAGGTTTAAAAAATTTGTGTCCAGCAAAGAAAACACTTGTACAAACACAAGAAAAATTAAATAAAAGGTTAATTGCAGTGCTTTGTCAGTCATCTTTAATGAAACTTCTATATATATTAGGTTGGTGCAAAAATAATGACGCAATAATGTTGTTTTTTGACGTATTTTTAACGTCAAAAAACGACATTATTACGTCATTATTTTTGCACCAACCTAATATATATACATATATATATGATATAATGATATATAATTTTATCTCAACAAACAGTATTTAGAAAAATAAGATGAACAAAATTTTTCTAGTTTGTCATATATATATATATATATATATATATATATATATATAATGTCATCCACAGACAGACTGTTTCGCTGTATCACAGCTCATCAGTGCGGCTAGACATCCGGTTGCCTCTAGCTAGGATCGAAATCCGACTGAATTGGTATCAGGCGGATATTCTACCACTAAGCTGTCGGTGCACGGTTGGGATGAAGGTGGATTTATATATATATATATGTGTGTATGTATGTGTGTGTGTGTTTAATTTCTAAAGAAGTGATGGATTTTCGTTTACTGATTGGACAAATTTTAGTACTGAAATGTTATATTTAATGAATACACATATTTGATTAGATGCTCTGTATATTACTTCAACAATATATTTATTTATTTTTGTCTACCCATCTGAATCTCTAGAAAAATCTTATTAAAGAAAAATAGGTGCTCTCTAGCAGGATTCAAACCTGCACCCCCCACCCCACTGAGCAGGGGAAACTGTCATGTGCTTTTGAACTCTCAGCTATAAAGTGTGTTGATGATCATGCAAACTTGAAAATGCAAATTTTTTCTAGACTCTTGAATTATATACATCTACTCAGTTTCACATCCTAATGCAAACAAAGCAATTTCTAAAGTGGTGGATTTTTATTGATGAATCTATCAGATCTTATTATGTAAAGGTTATTTTTAGTGAATACCTATATTTGAGTAGTTGAGCAGATATCTATTATTTTAAGAAGATAATAATAAATAAATATGCTGTTTAGTAAATAATTTTGGAATCTACTCAAATATGGGTATCCACTAAAAATAATGTTTAAATAATAAAATGTGTGCGTGTGTGTGCTTGACACTTTAGCTACTTCAAGATGAAAGATAAACTGTTTCCTTGGTTCTCTGTGCCACACCAGGAATTTTTTCCCCCCTGAATCGATACTTCAAATATACAAAACGACCATTCGCCCTTCCATGGAGTATTGCTGCCATATATGGTCTGGGGCACCTTCTGTTTACCTCGGAGTTCTTGACAAGATCCAGAGACAGATATGTAATGTGATTGGCCCTGATCTGGCATCTCGCCTGCAGCCACTATCTCACAGATGCGCCATCACCTCTCTCTGTCTCTTCTACAAATACTTTCATGGCAATTGCTCCGATGAGCTGCTTTCCCTGGTCCCCAGTCTCCATGAATACAAGCGCCTTACGAGGCTGGCATCCTGCTCTCACCCTTACACTGTAGAAACTTTAAAATGTAGCCGTCTCTTCTACTCCAATAGCTTCATACCTCGCACCTCTCGCCTGTGGAACACCCTTCCCAATTACTGTTTCCCTGATAGCTATAATCTCCAACTATTCAAATGTAATGTCAATCGACATCTCCAGTTACCTTGATCTACACACTACCCTTCCCTTCATCCTTTCTTCTATCACTCCTATCTGCTCTTGCTACAAATCTTCTGCAACCCCTGCATCCTAGTGGCTTCATGCCTTGCTCGGGGTGCTAAGCTTAAAAAAAAACAAAAAAAAACTTATGTATTTCAGACCTTCTTAGATATAGCTTCGCTGAACAAAAGGGCAGAATTTCTGCTGTAGATACACAACTGATAAGCCTAAATATTATGTACAAACTAGAATGACATTTAATCTCTACTAACAAATGTATATATCAGCATCAGAAGTATATAAGCATGTCAATATTGAATACTTCATTTTGATTTGTTGAATGTTACCGTGATAGGCAAGGATAAGGATTTGAGTGACTGATGAAAAAGGTCACATTGTTATGACCATAAATGTCATGGTTTGTGAGGTACTAATCTCCAGTTGTGATGAGTATCTATGTCAATGGTCTGAGGAATAAAAATTCACCAGCTACCAACAAGATATTAGATGGCCAGGACTTACTAATATAAGAAATGAAGTGGAGTTTTCCCACCAAGGGATACTATGGTGCAAATTTCTTATAGCTTTAATGAAGTTAACAACACACATCAATCTGGTAATCCTGGGTATGACAATAAACTACATCTGGCAGCAAGGCATCTGATCGGGAGATTGGATGTTTTGAGGTGCATGGAACCACCTCTTAACTGCTGTTGTTCCCAGGTCCACCCTGACACATGGTAGTAGCACCTGTTAGGGACCCAGATATGGGGAAACAGTGAACCTCAAACATTAAAAAGTATAAAAATACAATTTATAGTAAACATACCAGCAATACATTATTATATAAAAAAATAACCAATAATACAGATTTATAGTAGAATTACAAACAATACATTTTTAAAGCAGAATTAACAACAATAAATATTATAGAAAAATGACCAACAATAGGTTTTAGCTGTAGTTGGAGCCATAAAACTGCATTTAAAATATTTAGATATGGCATTAAATAATCCATAGATTGATATACCAGTAAACAAAATCAAATCAAAATCAATCAATCTGGACAGTAAAAGTACCAATGCTACCTAATGTCCATCAGTGAAAGTGTCTGCAGTAGGTATGCAAGCATTGGAACTGGACATTGTATCAATGAAATAAGTTGGTCTGCTGTGATCAGTCATTTTCTCCAAAATAACATGGGTGGTAAGGTATATGGGCGTCATTATCCTGCACAAACAATGGTACCAGGATGTCCAAAAGTGTTTACCCAGCCTTGTGGGTGATTATTTCTTGCATCATAGTAGCTTCATTGGCTTAGTTGAGGTGAAATTATATATATATATATATATATATATATATATATATATACAATTTTTTATATATATTATATATGTGTGGTAATAATTAGAAAGCGCTCAATATCAGTAATAGAGCTAACATATTTGGATTGATGTGAGTTTGTGACCCTGGTTTTTCACGCTATTTGCGATCGTCAGACAAACTGATTAATTTTTAAATTTTGGACTTCATAGTTGTGTATATCAGTGATTTTCTGGTAGTAGGAGGAAAAATTTTGCTCCTACTCCCATAAAAGCACAACATATGCAACCATATATAAATCCAAAATTTAAAAATTAATCAGTTTGTCTGATGATCGCAAATCACAAACTCACATCAATCCAACTAAATATATATATAAAATAATGAACTCCCCTATCGTGAATAATAAATGAATGTCAGCAGGGGATGGTGTCTTTCGTTTTAAACTTATCCATACTAGCAGGGACTATTGTGAAGAAAAATCAGGTAAAGAAAAGACATATTTCATTTGTGCTTTCTTAAGTGTGATACTAGCCCAGCCTT
The DNA here is from genome assembly GCA_963932145.1 of Acanthosepion lycidas. NCBI lineage: Eukaryota > Metazoa > Mollusca > Cephalopoda > Sepiida > Sepiidae > Acanthosepion > Acanthosepion lycidas. Next base: position 53,503,825 of record OZ010601.1, on the reverse strand, counting down.
GCTGCAGGTGACAAAGCCACACTGACAGTTGAAATTTGTTAAAGCAGGATTTTGATGACATCTCTGCTTCAGTGCCTGATGAAGCTGATCACGGTGCTTCAATCTACTGTCTTTAAAACCCTTTAACAATGAAAAATGTCTTACAACACTCCTTTCAGTTTGATCCTTGGGCTTCCCAGGTTTTCAGATCTTGAGATGTTTCAAGTTGTCTTTCAATTTGTCTTTGTAGGGTAACATTGGATGTCCAACTGAATGCTTGGATTTTGGTAGATGTCCATACAGCACCTTTTGTGGAAGCCTATGCTCGACCATTATCACAGCATGGCCAGCCCAACTAAGTTGTATGTTTGCTAGAATGATTCTAATGCTTGTGATGTTGTTATATATATATATATATATATACACACACACACACATATATATATATATATATATATATATATATATGAGTGCATGTCTGAGTGGTTAGAAAGTTTACCATCTGGTCTTGAGGACTGGGTTTGAATCTCACCATGGTCAATTTATCAGGGAGGTGACTTCTTGATAATATCAGTCTGGGGAGATGATCACAGCACATAGCACATTTGAAAAGTGACTGAAAACCAAACCACAAGTTAACCCAAGCCTTGTGAGTGTTAGGCAGAACCATTCAGAAGCTGTTGATGGTTGTGCTACCACAAAGTCAAAAGTCTGACTGAGGGTTTGAGCATGCTGGCCTTGTTCAAAAACATTGATCACATCAGATTTTTCCCGGAAACTGTAGTTATGGTCTGCTCAGCATAGCTGAAGTATAACATAGAACTTACAGTTACATCTAGCCATTTCAACTGTAAAATGTTGAGACTTTTCTGCCAATCTAGTACTGTGCTTAAATTCATAAATTCTATGTACCATAGAGCAAAGCTTATCCAAACAATTACCATGAAATTACCATTTATAGAAAAGGTACAGGGAAGCTATATTATGGTGGTGGAAAAGAGATTGAAGGTGAGATGGATTTTATCAAGAATCTCTAAACATGTAGTAGTTGTACCAGCCAATATGTGGCAGCAATATTCAAAGTATGGATGAATGGTAGACTTATAAATATATAAGATACATTCTGGAGAAAAAATTGTCTAGCATGACACAGTGAACCAACTTTCCTAGGAGTAGACCCACCAATTGATTCAATATAATCATTCCACTTCATGTCAGCAGAGAATGTTAGCCCAAGAAGGTACAACGTAACTCTCCTGGAGGTCAGCATCAGCCATGCTAATGGGATGCAGAAAGTGGATTTCATCAAGAATCTCTAAATATATAGCAGGAGTACTGGACTATATGTGGCAGCAATATTCAAAGTATGGATGAATGGTAGACTTATAAATATGTAAGATAGATTCTTGTGTGAAAAATTGTCTAACATGACACAGAAAACCAACTTTCCTAGAAGTAGATCTAGCAATTGATTCAATATAATCTTTCCACTTCATGTCAGTGAAAAATGTTAGCCCGAGAAGGTGCAGTGAGTCACTCTCCTGGAGGTTAGCATCAACTATGCTGATAGATGACAGAAAGGAGTCTCTCAGATAATTGATAAAGAGCAGTTTCGTTTTGGGGGCGTTAAAATTAACAAGCCATTCTATATGTTTTGACATGTAGTTATAAAACCATAATACTTTTAGTCAGTACACTTTTTATCTATGAATTGAGCAATATCATCTCCACTTTCTTTTTAGTTGGTGAGAAAAGAAAATGTCTATATTTATGGAGACTTATAGACACATTTAGTTAAATAGAGAGAATTCTGTGGTTGTCTCTTTTTTCTTTCTCCCACACATCAGCTGGGTGTGTGCCAATGGCAGAAAATATCTAAAATTGGTCTTGCCTGTATTCCTAAAACCAATTTTAGATTCCATGCAGATAGTGCCAAATATCTGAGAAATTATAATTGTCCATGAGACAAATGACCTGAAACAGAAGGTTTCTTTCTTTGACATCTTTGGTTATTGAAATAAAGAGATACAAAATTTCATTTGAATAGATAGAAAACTCTATTCCATTCAAGATATAATCTAATGTGGATATCAAGAAACATAATTCATTTCCTGTGCACACACTACACACACATATGTATGAGTGTGTGTATGCGTGAATCTGCTTCTCTTTTTGCAGTTTAAACATTCAGAAAATAAACTGATATGTTTCAAAATTTTTAGCAGTGAGACATAAAATTTACCAAGTTCAAGCTAGCAGCTTCAGATCCTTTTCAGAGTGGAAATCAATGAGTAGATTTTGGTTTGGGAAAATTTTCAAAAATAAATTAAAATAGTTTCAAGTTCTCTTCAACATTTCATTTAAAAAAGAACATTTATTTTACCAAAATAATGCTGTAAGTATTTAGGGGATAAACATATGAAGTGGGATGACGTTGATTCCATTGCTAGGTCAGCTGCTAAGAAAGCCAGCTCACTATATTGGGAAAGACAATCTTCCTCTTCAAAATCTATCTTACATATCTATAAGTCTACCATTCATCTATGCTTAGAATATTGCTGCCACATATGGTCTGGTTACTCTGCTATTTATCTTGAGCTCTTTGATAAGATCCAAAGAAGAATCAGCAATATTATCAGTCCTGATCTGGTGGCTCAGCTCCAGTCACTTTTCCACTGCTATAAGTTTGCCTCTCTTTGTTTTTTCTATAAATACTTTCATGGTAATTGTTCAAATGAGCTCTTCGCTATGGTACCTAGAGTTTTAGAATTTAAATGCAGCACTAGACTGTCATTGAGATATCATCAATTTACAATTGACCTGGCTAGATGTAGCCATAAATTCTTACTTCTGGCTACTTGCTTTCCAGCCAACTTTAATCTTCAAAAATTGATATGCAATGTCAATCACTATTTAATGTCCTCCTGATTACACTTCTTTTGTTCTTACTCCTTAGTAATATATCTGTTTTCTAATTCTTCCATAGCCAGTAACCCCTTGCATCTTAGTGGCTTTACAGCCTTGCTTGGGGTAAACTTGATAAAAAAAAAAAAAATAATGCAAGCTTTGAAATACACACAAACAAATGTTTTCAGATTAATAATATCAGTTTTTAAGCAAATAGTTGGTAGCTTGTAGTATTAATTACAATTTGGTCAAATGAAGAAATTAATTTCAAATTATAGTGGACATATAAAACATATTCTATTAAACAATTTTTATTATGATAAGCTATATCTGCATTCTGGGTAATACGATAAACTATATCTGACAACAAGGTCTTTGATCAGGAGATTTTGAGGAGTGTGGGACCACCTCTTAATTGCTGGTGCTCCCAGATCCACTCTGGCCTAGGGTGGTAGCAACTGTCAGGGTCCCAGCTATGGGCAAATAGTTAACTCAAAACACTATGAAAGTATATAAATAGGTTTTAATACCAGCAATACCTTTTGAAAAATTATTACCACAAATACATTTTTGAAGATAAAATTATTCCCTGCAAAACATTACTAACAGCAGTACATTTTTTAAAAAGAAAAATATTTCCGGCAATACTTTTTTGAAAAAAAAAAAATATTATCAGTAATTTTTGGGAAAAAAATATTGTCGACATTAAATAAGCCATTGAGGTTGATATGCCATAAAACAAACCAAACCAAACAATTTTTATTAAAATTAATTAATATCATAAATATTTCTACTGAGTAGATTACAATTTATGGAAAAAAGATATAATTTACTCATATAAAACATATATGAAATTATTCATCTGTAAAATTTCAGCTTTTAGTTATTAGTTTATTAGACTATTCAAGTCACACAATTTCAAATAGAGTCAAGCATTTTTCTGTTAATTATTCTTGTATATTCTTGTGTTCACTACTATGTCCATGTGCCAGGTATAAAGAAAGGAATGACAACAAGTAGTTAGTCAAAGTAACAGTTTCATTAGTAGTCAGAATAAGAGTCTGAGTTGAAGTAATAAGAGAAGACATTCCTGTAATATGAAAACTCTTCATAAGAACCTACACAGAAATTTTTCTTTTACTTAATACATTGCTTAGTTTTTGGAAGACAAAACAGTCTCAGTAGTAGTCAGAGTAGCAGTGTGAGTCGAAGTAATAAGAGTAGGCATTAAGAAATCTTCATGTGTCTCATCTATTTCCTGTAATATGAAGACTCTTCCTAAGCACCTGGACCAAAATTTTTCTTTTACTTAATACTTTGCTTACATTTTGGAAGGCAAAACAGTCTAAGTAGTAGTCAGAGTAACAGACTGAGTCAAAGTAATAAGAGTAGACATTAAGAAATCATCCTGTGTCTAGTTTCTATCCTGTCATATGAAAAATGTCTTTATAGAAACTGAACTGAAAAAAAATTTGAAATCATTATTTCTGGAATATAAAAAATTTAAAGATAAACCTCATCTTCTTTCTTCTTTCCCTTTTCTTTTCCTTTGTGGGTGAGTTGAATATTTTTATAAGGTCAAATTTTCACCCTCAGAACCTTTCTTAAGTTCTTTATTTTCAAAAGAAAAATGAAATCATAACTCAACCTGATCATTTTCATGAAACAATTTACTGATAATTGTTTTTATGTTGCCTAAATAAATCTATAAATTTTATTAACTTTTCTGTTCCCAATAAAGAATATAATTATTTGTTTAATATATTATTAATAAATGCTTGTGCAACTTTTAATTCTGTTATCTTTATGTATTTATTGAATTTGATCAACTACTGTTTATATTTAGAACTGAAAATCCAAATTCCTCCTTTCTTATAACTCTAATGCAGAGAAACTGAATGAAAGGTCTTTTATAAGGCTTAACTTATGTCTTTGTTAATTCTTGCCAATAATGTTATCATTATCAGTTGTTTCCTGAATAAAAAATCCAACACTTTTTAAATAAAACATCTTCAACTGAGATGTGAATGACAATATATAATTCAGACAAATTTAACATTGAGATTTGAGGACTTTTAGAATTGCCACCAAAATAGATTTCCAAAGTCTTTATTTAAAATAGAACAGAAAAAATAATCATTTTTTTCTGGAACAATTTGCTTCAGACACTTGTTTCAAAAACTTAAACCAGAATTAATTCAATTAGTCTTCACATGACTCTTTCAATCAAATTCTGATTTTAAATTAATTGCTTGTTCAATTATTCACAGAAATCCATACACTAGTAAATTTAAGTAAAGATCAATTAACCTGCAGTCTCTATCTGAATTTCGGGGATGAGGAGTTATCCTTATTTACATTATCTACAATTGGACTAATGTCCTCATCTTTGTTGTTATTATCACAACATTTTGGCCATTGTGCTTGTTGGGCTTTTTCAGATGCTTGCCAATCTAGGTAGCCTTCAGGGAATTTTGAATTGAAACATTTATTTACCTTATAGAGGTAGACTGTTCTGATTCTAGTGTCCATGTCTAGAGATATTTTTTCCTTTTCAGTGCTTCTCATTGGAACATTAGGTTTAATATTCCCTATTCTAGATTCAGGATTGTCCCACAGGACAATAGCCAATAGTATTAAAGTCTTGGTTCACAAATTTGGTAGTATAAATAATTCTGAGATCAATTCCTCGACTGTGTAGTACAGACTTACAGCTAGCAATAACTTAGCCCATTGATGACATGTGGATATTAGTCCAACTTTTATCAGTTCTCCTATATGGCAGTAAATTCTGGACAATCCCCTCACAGATGAAGAAGAGACTAGAAGCAACAGAAATATGATTCTACAGAAAGATGTTGAAAATACCATTGACTGAAGATGTCAGTATTGACAAAATTTTAGAGAAAATGGAAACAAAGAGGACAATTATACTTAACATCAGAAAGAGATAGTTGAAATTTCTAGAGACATGATGAGGAAAGAGGACTTGGAAAATGTGAAACTCACTGTGCAGATTGAAGACAAAAGCAACAGAAGAAAACAATGCATGTCCTACCTAGTGAGTTTAAGTAAATGGATTGCAGAAAAGGGTTTAAGAGACATAGTAAAAAGACAAAAGACAGGAAGTTGTGGAGAGCCATGACTGACAACATCCTGAAGGAAAATGGCACATATTTTCCACCATACAACCCATTTTCCATAGATGCAACATTGCAAACCAATCGTTATTTACAAGGCAAATGTTCAGATGAACTCCATTTTTTAGTGCCACCAGCTGAGACCTTTACAGCCAAGACCAGCCTTGCTATGTCCACAAAGCTAAATCACTCTCTTTCTCTATGTATTCCTTTGGTAAGAAGGTCATTCCATGTTGAAAGATTCTTCCAAGAACTGCTACTTTGTGAAACTCTCACTTGGATGCTTCCCAGATCCCTACAACCTTAACCTTTCTAGGGTTGTTTGAAACAGAACAAAATTATTTAAAAAGACCAATGTTAACTCTAAGCAGGGGGTACAAGGTCAACATGGATCAAGGAATATGCTCCCCGATCAGACCTTGAACTACCACCAGTCATGATGAACAGATGTCCCCTTGAGGAGGCCCCATGCCTTAAGAGAATATTGGGCCTCAAACTCACACTCAATCTCGAGTTGAACTCTTATATACAATCCATTGCTAAAGATGCAGGTAAAATAATTGCCTCCCTGTAGTGCTTCAGTAAGTACCTGACTCCTCATGCTATCCTCTAACTGACTTTACCAGACACGATAGCTTGGGACACAGGGTTGGACATTGAGGATCTGGGGACAGCAATGCAGAACCAGTGTGGAAAGGGATTGTCAAAGGAGTTCCGACCAACCATAAGGATGTTGAAGGATTATGATGATGATAAGAGCTAGATCAAGCCGAAAATGGAGTGCTGTTGCCATAGCTGGGCAGGAGCTGCCCAGACCTCACTTTCCAATCTTGATAGAATTCAAAAGCATCTCCAAGTCCTTGTTGGAGAAGAATTATTTTCCACCCTCCAACTTCTCTCTCACAGGCAGAATGTGGCGAGTCTCTTACTCTTCTATCATTACTACCATGAAAAGTGCTCAGACGAACTACATTCTTTGGTTCCGCCAGGTCTAACCTTCATGGCTAGAAACTGCCATGCCACTTATATAGTAGCAAACCACCCACAGTTCCATTGGCAAGACGTTCCAGAGGAGCTTCTTCCCAGGAACCACTGCCCTGTGGAACAGACTCCCAAGAGAATGTTTCCCCAATCACTATAATCTTAACCTGTTCAAGTCTAGAGTTAATCGTTATCTTCCCCTCCTATTCATATAAACTACTCCTTTACGTAAAACTCTACCTTGAGCTGCCCTTGGGACTTGTACAGAGTGATCATTAATATAAAAAAAAGAAGAATAAGAGATATCATTGAAGAGAATTAAGCAATGAAAATGGAGGTGAGTGGGATATATAAGATGAAAAAAAAGGATAACAGGTGGATTAAAAGGTTGCTCAATTCATGTCCAATGGGCAGCAAATATAGTTGGAAAATATGAGACAGAATATGAAGAAATGAAATAGAGGGGTTTGTTGGTAAGAGAGAGCTGAGAATCATCCATGGTCGGAGTTTGGAACAGCCTTTTTCTGATAGTGAACTACTGCCTGTTGCTGCTGATGAATATTTATAGATGGGCAGATTTTATACGGTTTATTGCATCTACATAAATGAACATAAGAAAATATCTATCTATCTATACTTGAAAGGCAGGGTCAGATTACATAAACCTCTTTTTTTATCCTTCAAGAAAATACTTTCTTTCATTGCACCATCTTCTGGAGGCTAGATTTTTGATAGGTTTCATGTTCGAATAAAATGTTTCTTTGATTCATTCAGAAAGCAAAAGAAATATCTCAAGATGAATTTGGACTAAAATATTTCTCTATTATTTTTTACATCAATGAAAACTAAATCAGTCATGCATCAACAAAATTTATTTTCTGCACCATTTGTTGTTATAACCAATATACAGATATAGACATTGACAGGCCCTCTGTAAAGACTATTACATACAAACAGATACACACACACACATATATATATATATATATATATATATATATATATCAGTGGTGGGTTCACACCAATTTATGTAAACTGATACTTAAAATTCTCAAAGCTTAGCAAACCAGTTGTTAAAATATCCCAAAATTCTCTTATATATTAATAGCCAATATATAATAGCTAAGAATATAAACAATACCATTGCTGTAAGTTCTGCAGAGTCTGAAAGAGGCTTTTCTCTGATGAACATAAATTATTCTGACAAAAGAAAATGTCATGAAGTTAAAAATGTGGCAAATTGGCTCATAAATTTGATAGGTCTTCCATTCAGTTTGACTTTGCCTAAGAAATCAGAACACAGTTGATGACACTAAAGTCAAAAAGCATTATACACTCTGGACAGAAATATGAGGAGAATAGGATTTCATTCTGGAAATATCTTAATAGATAAATTTTTTTATTAAATTATCAAAATGGTTTACTTCTTTTGATGCTATGAAGTTATTTGTTTCTATTATCAGATTGAAAAGTTTACTAAAGATTACCTGTCTTTATAGAACCAATTCCTTGGGATTTGGGTTGTCATTATTGTTATATATATATATATATATATATATATATATATATATATATATATAAAATCATATATATTATTATATATAAATACATATTATGATATATATATATATATATAATCATATATATTATCATATATATATATATATATATATTATTATATATAATCATATATATTATCATATATATATATATATATATATATTATTATATATAATCATATATATTATCATATATATATATATATATTATTATATATAATCATATATATTATCATATATATATATATATATATTATTATATATAATCATATATATTATCATATATATATATATATATATTATTATATATAATCATATATATTATCATATATATATATATTATTATATATAATCATATATATTATCATATATATATATATATATATATTATTATATATAATCATATATATTATCATATATATATATATTATTATATATAATCATATATATTATCATATATATATATATATATTATTATATATAATCATATATATTATCATATATATATATATATATTATAATCATATATATTATCATATATATATATATATATATTATTATATATAATCATATATATTATCATATATATATATATATATATATATATATATATTATTATATATAATCATATATATTATCATATATATATATATATATATATTATTATATATAATCATATATATATATATATATATATATATATATATATATATATAAGCAATATCAAGCCTGGTCAGTACCTATATTGGTGGCCACTTAGGATTACCATGTTATTTAAGCTTCCATGTGGATGCTGTGTAATAAATAGATAACTGCTCGTAATTGATAATCAGAGAGTCAAGTTCCAAGTTCAGTTTGATTCATTTGTTAGTAGGACTTACATGTATATCCACTTGGGAAAGTTATGAATCCACCTCTTCACCCCTTAGCTATGGGTTTATTAGTAGGACCTGCATCAGTAAATCATTATCTCACAAATTCTGATCAAAATTCTTAAAATTTAAATATTTTTCTTGCTTTAAAGGAATTTGCATTAAGCAAATCATTTGCCTTGATAAAGTCTTTCAGAACATGAAACGCATTCGTATAAAAGAGTTTTCATGTTGTCTTTTTACAGATATATTTTATTTATATCTTAATATATATATATATATATATATATATATATATATATATATATATATATCTTGTATTTTTATTTTTGGGTTTGATCTTTATTTGGTTAAGCAGGCTTCATGTGCATTTGACTTGTTAAGTAAGCATTGGTAGTATAATTTATAGTGTTTTGAACTATATATCTATATATATATATATATATAAGAGCATATATAGTTTTGTGGGTTTCCAGTTCCTTCTAAAGTTTCCTTTAATTCTATTCATCCAACATCTCACCCTGAAATCTGAAATTTTATTTACTAGTTATTTATTTTCTTCACAATAGGAGTAGATAGGTTCCCCTCACTGGTCTTTTAAACTGGAGTATAGGTTTATTCTTTATTTAAGATTAGGTTTCCAGTACCTTCTAAATCCTTTTTATTCACTTTCAGTTTTAGTAGCCCCTTATTTTTTAGTGGCATCATCCTCTTGCTTGCAGGGAAAACTGAGGGCACTCACATATGATACAAGAATGAAATGACTTGGCCACACACCCAATACCCACTGACGAGTGGATAGAGTGCTCTGTCTACAACACTCAAGAGTCAGGATGCTGAAAGTAATATCAGTCAGCTAAGTAGGAAACTTTATACTTGTATTATATATATATATATATATATATATAAATAAAAAGAAAGAACAGTAAGATATATAATCCGGTGTTCTTGTAGATATTTTTATTTTTACAAAATAGTGCTCAATGTAAATTTACAGAGCATTAATATTATAAATTAATTGATTTAAAATATGGTTTTTCCGCTACACAGTTCTAACCATGTTTCAAAAATGGAAGGTCCAAATTTAATTTTGTAATTAAATTCGGATCTTCCATTTTTGAAACATGGTTAGAACTGTGTAGCGGAAAAACCATATTTTAAATTAATTAATTTATAATATATATATATATATATATATATATATATATATATATATATAAGAAAATTAATTGTACATATATTTTAAAAAAGTATTTTTATTTATTTTTGGAGACGTGTTTGTTTATGGAAATATACGTGTTTGTAAATCTATAGCTTCTGTGTTTCCACCTCTTCAAAATCCAAGGCCTGAATTTGAAAATGCTCATCTGGACATTTTGATAGCAGATAATCTCATTTAAGCAGACACAGCCAAAAACATGACTGCATATGAAAAAGTGTCAAGCTTAATTACCAGTCATTATTGTTTTGCTTATTTTTTTGCTGTTGTCTTCTTTTAATCTGATTATTTCTGTTCAGCCAAAGAATCGGTTCTAAGAAAGCAAAGAAAGACAAAATAGGCTGATGGTTTAAGCCAAAAGAAAACTCAATGGAAATTCAAAGAGAGATCGAAAGTGGGAGGAAAATAAAATAAAAACAGATTAAGTTTGCTTCATGTGTTAAGATAAATACAGTAAAATTACATTTATTTTTCTTTTTTTATATATTAATTTTATACATGAGTCAGGTATTTATTTTCTGACTCTTATTCGTTGGTGGTTAAAATAGCTAAATTGGGAGTAAAAAACTAAGACAAGAACAATTTTAGAATATTACAATGGTGGAAGCATATTACACACACACACATATATAAATATAAAAGTGGACATTAAAGTCAACACTCAGAGGTGACAGGCTGTTTCATGCTAGACACAATTGTCAAGCCACCTCTGAGTGTTGACTTCAATGTCCACTTTTATGTTTACATACGCTCTATCTCTGATATTGAGCACTTTATCCCGGAACTATAGCACACCATAAAATTTCATTTCTATATATATATATATATATATATATATATATATATGTATATGTGTGTGTGTGTGTGTGTGATATTATATATATTATTTATATATTATGTATGCATGTTACTTATTGGAAAGCGCTTAATATTAGTGATAGAGCTAACATAGAGCTATATATATATATATATATATATATTATTTGTATAATATTTTAAAATATATAATCATTGGTAACAATTACTGATTTTATCTTCCGATATTTTTTGGCACAAATACACTTTATAACAGTGAATCCATTAACATATAAAATCAAACAATTTCAGTTAAAAACAGTGTGTATGTTATAATGTTCAACATTTAAACATTATCACATTTGTAGAAGTCAAATGACTTACCAGCTAACATGGCTGCCTTCTTCTAGTAAGGCGGGGCATGTCAATATTTGATATCAACAGAGTTACCTGCTTAGCCCCTGACTGGAGTAAAGATGGCATGGGATTTTTACTTCTTCAGAAGCACTACACATGTGCAATGAAGAGCCCCAGTCTGTTGTCCTGAAGGCTGGCACATTGTGTTTGCTGGAAGCAGATTTTGTACTGATGCTGAACAAAGATATGCACCCATAGAAGGTGAAGCTGCAGCTATCAGCTGGGCACTTGAAAAGTGCCACATGTTCATACTAGGTTGCCCAAACGTTATCGTAGAAGACCGACCATGAGCCACTCAAAGGACTTTTTAGTGATCAACATATCAGCAAAATTCACAACCCATGTCTATTCCGAATCAAGGAGAAAAGCTTGAGATATCGTTTCACCATGCAACACTGCCTTGGAAAATGCCATAGGGCCTCTGATGCTATTTCCTGCAATCCAGTCACTACAGTATAGATCCTACTCGATACATTCCCAATGGAACACTCCCCTATAGACAGTGATGAATCGGATGAGACTTGTGCTGCAATGAGATTGATGGCCCTCACATCCATATCTCAGATAGTAACCCTGCCATAACTTCCCCCGATCACATTCGCTTTGCTGGTCAGAAAGACACACAATACACCTTATTAGGCAAGACCATAAACAATGGTTTTCCAGACAGTTGTCAAGCAATGCCGCCAACAATCCGAGAATACTGGGAAGTTCATAACAATGGGCAATGACAAGAGCCTAATACTACTGAACAGGAGGGTTGTAATACCAACCTCCCAGTGCAAAAACATATTAAGGTGCCTACATTCGGCTCCTCAAGGAGTAGTTGGCATGAAAGCACGTGACAATGAGTCAGTCTACTGGCCTGGAATAAATGCCTCAATTCACAATTACAGGGATAATTGCATTCCGTGTTCAAGGAATGACCCAAGTCTACCACATGAACCAATCCACATGACACCTACACTAGAATGGCCTTTTCAACAAATTGTGGTGGATTTGTTCTATGTTGGGTCCTTCACATATCTTGCTTGTGCAGACAGGCTCACTTGGTGGCTCATTCTGTACCACATCAAGCCAGGGCAAGCAGTTGCCTCCAGGTTGATATCCATCTGCATAGAAATATTCCAAACATACGGTGCACCTGAGGAACTTCATACAGATGGTGGGCCGCCCTTCTCAGCTTACTCATTCCAACAGTTCCTGAAAACCTGGGCTGTTAAACAAAGAATTTCATCAGTGGCCTATCCCCAGTCTAACAGGTGAGCAGAGTTAGCAGTCAGGACTTTAAAAAGACTTATAAAGGACTGCACAAGACACCATGGCAGCACAAGCGATCATGCAATATAGAAACACCCCTATCCAACGCATTGCGTTATCACCAGCGCAACTCCTGCTTCATAGATATCTTTGGGATTTTATCCCATCGCACCCACACTTATATAAGCCACACCCTACTCAATCAGGGTGCTATCCCAACTACTCCCATACAATTGACTAGGCAATAAGGAACTGATTCCTTTCTCCCCAACAGTCACTATGCTTCCACAATGGGGAGAGGAGGGAGATGTAGAAGTCAAATGACTTACCTGCTAACATGGCTGCCTTCTTCTATCTCCTGGTAGAGACAAGCCAGCTAATTTACCTCATTTATAGGAGAGCACCTAATGCACAGGTGGGTTGGTCCATGTTGCTGGAATGGGCCTACCCAACACATTTGCTTGAGTGGACTCTATTCACCCATATATCCTGTTCACAGCACCATGTAGAATATTGATTGAACTTGGTGGCTACACCAGTCTACTTGTGTGTCAGACCACTTGCAGTTTAACCGATATTCTACAACATTATATTTTTAGTATAGAACATGTTTGAAATTTATTTGGCATCAATGATTACTAGTTTTATAGAGCATATATAAATATTTGTTAATGAATTCAATAGATTTATCTTACTCTGATGAATGGTGCATCTGCAAAACTTAAAGTCAGAAGATAAGTCTTTTGGACTTTTATTTATCTGGTAAATACCATTTGTGTATTTTTTAATATTGAAAATTTTGTTTTAAAAGTATGCTTGCCTTTAAGCATGTTAAACTCCTGCAATTTACTGGTGGGTATTTTTGTTATCCATTAATCATCTATGATATTGTTATATATATATATATATATATATATATATATATATATATATATATATATATGTATGTATATATATATATATATATATATATATATATATATATATATATATATATATATATATATATATATATATATGTATGTATATATATATATATACTAGCAGCATTGCCCGTGCTTGATTCAAAAATCGTACGACCCATACAGCAATCGCTATCACTTGACTTAAAATATTTTTGCCCTTCCTTGCCTTTAAAGGAGTGCCCTTTGCCATGCTGATGTTGCTACATGCCTTACTTCTTGCCTATCTCACACTGCAAATTTTTTCTAAGCTCTATACTAAACATTAAATCTGTTACGGAAAAAGAACGAAACAAAATGAACACAAGACAATCAGCTTTAAAAAAGGACTCGTAACTGGAAAAACTGAATGAAAAAGAATGTTAACAACAAATACTTTTTCACATCCAACTCAGTTCTGCGGAATCAGAATCAACGTTGAGTTTAAGCAAGCGAATGAGCTAAATGAAGTAAAGTGCCATGCAGATTTAAATTTTTCTGCACTTGTGACGAATGCAGCTATTGATTTTTTTTGCATGCTAGCATGCTAATTACCATTCATGTCAGTCAGCTGTTGGCTCTCATGCTGGCCAATAGAATCTTCCTGCCTATTCGTGGCATCAGCTATAGGCTCTCACTCTGGCCAGTAGAAAATGCTTGTAAACTACATGAAAACTGCTGTAGAAGCATGAAAAAATCGATTATTTCCACTATCGATGGGAGTTGGGAAATGCAAAGTTGGTCTTGGCCTTCCCACTAACTTGGAGCATGTGCATGTAAATTTTGGTGCAAATCTGTCAAAAATTGTGGCCGTGCATTCGTTACACACACACATGCACACACACACACACATCCTGCTTTATATATATATATATATATATATATATATATATATATATATATATATATTAGATAGATAGAGAGAGAGAGCTGCTAATTTTTTGAATGAATAGAAAATAAAATATATATAACATCAATTTTTAGATACTATTTGTAAGTGTGCAATATTCACTTTCTTTGAAGCAATATCAATGTTCTTTTGTCAGTAAGGTGACTAATAATATAATTGCCCCCCCCACACACACACATATATATCTGAATTGGGATCAAACATAGATTGCAATCTGACAGCATGATAAGATAAATAAAAGCAATAGACATTCATAAATCTAACATGTTTCACTTTTATGGAAACTTCATCAAAGGATGGTATATGGAGAAGAAAAAGAAAATTCTGGTATTTTTAATTTTTGTTTGTATTTATTTTTCATTCATTAGGCAGACATCATGGCAATCTGTCTTGTCAAGCAACACATCTATCTATCTATATATATATATATATATATATATATATTTATTAAAGACATTTTTTATGTTTAACGTTCTTTTTATAGATACAAGTATTTAAGTAAATGCTCAGTTTATAATAAACAGTATTAAATAACATTTACCGGCCTGAATGTCCGAGAAATTTTCATAGAAAATATTCGTCCTTTGACAGGATTCGAACCTGCATCCTATACGGAACCGCCATTTAGCCCAGCTTGCCTAACTGCTCATCTGCAAAGGATCGTTCGGTTGGCAAGGTCGAATTTACTGCTTATAAACTTCAATCTTCCATGAATCTCGTACATTCATAACTGCTCATGGCGTATCAAATGTAAACAAATGACGTCATACATTAAGAAATGGACAAAGTCCGACAATTTATTTATTAAAGACATTTTTATGTTTAACATTTTTTTATAGATACAAGTATTTAAGTAAATTGTCAGACTTTGTCCATTTCTTAATGTGTATATATATATATATATATATATATATATACACACACACACACACACCTAGAGATCTGAATGTTTGACTTTGATATTTAGGCTTGTCTTCTCTAGTTGAAATCGTCCTGGGTATGACGGTAAACTACATCTGCGTCCTGGGTATGACGGTAAACTACATCCGCGTCCTGGGTATGGCGATAAACTGCATCCAACAGCAAGGTCCCAGATAATGTTTTCAGAAAAATAATGTTGCCAGCTCTAAGTTTTTGAAACAATAATGTTGCCAGCTCTAAGTTTTTTTTTTGTAGAAAAGGAATAATGTTGCCAGCTATACGTTTTTTTTTAAACAATAATGTTGCCAGCTATACGTTTTTTATTCTATACAAAATAGGCATTTAAAATTCATATAAACTGGATTTGGCATTAAATAACCCACAGTGGTTGATATGCCATAAAACCCAAACAAACAAACTAGTTGAAATCTCTGCTGTTTTTGTTTATGAACATATTATGCATTACTTGGAATGATTTTTTTATGTGTCGCATTTTTTATTTAAGTCTTTAAAAAGAATTTGAAGTACTCATAGCCAAGTGGTTAGCAACACAGAAAAGAGATTTTATTGGATTCTGACTGAGATAAAAACATTAATACTCATAGGAAAGGTAAAAATATGAATAAATAATGCAGTTGACTTTAAATGAAAATAATGATAATGCTATGATAGTAATGATAATACAGTGTAACCCGGATATAAGAGAAACCCGGATATAAGAGAGATTTTATCTGGTCCCAAATTAGAACCTGTGTTAATGTATATAAATTAGACCAAACCCGGATATAAGAGACGACTTCTCCGGCCCCGACAACTCTCTTATATCCGGGTTACACTGTAAAACAAAACTATTTCTTTAATTAATTATAAGCAATAATTGTTAAGCAATATTCTTGAACCCATTGACAATTCTCAGTGTCTTTTTAATGTCATTTTTACAAAGTGTACAGTACTTAACTTTGATTATATTCATTTTTGATATCTAGAAACCTGGCCAAGATCAGGTATTTCTACTAGTAATAAATAAGATAGCAGTATCATTTAGCCCATAGAAAAAAAATTCAAGCTTGAAAATCCAATTTAAGATGAAACAAGCAGAAATTGAATTTGAAAACACTGTAGGGTAAAATTTATGTTTTATACTTGATTTTATTTCTGCTTTACTTTCATTGCTGCTTTTCTTTATCTTAACTGTAATGAAATCTTTTTGAATCTGAAAGAAAATAAAGCTGGAACACTCATACACATGTATTTATCCTTATCTAGAAGATAACCAAATATCATTTGCCATATTTTGATCATTTTTAAAAAAATTAATCTAATTCACATTTTTCGTTTTATTTCAAAATAATACAAGAATATTGACAATTACTCAGAAATGAAATAGAAAATTATGGGAAAGCGGTATGAACCTACCATCATATCCAAATGTCAAAGACCATTTGACATTGAATATAAAAAGCATAAAAAACACACCATGTCCTTCAAGATAGTGGCAGAGTGGATATAGGAGTTGGTCATACATGTGTTACTATCCAGTGGTTATGAGTTCAACCCTTGGATTTGGTAGTGAAGCACTGTTTCAGCAGGAACAAAGAATAACTGATCTCACAAGAACAAAATATCACAGTAATCAACAGATAACTCATACGAACACTTGATCAGGGTATTTGGTCAAAATATTATGTCTATAATAACATCTATACAGACTGTGGGAACCATGTGGCTCATTTGGCTTTCTAAGTAGCACACATTATTTAATGAGGAAAATTCTCACTTGTTCACTCACACTTTCTTTCATACGTAAACAATTAAATAAAATGTTTTTAAGCCAATGGCAATTTTCACTAAGGAAGTTCATGTGTGTATCTTCTGTTTTAGAAACATGAGACATTCATAATAGTTATTTTCTCTTGAGAAGAAATTATTTTTGTATTTTTAATGAATAAATAAGAAACAAATTACACAGCAGCAGTGTGTGTTAATCACTGTCATCTGTGATAATATTTTACCAAGATTTTATTTTTTAATTATGGAGAAAGCTTTTCTCCAAAATCAATCAAGCTTTCCCCATTTCTTAGGCAGATGGTTAGACATATGGTCTTCTGTGGGGAAAATGGCTGAGGCATTTTAAACAAAAAATTACTTTTAATTTTATTTAGTAGCATGGCCAGCCTTATGATGAGCCATATTTGATGCAGCTCACAGCTCAGAAAAGGTTGCCCATGCAATAGTTCAACATAATTCAAGAATCAATGTTCCTTCTTCTTGTAAATAGAAATTGGAAAAAGGAAAAAGAAACAACATTTCAATTCCAGTGAGATAACATTTGAATATCAGTTATCTTACATGAGTTAACTTTTTTATTTGGTTTCACAAGAGTGTTGTTATTTAATGTCTTCAGAAAGATATATTTGGATGTGTTTATTCCATATTTGTTACAGAAAGTCTTCTGGGAGATGCAGAGAAACACTCAACAATAATGCAAGAAGGCTATTAATTCTATCAGTCTTAGTGTAAGTGTATGGAAACTGTACTATGGTTTTTTTGTCTGGAAATGTAAAAACTCCTCAGGCAATGATTGGCAGATGTTTGACTCCAGACTTTGTACTCAGTGATTGGTTGAACACAAAGAGGGGAAAAAAATTAATGCATGAATTGCAGAGTCAAAATTAATTAATGTTATGAGAAACAAGATTTTATATCCAAAGTATTAAATTCATTATCTGTGCCACAGATTGATTAAACTAAGAAAACTGGTTTCTCCTCACATACAGTTATGAAGAAAGTTTTATATGATAAGGGAAAATTGTATTTATTATTTGCTAATGTGGATTTGGCTTAATGATTAAACCTCTGGGCCTTTCTAGTTGAGGGGGAATTAAATTTTTCTGACTCATTTGGTGAATATTTACATCGTTCAGACTGTTGTCTTCATCTTTATTGTCATATTCATGATGTTTCAGCCATTGTATACTCTGGATTTCTTCAGGTGACATACATTGGAATTTCAAACCTGTTAGTCCACTGGGGTAGATTGTTCTAGTTCCACATGCCATGCCTTTTCTGGCTATCTCAGTAAATCAACACTACAATATTTTCTTCACCTGTGGCCAGATATTGAACTCACAAGTCTTTGGATCAAGTCACAGGATTACTTCAAGCAATACTTTTATGCAGTGAGCCATGTGCCATTGGTGATGGCCAAAACATCATAAATATGAGAATAAAGACAAGGACAACAGTCCAGATAATGTAAATAGTGACAATAACTCATACCAGAAATATAAACAGATCTTTTGATGAAGTTAAAAATTTGATCAGACATTTCTTGAGAGAAAGGATGGCAGAGCAGGGTTTGGGAGAGATAACCAAAAGGCAAAATTTATTAAAAGATACAAAGTACAGGAAGTTGTGATCATATCATCAATGTCTCGAGAGGACATGGCACATAGAAGATTGAGCTCACAAAACAGAACTTATAGTTTCCATATGAATCTTTTTTTGCACCATCATCCTTATATATATATATATATATATATATATATATATAAATATATATATATATATATATATTTTCAAACTGGTATCATCCCAAGCAAGGCAATTAAGCCACTAAAACACAAAGGGTTACAGAATGTGGAAGAATTAGGAACAGAAATAATAATGAGAAGAAAGAGAAGAGAGTAATCAGGAGGACAGTAGATAGCGATATGACATTGCATTTAAATTTTTGCAGATTACAGTTTGTTGGAAAGCATGGAGACAGAAAGAAGTTCTCCAAGTGAGGAGTGCAAGAGAAGAAACTGTTAGCATAGAGTTTATGCCTACATCTGGCAAGCTCCACTGTAAATTAATGAGATCTCAACGCCAGTCTAGCATTGTGTTTAAATTCAAAAACATTAGGTACTATAGCAAAGAGTTCATTTGAACAATTACCATGAAAGTATTTATTCAAAAGACAAAGATAAGCAACCTTGTGGCAGTGGGAAAGTGATAGGAACCAAGCTGCCAGATTAGGACCGATAATATGGCTGATTCTTATCAAGGAGCACAAGGTAAATAGCAAGGGCACCAGACCATATGTGGCAACAATATTCTCAGTATGGATGAATGGTAGACTTATAGATATGTGAGATAGATTCTGGAGAGAAAAATTGTCTTGCCTGACATAATGAGCCAACTTTCTTAGCAGCTTATATATATATATATATATATATATATATATATATATATTATTGGGTCAGAACAAAAATTTATAGAATTTTTAAATGAATGTTAAAGACAATATTTAGATATTTGTACATTTATTCAATCACATATATGCTATTTTGTTCAACTACTTTGTACCATCTTTGAGGCATCTTCATGATTCCATCCTCCAAGATCTTTGAAGTTTTCTGGGTGATAAACAGGCCTAAGTGATTTTTTGCTGAGTTAAAGTTCTTCCCGTTAAAAGAATTTTGCAGAGATCAAAATAATTAGTAATCTGAAAGTGTAAGTTCAGGTGAGCACTGCAGGTGTTGTAGGACACCCCAATTAAGCTATCCTGATTGAAAATGAGCCCCTTCTGAGTGGCCAATTCTGGACACTTTTTCTTGCTTTAATGAGTTCAATTGGGAACAGTACTTGTCTGAATTCAACATCAGATTTTGTAAAGTAGGAATCCATTTATCTCACAAGATAAAGGTAGGGTCTTGTTTGGTCAAAATTCAGTCCTTTAGTCGTGAGAATGCAGTAACCTCTCCAGCTCACACGTCTAGGTAATGCTATATGGAGGTTATACTCTGCCCAGGCTACATCTGCTCCTCTTGGCTGTACTGACTAGGAATACAGGTTATTACATTTGGTGACGGTTTGGCTGGAGGAGTTGCTGCAAAGTTGTAAGTGTTTTGAATTCCACTCTGGGTTTCTGCTTGATTTACTTTCATAGCCTTTTTTATGTTTGGATATGACCACACGGCAGCAAAGGCTTAAAATCAGTTTTCTTTCCTCTAGATAAACTGCCTACTGGGGCTGTCAAGCTCCATTGACCCAAAGCTGCTGATTAGGAGGCATCAGTTTTCTACCTTCACCCATTCTCTGGCTTGGTGCTTAACTTGGTTATCAAAGGCTATTTTAGACACATGCCATGGAAGTATTTTGCAGACAGCGTGAGATTGTCCCCACTATCACCCCATGGTTTTGACAGCCTTTGGAACATATATAATGTACGTATATAAACATTTTATACATTATGTGTTTTACAAGCTCAAAAAAAAATTATTTTTAAATATGTAAAATGACAGACAAGGAAAATTTTATGAATTATTTTATTTACTTTTTCTAATATCCTTATATTTTTTCATTTTATATCTTTTCATGTTTGTCTGTTTAAGATGTAGTTTTATGGTGTCTAAATAGTAGTAAGTTTATTCTGAGCTACATGAGTTTAATTCTATTTTAAAAAACCTCCAACACAATATTTCCACTACAGGATAAGGTGAGATTCATACTGGGTGCCAGATGCTTTATGTAAAGGGCTTCTCTCACAGTGAGATGTTTTTGGTAATGAGACCTATATAAGATACTACTATTAGCAACCAGAATCTTCCTTATGGGTTGTTGTAAATTGTGGGAGGCTAAGTGCTTCTTTATGGCACTTTGATCAGTTAAATGACATGTGAGGCTTTTTCTCAAGGAGGTGGTGGTATGACCAATATAGTTAATAGATAAGAAGCACAGTCTTGTATTGGACAGTGAAAATGATACACTAAATTGGTCATCATAAATAATGGGATTTTGAGAAACATAGTGAAAAGATGTGCTTTTCATAATAGGAACAAAATAGAGCCTTGTTGTATGTTCTTTGTCACCAAATGGTAAAGTACACAAAATCAAATGGTGGTTTCTCCTAAAAAGGAGAATGCAGGTTTGATTCCCACCAGATAACATATTTTTTTATTAATATTTCTTTAGTAGATGTAATACACACTGTTTAATATAAAAATAAAACATGGTGTATATTTCAAACATGAGTATCTAACATTTTAAGTAATAAAAAATAAATCCATTAATTCTTATATAATCCAAATCCATTCAGAAATATCTAAACTGTCAGCTGTATATAATGGCTTTTTAAGATCAATGATTCAAAATAGCTTTGAACAAGTGAAACCCTAGGAGCCTTTTCAAAGATCATTCTTCTTTGAACATTGTGGACTGGTGTTCCAGAAACACAAAGAATGAACCAAATAACCAAAACTACATCATTTAAGGACTTTTGGCAGCAACGGCTAAAATGGACAGCACATGTAATTCGAAGAGAAAATAAGTATAAAATCAAGACACTGACATTTCACATTACTTCAAATAAAAGGTTAGGAATGAAATCTCCATCATTACTGGAATGAGTGATAAAAGTTACTGGACCTGAGAAACTGATTTTCCTGAAAAATTGCTTTAAGAGAAAGATTTTATAAATTTCAACTGACAGTAGTACTAGCTGCTTAGTCAATGAATGCCAAATGTTTCCTTGACTGGAAACGGTTAATATTGCCAGTACCAATGAAAGTCTCAGTTATTGAGTCTTTTTCTTCAAATTTTGATATTATTAAAAAAAAAAAAAAAAAAAAAAAATTAAGAGGCTACAACAAAATAAAGTAAAAAATAAAAACTTTTCTTTTTTTGTATACATAAAAATATCTAAAATAACAATTTCGTTAAATTAAATATTATGAACTAATAGGAATTTATGGATATCATTTCACAATTATCTGTCCTTGTCAATAGCTTCTGTCCTGGTTATCGACCTTTGCTAATTATTTGCCCCTAGTTCCATCACCAGACATGTATTATTTTAATTAAATATTGATCTTCTCAGACATTTAGGAGGTGTAATGTTTAAAACTCAGAACAGGAAATTGCTGAATTCTGGTTGAGTTCATTACATTCACTTCCGTACAATTAAACTTAGAAAAGGTATGACTACATCTATCCTCCCCTCATCTATGAGTTAAACAGTAGGGTAAACTGAACTCTCTAACCATGGTTGGCAACCAGTATAGGAGAAGGACAACTCTAAATTCAAAACTGTATGTATCCATAGTGTGGTATGTACTTGAACTCTAACTAAAGTTCACTTAGCATATTGCAGTATAAACAAAAGGTTGTCTCTGTGGGTGTTGAAAAAATACAACTGGGCCTGAGGAAATGGCCATGCTTGGAAGCAAGCGGCCATGCTGAAGGTGAGAAACCACACCAATTTACAGTGTGCTTTCAAGTTGAAACAGCTCAGATGACAATGATTGATCTTCTCAAGAACCATCGATATATTTGGACAATTTCTATCTGCAATCTCACTCTAAGGAAACTTATATTCTTGTCCATTTACTTTGGCTTACACCATGAATAGGGTTCTTAGGAATATATTTCCTTATCCAGCCCATGCTTAAATCCAGTCTGCAAATCCAAATAAGTCTGACACACCTAGCCTAGGATCAAACTATCTGTACATTCTGCTTAAAATAAAAATATCACTGCCTGTGTGTTGAGGATTAAAGTGTGGGCTAAGGGTGTAACAACTGGTATTTCTCACACTGCTGGCCATGGCAAGAATAGTGTTGTGGGTGACATGGATGGTGAGAACATATGGAATAAACACTCTTCTCATCAGGATCTGATTGAATTCTTGAAGCATCAACCCAAGACAAACATCTGAACTGATAGGAAGCGATTAGTTTTGGAAGATTTCAGCAAAAAATGGATATTTGTTTTTAAGCCTAGTTCACATGAATTGGACCAAACTCAGTTTCCTGTTTTACTCCCTTCAAGTCACAACAGGGCAGATCCTACCCCTGGTTAAGCTAGTATTCTTTTTCTCCTTGTTAATATGAATGACTGTCTTTTCTGGCCCCACCTCTTCTGTTATGGTCCTTTTCAAGATTTCCTATGTGCCCAGTTTTTTTTATTCCCACTTTTGTATCTTGATTGGACCAACCTTTTACACTTACCCACTCCCATATTTTCTTCCCGCACCCTCCTTGCCACTAGCGAATGTGCAACTTGATTCTGTCTGATGGCAGAATACAGTGCCCATTCTCATTTTTGTATAGTAGATAATACCTTACACAATTTCAATATCTCTTAACCTTTTTAGTTGATTTTTTTTATTTGATTGTATGATTCACCACTTTTTACATATAAATGTATATATTCCATCAAACATCACAAATTTGTATTTATTTTATGTAAAAAAAATTGTACATAAATATATCATGGGTGTATTATTAGGTCCCCTGTGAAAATACATTTTGGTGCCTGTTTGAATTAAATGACGAAGAATGAGTTCTTATGGTACTGTGTAAATTGTTAGAATGGATGGGTGGTGAACCAAACTAGCTAGGAGTAGGATAGTTGCAGATGCCCAACCTCTTCCTACTCCCCATTTGGCCTTGTGCTACAAATAATGTATTTCATTATCAAATAAAGGATTAAAGTGTGCATTCATTTACTTGGCCTTCAGATCAAGATCAAAGTATAGTATCTGTTTTTTTTTTCAACTCTGCAGTAGCACTTTCCTCATTGCACTAATGCTGGAAGGCTGGTGAATACTGATGCCAGCAGGACATTGGTCACACGGACTGAGCAATTTTTACCTTTGGCCAATATGTACACATATGGGTCAGTCACATTAAACTGAACTTGTGTCACATTCTACTAACATGGGTAAATAGCAAATTAAAGTGCATGATCATTTAGCCAGCTTTCAGGTTGTGATCAAAGTGTAGTATCTGCCTTTGAGTGGATAAAGTACATTTTAGCTCTCAATTGTGTTTCAGCCTTTGAGCAGAACACAACAACTAAATGAGGGATGCCTGGGCCTGAAGATTCCAACCTGTTGGCAGGACCTACCTCATTGGACCAAATAGGGAGAGTCATTGGAATATCAATGCCAGTGGGTTGTGGGGTCTGGACAATTTTCCGACTTGACCCATGTGCACATGCTTGGGCTCCCTACTTTAAACCAGCCTTGTGTCATATCCTATCATCATGAGGAGACAAGTAAATACCAAGTGTATGATCTGTTCTCCTGCTTTCTGTATTTGGGCAGATCATAGTTTTCTAATGAGGGACAACTAGTCAGAGATTTCACAGCACTCCCTCATTGAACTAAAGATAAAAAGATGGTTGGTACCAATACTAGTCTGACTAGCTATGGAGACTGGGCAAGTTTTGTCTTTCTTCATATATGCATATATAAACAACCAACAGTGGGTCACATCCTGACACCATAGGAAGGTGATTATGTGAAAGAACAAAGTGTAGTATCTGTGAACTCTTCTTAGTGTCACTTTTGCCTAAGATCAGTGCATCCTGTCTAATTTAGTAGTTGCAAGTTTATCCCATTTGTGAGAGGTGAAGTAAGATGTAACCTACTGAATAGAATAATCACATGAAGGCTGGTAATGAACGATAATAATTAGGACACAAACAACACACATAAGATTTGACAGCAGTGTGTAGAAGAACTGCTAAAAGTGAGTCAAGTGAATTCCACAATGAATCTCCAACTGCAGACCAACATACAGTATTTACTACTGTATTTATGTGAATGTGGACATACCCATTACTGTCCGCAGGTATGCTACAACAGAAGATACAGCAAGAGACAAGTTATCGAAGTAAGGAGTGTTTTAGAGAATTACTGTATATTCTTGCATATAATATGACTTTAGTATAATACAATCAGTGGTGATATCCCAAATTTCCAGGAACCGGTTTGATAAAGTTAGAAATCTGAGAATGGAAACAAATCACTTTATTATATCAAAAAGAATTAAACCATTTTGATAATTTAATAGTAACATTTATTCAGTAAGATATTTCCAGATTGAAATTCTGTTCTCATCATATTTCTGTTCAGAAGTATGATGCTTTTTGACTCTAGTGTCATCAGCTGCATTATGGTTTCTTAGCCACGTTCAAACTGAATTACTACAGTCCCAAAGATCCAGTAGAAGAATTATCCAAATTTATGACTAGAAGATTTGCCACATTTTTTCCACTATGTGGGTGCATTAGTGTACCATAACTAACATTTTACCGAGACTATTGGCTATTAATATATAAGATTATTTTCAGATAATCCAACAACCGATTTGCTAAGCTTTTATAATTTTAAGAAACAGTTCATGCAAACCAGCAGGATGTCACCACTGTTTCTTAAGTTAAAAATTGGGAATAATTTACTTGAGCATAAACTGACCATGTAGTATAGTCATCCACATGTAAATAGTTCTGGAAAAGTTATACAATATCCATTAAAAATATTTTACTAAAATATTTAATTTTTCATGATATTAAATGATAGATACACACTAGATATTTAAGCACTGCATGTTTCTGCTCCTAATTTCCATTTCAAAACCTATTTTTGGTGAAAGGTGCTAAGTAGACATATCTGGTAATACTTTTTAAGGTGCTAATTAATCTATCATACTTTTCTGTTGGATATGACTTTATTACATTTCTATATATTAATAAACTATGAAAATAAAAAAAAATATTGCTTTTCATTAAGAATGAAGAGAGAAAACTTTATAAAAATAAAAGAAAATCAAAACATAAATAAAGTTTATCTTGCAAACGAAACCGAGTTTATTTGCAATCCTCTTGTTTCAATTTCTGAAAACATGTACTTGTGTCTAATACGACCCCTACTCAATTTTTTGCCTTTAATTTTTGTTCAAAATTTTTTGTACTATGAACAAGAAATTATGGTGGGAGTATTGAAAAATTTCAAAGAAACAGAAAGATTCTTGGAATAAAAAGAAGTTGTGGAAAAAGTGGAAATGCTTTAAAAACAGGAATAAACATTAGATTAGGTGAATGAAGCCTAAATAATTGCATATAGAGGGAGAGAAAAGACATGCAAAGGAGGAGGTAAGAGAAAAAGAGAAAGGTCGAGAAAGGTCGAGAGAGTGAGTGTTGCTGTTGCATCAAGTGGGGTGTTGACCAGTGTCTGAAACTGCCTGGACACATAGAAGGTCAAAGGAACTTTGTTTTTCACACAGCATTAACAAAGATCAATACAGAATTAGAGGATTACTCTTACAAAGAGAATTTAATGTGATATGTTTCATGCTCTCCTGGTAATAGCTTAGCAATTTTAAGTAGATGATCTTGGTTTCAATCTCAGCCTTTTTTTCATGGCTTGTAGAATAATGTCAAGATAAAATATTTCTTATTTCACTCCAGTGAGATAATAATCAAAGATTCCATACATTCTATTGATAAAGGCATGACTTGAACATTCCCTATCATTTTATTTATTTTTAAATGCCACATTCATTTAGAGTGTGGATGTTCACAGTTCTCCATCTTTTTTTTACATCTAACCAATTCAACTGTAAATTGATGAGACCTTGTTGTACTGTGCTTAAATTCATAAAGTCTAGGTACCAAAGGGGAGAGTTCATCCAAACAATTACCATGAAAGTATTTATATAAAAGGTACAGGGAAACTACATTACATTGGTGGGGAAAGTGATTGAAACTGAGATGCCAGTTCAGTTCAATAATATTGCCGATTCTTCTTTGGATTTTATCAAGAATCTCTAAATATATAGCAGGAGTATTGGACCATATGTGACAACAATATTCAAAGTATGGATGAATGGTAGACTTATAAATATGTAAGATAGATTCTTGTGTGAAAAATTATCTAACATGACACAGTGAACCAACTTTCCTAGCAGCAGATGTAGCAATTGATTCAATATAATCTTTCCACTTCATGTCAGCATAGAATGTTAGCCCAAGAAGATACAAGTCACTCTCCTGGAGGTCAGCATCAGCCATGCTAATCTCAAGATAAACAGCAGGAGCATCAGACCATATGTGGAAGCAATATTCTCAGTATGGATGAATGGTAGACTTGTAGATATATAATCTATTAATATAAATGCAGTTTTGCCTAAGTCTCATGCTTGGTTTCTAATTGACATCTCATATTGTATTCTTTGGAAACAGACATTATTTCCTGGTCAATGTTTTCTACTTTGGTTCTGGAAAGTATAAGAAAATTATTTATTTCTCCAGTTAGGTTTAAAAGTCCTGTAACCATATTCTATTTGACTCATTTTTTCAGTAAATTTCAGTGATGAACCAAGCTGATTCTTTCTGTAGACTGCTAACAAAAGATTTGGTTGGATAACATCAAGTGCTAGACATTGATAAACTGGCCTGGTCTACTTGTGACAGCAACTAACAGAGTAGTGTGAGTCTTGTGTTTCCGTTGCTGAATAACGAAGTCATCATTATTTTCTAAGGCACTTTTATGATGTTGAATATTCTCACCCCCACCATCATACACAATGGAGGACTGGGGAATACCAGCCTGCACATTTCCATCACTGATGCAGGAGTTTCAAAAGGGTTTCATCACATTACTACAGTGTGGCAAATTTAAATTTGATTCTGCTCAAGGCAGGATGAAACCAATGAACAGGATTTTCAGTGTGATTTGATTTTGATTCATTCATTTTCTATGGCTTATCAACCCTTTGGAAGTTATTTCAAGCCAGATATATTTTTGGATTGTAAGAATTTGTGGGGGTGGAGATAATAATGGTTTAGTGATATAATCTCATTAACTCATAGCCATGGGAGAAAGGTAGATTCATGCCTTTTCCAAAAGTATTTGCAAATAAATGAATATAATAAACACCATGAGAATTGGAACTTGGTTCTCCAATAAACAATTTTGAATCATTAACCATTATACCATTGTTACATTACCCCAATATTTGTACCCTCACCTCAGATTTTATAAGTATATTTGAAGTACATTGTGTATGTGTGACGAGACATAGGAATATTAATAAGTTCTTTATTTCTTGAAAAAGCAGATTGTGGGATATATTTGTTTTTTTTCATCCCCAGTTGAATCAGGGCCAGTTCTCGGAAGAGAACGTCTCATTTCCTGTCTAGTCCTTGATCGTAGGCCAGATGAACACTGTTTGACAAAAAGTGCAGATGACCCCAACAGTATTCCATGAATGACGCCTACACATTTTTTGTAGGCTGGCACATCACGGTTTTGTTTTGCGCGTGTCGGGGTAATAATTCTTCACTTAGCTGCTTGCCCCCGGATGAGGTAGATGTCACCAGAATCTGTCTTGTAGATGTCACCAAAACCAAATTTCGCTGTTTGCTGCCCGAAGAATTAAGAATTACGCTTTTATGATTCACATGTGTATACTAGAACATTGATAATCCCTCCCTTTTATGTTCAGAAAAAAGAAACAAAAAAAAAAAAGTGTATGAACATCTTTTTTCGTTACACTGTATTATTGATGAAAATCCTGATCGACGTCGATCACCATCTACAGTAAGTGTTTCATGTTTTTATATATCTTATTGTCTGCTTGCTCTATATTCCTATATTATTCATTGCAGTAATATTTGTCTGATTGATTACTCATCTCCCCATCCCTTATGTTATTAAGTTTTGTTTTTCTTCTTATCTTACTTTTGCATCTTGTATATTTGTAAATAAACTATTTTTATTATAAATTCTTGTATTGCCTCTTGTTGTTCTGTGTCCACACATTGTATATTTCTTGCTGTGTTTACCAGTGTCTGGATTCGGAGAATTCCCCTCCCACTGTTCTTTTTCTTTATTTTTACACTGAACCCTGGGAGCTCTTATTTATTTTTTTTTATTTTCTCATTGCGTCCTGGCTATCATAGTCTTAATGAAATCCCGGTCGTAACACCATGCATGCATCCCAGCTTACAGCATATGGCGTTCACAAGTAGTGACCCATCTAGGTACTGACCAAGCTTAGCATTGCTTAACTTCGGTGATCATACAGGAACTAGTCTTTCAAAATAATGTGGTTGTAAACCTAATTTTTTTCAGGGTTTAGTTGAACATATTTTATATCAAGAATGTCTTGTGGGTCAGTGGAAATAAATTATTAGTTCTGTAAACAAGGAGAGATCTGTAAAGAAAAATTTCAAAAGGTCAACGACTAAAATCCTGAGCCTTTTAATTCAGATTAAATTTTCTATCCATTAGATAATTATCACTCCCCATTAATACAAAACCACATGATGTGTCTGTAAGCCTTTTCAATATTAGTGTGATAGAAACTAATTCTCTCTCTCTTTCTCTCTCTCTCTCTCTATATATATATATATAAAGAGAAGGGACTAATAATACATAAAAACAGTCAAATATTGCTTGAATATTATCCTGCTTCCACAGAACTACATGATTAGTTGACAAATTAATTCTTATGAGAACAAAAAAGTCTACAATTTTGAAAACTTCTCTTGGACCATATTTTGTGCAGGCCTGATCTATACTTTCATGCTGCTTACACCAAATTCTGGACATACCATTCAAATGCTGAAATAGAGACCATTAATCAGAAATAGAGACTCAACAGAACAAAATGTTTTTTTTTCATTCTCTCATTGCCAAATTCTTATAAGACTTAAGAAATTGCAGCCACAGTTTCTTCTTATCTGAATAAGTGGCACCTGGTGTTGTCTTTTGTTGCTTAGCTCAACTGCTCAAATGATCACCAAAGCTAAGAAACATCAACCCTGGTCAGCACTTAGATGGGTGACTGTTTGGGAATATCAGGTGCTGTAAGCATAGATGTGTAGGTAGTGTAGTAATGACAAAATTTTAATCGGAGAGCCAAGTCCCAATTTCACTTGGGTTCATTATATTCATTTACACACAGATACCCTTGGGAAAGATATGAATCTACCTCTTCTCCCCCAGCTATGGGTTAATTAGTAAGAATTGTATCCTCCCCCGCAAAAAAAAAAATTCATACAAAATATTTAGATTCCAGCATTAAGTAATCCATAGAGGTTGATATGCTGCTAAAACAACTGTCATCTCCAAGGTTTAATGTGTTGTCTATTCAGAGATGGTCTTCTGTATACCACTGTTGTAAAAAGTGGTTATTTGAATTACTTTTGCCTTTCTATCACCTCAAACCAGTTTAGCCATTCTCCTTTGACCTCTTACATAAGCAAGGTATTTCTACCCCGGGAATTGTCCCTTATTGGAATATTTTTTTCTGACCATTTTCTGTAAACTGTAAAGAAGGTTGTGCATAAAAATCCAGGCAGATCAGCTGTTTCTTTAATTTATCTGCCATGAACAACAATGTCACATTCAAAGTCATTTAAGTTTACTTTTTTTTCGCATACAATGAAAATTCACCAGGTTACCATGACCATATTTAAATACCTATATCCATTAAATTACTGTCATATCATTGGCAGATTAGAAATTTGCATAATAGAATATTTCTTCATGCGTACTTATTTAAGTGGCCATTGAGTCTATATATAAATCTATCTGAAGGATCTATTAACTGATTTTATTCATGAACCTAAGTATAGTTTAGGAGCAAAGCCTGTTAAATGAAAAATTCGGGTTTAGATATATTGTATTGAACTTTCAAATGAGAAGGTCCTCACTTGAAAATCAGTATTCAAAATTAGAGCTTTTTATTTGGGTTTGAACACTGACTAGCTAGAAATACATATTGATCTCTGCTGCAAAGTAAATCTAAATCAGTTGACTGTTAAATCTTATTAGAATAGATAAAAATCTACATTCCAAAAGAAAATTTGGTGGAAAGGGATTCTCTGATTCATCCAGTAACTGTGTATATTGCAATGTTTTTTTTTTTTTTTACAGTAAAATTTACCCCGTAGAAGGCCCAGCAGTCACTCGAGGTAGAGTGTTACATTAGTATATATGGATAGGAAGGGAAGATAATGGTTAACCCAAGACTTGAACAGGTTAAGATTGTAGTGATCGGGGAAACATCCTGGTGGGAGTTGGTTCCACAGAGCAATGGTTTGCGGAAAGAAGTTGTTCAAATGGAACGTACTTCTCATTGATGGAATACAGAGGGAATGTGGGTGGGGGTTGCTACAATCTAAGTGGCATGGCTAGTCATTGACATGAAGGTTAGAACTGGCAGAACCAAGGAATGTAGTTCATCTGAGCACTTTTCATGAAAGTAATGACAGAGTAGTAAGAGGCTTGACACATCCTACCCGTGAGAGAGAGTTCGTAGGGTGAAAAATAATTTGCAACTCAGAGACACTTTTGGACTCTATCAAAAGTGAAAGTAATGGTAAAGCAGTGAGAGGCTAGTGCAGAAGAGGTTGGAGAGTGGAAAATAATTTGTCACCCACAAGGACTTGGAGATGCTTTTAAACTTTACTGAGGTTGGAGAGTGCAGTCTCGGCAGCTCACACCCAAATATGGCAACAGTACTCCATTTTTTGCCTGATCTGGCTCTTGTAAAGGTAGGGGGTAGCACATTAGGGAGTCCAGTACTTCCTGGGTTCCCAGAGCATTAAATCTCAGAAAGAACAAATATCTCAACAAGGATACAGCATTTTTTAAACAAAATAATTTTTGATTTTTAATCTGCATGCTTATTTGATATAGGCATTTTCTGAAATTAAGAAAACTTAAATATCTGTGTATATTTATGAGATGAGGTATTGCAACTATTTATACTATTTACATTTCATCTTTATTGTCATATTCACAACATTTCAGCCACTGCATGCTCTGGCCTTCTTCAGGTGGCATACATTGAAATTTCAAATCCAAGGACACATGGCCAAGTGCATAAAAGTGTTCGTTGAAGTAATCCGGTGACTTGACAGAAAGAATTCAGTAAGAAGTTCAATACCTGTCTCCAAAAACTTGGAGTGTTGAATTACTAAAGGGAAATAACTGAAACTGAAATATCCAGAAAAGGCATGGCACGTGGAACTAGAACACTCTACCCTGGTGGACAAAATAAAGGGTTTGTGTCAAAATTCCAACATATATCCCTGGAAGAAGGCCAGAGCATACAACAGCTGAAACATCACGAATATGACAACAAAGATGAGAACAACAGTCCAAACAATATAAATAGTGTAAATAAGAAAACTTTGAAAGAAAACTATTCAAAGAAATATCAAGGTGTGACTGCATATCAAAGATGAAAGATTTGCAACTATTAATGTTTTATATGTGTACAGTTTTTTTCTATATACAATATTAACAAATTGATATTTTGACATTATGAAAGACATAGAAATCAATAAAAAAAAAAGAAGATATGTCAGTGTATTATTCTTAAACTTACCGAAATCATTTATTGTATCTTATTGTCTAATTTTTATGTATTTTATTATTCATCTAAGTGAACCTCATATTTTACTATTTCTGTTAGGTTGGTGCAAAAATAATGACGTAATAATGTTGTTTTTTGACATATTTTTTAACGTCAAAAAACGACATTATTACGTCATTATTTTTGCACCAAACTAATATCTGATATTCAATAATTCTATCAGAATAAAAAAGATGGGATAAAATGTAACTAAAATGATTATTCTTTTTTAAATCATTTCACCCCAAACAAGGTGACAATGCTACTAGGATTTAGGGGGTTACAGGGAGGGAAAGAGAAAGAGAAGATTGAAAGGGAGGATTGAGGAAAAGACAAAAAAGAAACAGGGTTCAAGAAAGGCAGAAGATGGCAATTGACATTGCATTTAAATTACTGAAGATTGTAGTTATCAGGGAAGCAAGAAATCAGAAGGGAGTTTCACAGGCGGGAAGTGCAAGAAAAAAAAACTGTTAGAGTAGATGTGGTGGTTGCATCTAGCAATTTCAACATCAGAACTGTGGGACATAGTTGCTAATCTTATAATACACTTAAATTCATGTACTTAGGAACCAGGGAGAAAAGTTCATCTGAGCGGTTGCTTGGAAAATAGAGGGATATGGCAGCAGTATTCAAGACATGGACAAATGATAGATTTATGTGCAAGATGGATTCTGAAAAGAAAAATATTTTAGCACAGCATAGTGAAACAAACTTCCTTTGAGCAGATGTAGTGATTGAATCGATGTACTAGCTCCAAATCATGTTAGTAGAAAATGTGAAGCCAAGAAGGTGCAGAGTGTTGCTCTCCTGGAGTTTAGCATCAGCCATGTGTAATAATTGAAATACTTCATCTTAGCATCTCTAAACATGTTGAAAGTATTACTGCTCCTATGAAGTCAACAATCTGTTGTACATAATGACATGTGAAACCTGTGTGAACATTAAAACTTCAGTAGCCTCGACTGTTAATCATTATCCATAAAAATACCTAAGGTATGAGATGCAAGTTTACATTCATGTGTTTACCAAGAGCTTCAGTCCCTCTACTTTTTGCTGGTACTGGGAACTATGAGTAAAATAGCAGGGCAGACTGGCTCCTAAATCCTTGGTTGACAACCTGTCTAAGAGAAAGAAACTCTGAATTCAAAACCACTTGCTGCCTTGTAGGTCCTGCCTCTTTAGACAAAGGCAAGAAGAAGATAACTTCAGAAACAAATCCACCTCACAACAAAGAGGGGTGAGGTAATGTCCCCAGTGCACAAGGAACCAGCAAGTCGTTGCACTATTTTGCTTTGAATGTCACTATAAACCACAATTGTAAGGTGGAGGGGAGTGGTGACTACAGTGGCACAAAATGTGCTAAATGAATAAAAAGGATGAGAACTAAACAGAAAACTAAACTTGTTGGTTGTTTGACTTGTTTTTTATGGTTTATCAACCATATGCTGGTTATTTAAAGGCAAAAAATATTTTTAGATTGTAGGAATTTTGGGGGGAAATAATAATAGTTTAGTCATACAAGTCTTACTAAGTAACCCATAGCTGGGGGAGAGAAGAGGTGGATTCATACCTTTCCTGAGGGTATTTGCATGTAAGGGAATATAATGAACCCAACTGGAATTGGAACTCAACTCACCAATTAACAATTCCGAGCCAATATCTATTACACCACCCACATATCAAAGCTTACAGTACCTGGTGATTCCCAAGCAGTCACCCATCTTGATATTAGGTTGGTGCAAAAATAATGTTGTTTTATCACATAGTAACATATGTGAGAAAACGACATTATTTTTGCACCTAATACTAACTAGGCTCAATGTTACTTAACTTGGGAACCGGTCTTTCAATGTGAGATGGCCACTAGCATTAAATTTGTCCTCTTAATCTCAGTCTATTGAACTCAGGGCATCATTTGTCTAAAATCATTACTATGATTAATTTTAAAAATAAATAAGAAAACTTCATTTTTTATTTCCAAAACATTACTTTCTCAAACATTTATATATGTTTTATATATAGAAAATATAGAACAAGTGTATCGACATAGTGAACTCTCCTGCTCCCTGAGACTTTGCAGATGCCTTTCTCCTAATAGCCTATATACCACAAGAATTTGAGGAGATGTTATCCACACTGTGAGCCAACCAGTAGGCAGTAACATACATCTTGAGAAAACAAAGGTCATATATAACAGCCACACTAATCTACCACTAATTATTATAGATGGAATGACCATCAAGGAAGTAGACAGCTGTGTGTACCTGGGAAAGAAAATTGCAAGATACGTGCCCTATTCCAGTGGTCAAAAGAAGGATTGTGTTTGGCTGTGTGGCTTTTGAAAAAGTTTAAAGCATCATCCCAAGTCAACAACGGAAATCAAGAGAAAGTTGTTCAATGAATATGTTCTGCCAATGATGACTTATGGAAGTGAGACATGAGTGCTTAACACCACCACCATAGAGACTCTTGCAGTGGCTCAATGTAAAATGGAGTGCATCAACTTACATGACAAAGAGTGAAGGACAAACATATACCGGCTGGCCATGTCTTTTGTCTCAGTGACAACAGGTGGACTATTAGAGTGACAGAGTGAACACCAAGGCAGCGTAAAAGAACTTGATAGCAGCCAAAGGCAAGATGACACAAGAATCTAACCTGATACCTTGGCCCCACAAAGCCCAGTATGTACAGAGCTAGGAAGTGCTGGAGGTTCACAGGGTAGGGGTTCCTCCAACAGGAGTAAAAAGAATCTGGATTTGGATAGAAAAAAGTTTAATTCCAGAAAATAAGTACAAGCAAAAAGGAAATTGTGTATTAAAATCAATATAAAAAAGTAGGAAAATCTACTTTCTATTGGAGATAGGAGTTTATAGTAGGAAAATCTCTTTCTTTATGTCCCATGTCCCCTGAGGGTGTAGGCGATCATGGCTCTCCACAACTTCTTGTCTCTTAATAAATTTTGACTGTTATATCACCTAAACCTTGTTCAGCTATCCATTTACTCAAGCTCACTATGTTATGTATTGCTTTCCTCTCTCACCTTCATTCTGTCCTGTGAGTATCATATTCTCTAAGCTCTCCTTCCTTATTATGTACCCCAGAAACCTTAACTGTCATTTCCTGATGTTAAGTATAAGTTTCCTTGTTCAGTCTTTGGTATCCTCAGCATAATTATATATATATATATATATATATATATATATATATATATATATATATATATATATATATATATATAAGCTCATTTTATGAGAGAATTAGATGAAAAAATATAGAATCAGGAATCCTTAAAAATGAATTTAGTCCTCACCTGCTTTTTATAATCTGATTTAGCTGCTCTCTTTTTATTTTGTGACATCTTACTTGGAGTTTGTAGAAGTCACATATTGTCTTAACTTTCTTCTGTATATTTTAATGTCCAAACAACCTGTCGGTTAAGATCAAACTATACCATTATTTAATCTAGGCCAGGCTAGGCTGTTTTATACCTGGTGTAAAAGTTAGGCTAAGTCAGTTTATACCACTGTGTAACATGCAGTATCACTAGGACCAGTTTAAGGGGACTTGTTCCCAACTAAATCTATGGTAACCCCACCAATTTTTATTACATTATTTTTCATTATTATAAACATTATATTTTGTGAACAGAGCCACTGCAAGGGTCTTGTGTGTCTCCCATCAAATTTATAATATGGGGGCCCCGCTCTACTACATCTCAATTTTCATATGAAATACAAATTTTATAATAACCTAATTATGTACAATAATGGATCATATGCAATATAGGTGAACAATTCAAGTATAAAAATTGAAAATAAATACAATGTATTAGGTTGGTACAAAAATAATGACGTAATAATGTCGTTTTTTGACGTATTTTTAATGTCAAAAAACGACATTATTACGTCATTATTTTTGTACCAGCCTAATATCTAAATACAAATGTCATGTCATAATAAATTATTGTTTTAAATTAATCGTCAATGTTTTGTGGCAATTTTTAATGAGATTTAATTATTTTAACGCATTCAACATCATGGTTAAAAAATAATGAATTTTATGTAGTGTTTTTTTTTTCGAGACTTAGCATTAGCAAAACAAATTCACAGGTTTGGACAAATAAAACAAAATGACATCAAAATCTGCAAAAATTTTTCATCCTTTAATATGCTTTATGCTTAGTTTTCTTTATAATATATATAAATGTGGGTAGAAAAAAGCAAATGTTATTAAGATAGTGAGGGTCACAAAGTACTGCTTGGAGCACCCAATCAGGCTCCCTAGTTGGGGAGTTCACACCATCTCTGAGTATCACATGTCTGCAGAGATATTAGCTTTCATTATGAACATGTTTGTATACTTTAGAGCATTATATTTACTTGTACTCAACTGCTGTATTAATTGAACAAGATTGGTTCCTTTTTAGATCACTGATTATTGTTGGTGGAGTTCATATCAGTCATTATTATCAGTAGGCTGAAGCCATCACTTAATAATATAGTTAAGAAAAACAGTTGTTAGTACAAATAGTAAAAGGGGCATAAACTGGCCATGTAGGGTATGGTTTAGACAAGGTTATTTTACACCTGAGGTATGAAATAGTCTGAGAGTTATTTTATTTTCTTCTACTGGTCATGTCAAATGTGTATTCAAATATAGACTATAAGTCAGTGTAACAGGCCAGAGTATACAGAGGGATCACAATATAACAGCATGAATTCACATCTTATTGTACTCTTCCTTATTGCTAGATATTTTTTTAAAAAAAGAGTTTTTCATTGGCATTCTTATAATGATTAACACATCAAATGTAGTCACACTACTTCAACACTTTAAATGATTATTACTGTTTATATTTTAGTTGGATAGGAAATGGGCCCTGCTAGGAGGTAATTCTCCTTGTGCTAAAAATCCCATGAAACACTCAGCATACATACCAATAATTTTCCAGGTAATGGAACTAACCAACCAACTAACATTATAGTGACTTTACTAAGCTTAGTACATCACAAGGTCAATATTAGGTACTCATATATGCATACATAAATAGCCATGTTTTCTTTGAAGAGGCAAGACTGGGATTAATCTTGTACAGAGCCTGACAAAGGAATTGTCATAATGATTTGAGGCAAGATTTAACAAGGCCAGATGCTCTTCTTGGTGTCCAATTCAGACATGCATGGTAGTCTAACAACACTGAGTATTTTTATAGTGACACCATCTCTAGAAATGTTGCCATTCAAGGCTTGAAACCCAATCCTAGGCTTTATATATATATATGTTTTAATTAATAAATATACATATTTATCCTCACCAATAACACAACTTGGAGTTTCATGCACAATGCAATCTTCAGGTGATGCATTAAGACTGACCATTATATAATTTCAATATTGTTAAATATATCTGATTGTTGCAATAATAGAGTAATCCATATTTTATACAGGAATTGTGTTTTTTTTGGTTTGTTTCCACTTTTTTCCCCTTTCTCCTTTCCTTTTTATCTTTAATTTTGTATTTAAAATAAACAGACACACACACACACATGCATATATATATATATATATATATATATATATATATATATATATACAGACACACACATTAGCTATTGGCTTCTATAAGAAGCTTGTCTGCCCTTTCACAGGTCTTGTTTTTTGTCTTGTGATGTGATATATCACCCTCCTCACCAGCAGAAAAGTTATTGAAGGAACTGGCTTAGACACCAAACACCTATCCTGGTAGCAGACTGTACTGGGTTACATGTTACCAGTAGAAAGCCTAAACCTGACCTATTGACAAATAAAAGAGAGTCTAGTTAACATCTCATTATGAACTTGCCAATATATGTAAGTATAGACCAACTAGAGAGATAATTAAGAAGCTGCTTTTAATTAATTCATAAATGTTCACATATGAAATTTCATAAATAATAACATACTTCACAATGGTGGCTATAAAGAGGAATCATGTTTTTGTCTAAGAGATTGACTAAATTTACTTGCTCTGCCAACCAAATATATTGCTCCAGCCATTAACGCATTTAATGACTCTGCTTCTATAATTACACCATATAATTTCTTCTAAGAGGTGATTATATGAGGTGTATCAATATCCCGAATACTTTGAACTTTAAGATGGGGTAAATCAGTGAAATTCGATATTTCCAAATCTACCCAACAATAGTTCAGCCATAATGACTACCTCACTTCCTTCCTGTAAATGCACAGGTCTCTTTTTATACTCATTTTTATCATTTCTTGATGAATTTGTCAAGTAATTGATGTGAAAACATATTGACATTTTGACCATAAAATACTTTCAACTTTTCAGATGGGACAAATACAAAATCAAGCAAGTACAGAAATTTAACTATCTGGGAAATGTTTTAACAGATGATGGGAAATGTAACACAGAGATCCAAAGGCAGAGTGGAATAGTTAATGTTGCTTTCCAAAAGCTAAGCAAATAATTATGCAACAGGTAAATTGAATTAAACAAAAAGGAAAAGACTGCTGTACTATTATTTAATATCAATCCTCCAATATGGCAGTTAATGCTGGTTAATTTCTTTATACTTTGAGGCAACAAAGAGGATACAGCAGATGAAGCATATGAGCAATTAGGAAAGTCTACAGAAAATGGAAACACAAAGAAGATATACTTAAAATCATGAAGACATAGTTCGGACACATAATGAGGAAAGATTTTATTGTTCAACGAGCAAGATGCAACCGTATGTTCTATTCTAATAATTTCTTTTCCCCACACTTCTTGCATATGGAACTCCCTTCTGGCATCTTGCTTCTTACAATCTTCAAAAATTTAAATGCAATGCCAATCACCATCTTCCTTCTTTGTGAATCCTGTTCTTTTATTGTCTTTTCCTCATTTCTTCTCA
The DNA here is from genome assembly GCA_963932145.1 of Acanthosepion lycidas. Taxonomy (NCBI): domain Eukaryota; kingdom Metazoa; phylum Mollusca; class Cephalopoda; order Sepiida; family Sepiidae; genus Acanthosepion; species Acanthosepion lycidas. Next base: position 53,463,819 of record OZ010601.1, on the reverse strand, counting down.
CTAAAATCTTCTCATTCTCTTTTACTCTCTGTAAACCCCTTGCATCCTAGTGGCATTATCACCTTGCTTGGGGTGAAATGATTAAAAAAAACACGTGTTTTCACTAATTCAATGTGCATTCAAATTTTAGTGTCACATTTTCTGTCATCTGTTAAAACACTTGATAGATAATCAAATTTCCATACTTTGTTTGATTTTGACAAATCTTAAAAGGCTGGTTCTTGATTTCACCTGACCCAGTCCTGGTCCATCTTGTCTTGAAGTCAGAATGCTATATTTACTTGTCCAAACTGGCTTTTGTGTATCAACCCAATTCTTAGTTTGTGAATTTTTTGCCATACTCCTGTTGTTTTGCTTTATATTATTCTTTGACCTGTTCTTTTTTCTTTTCTTTTTCTTCTTATTGCAAATTTTGTCAATTCTGTTTGTTGGACATATCTGTCATTTATTTTGCATTAACCATTTTAAGTACCTATTCATTTATATACTCTGGAAATTATAGCCTCATGCCAGACTTAGATAAGCTTGTATATACCAACATATACTTACAGCAAATCACTAAGACTGGATTTTTGCAGTACTAGGAATTTCTAGAGGCTTTTGTTACAAAGTACACCCAACTCTGATGATATTGATCTGCTGCCAAAATACCCTTGAAACAAATGAAGTCAGTCTAGACTAATTCTGGGTTATTGAATACAGAACTGATGTTTACAATTGTTGACTAGCTCTTGTTTTCAAGTTAAACTTGATTTTAACGCTTTTCTTCAATTGTTCACCTTGTTTGCATCAACCTATGTTGACTTTAAAATTTTATGTTATATTTAAAAACCCAAATTCACAGAGTGATGGGAATTAACATAAAGGCATAAAGTTATGGCTAGCTAGCTTAAAAAGAATCAGAATACACAAAGAAAATTAAGATAGAAAATGAAAACATTTTTTATTTTAGAGCTGTTTTATACTTTTGTTTGCAACTATGTCTGCATGCCAGGTATAAATGATAAGATGTCCTCAAATTGTTGATTTTTAAATCTAACATCATATAGCAAATTTTAGATGAAAAACTTGTTTCAATCCACATGTAAAGTAAACTTAAAAAAGAACATTTTTTTTTAGTACTGTAAAATTATAAATGTACATTCTAAAAGCTTTCTTCAATATGATGCAGTTTATTCCTTGCTGATTTCAAATTTGTTTTAATGAACTTTTATAGGAAATCATTAACATTGAATTTCTGTAACATTGGAAATTTCTAGGGATTTTGGTTACAACACACATTCAACTCTTGTAATTTGCCAAATATTTGAATAGTAAAGTCAGAAGTAATTCATTTTAGGTATATATTCATATATTTACTCTGGAAATTATAGCCTTGTGTCAAACTAGGCTAAGCTTGTAAGTACCAATATCAGTCAAAAATTTATGAGCATCTGACATGCAGAAGTATAGAAAACACTTTATGATATATTTCTCCATCAGTGTTGTGATTTCATTATTCCTTTAACCTTGAAATATCTGAAGTAGCCTGTCATAAAGCATTCAGATAAAAAACTGACAGAAACTCACATCTTGTTTGCTATGAAAAGCATACTGAAATCTGTGCAAAATTCAACTGTAATAATAGTAAGGATATTCTAGCACTGAAGACACACACACACACACACATATATATATATATATATATATATATATATATA
>OZ010601.1:53449619-53459619 GCA_963932145.1 Acanthosepion lycidas | reverse complement strand
AGTACACACCAGTTTTCATGCCAAACCCATTCAGAAAAATGTAAAGTGTCAGCTGTATACAACTGCTTCCTAAGATCAATAGTAAACAAAAAAAAAAATGGTTTTGAGTGAGTAAATCATGAGTGTCTTGGCAAAGATCATCCTTCTTCAAACCTTGTGGACTGGTGCTACAGAATCACAAACAAAGAACTGTATCAAATAACAGAAGCCATATTGGACTACCAACAGCAACAACTAAAATGAATAACACATAATTTGAAGAGAAAAGAATGACGTAATCAAGTTGCTGACGTCCCACTCTAGTGCAAACAAATGGTTAGAAAGAAATCCCCCATCAATACTGGAAAGACTGGTGGAAGATTTAATAAATTTCAACTGAAAATAACAGTAGTTGCTCAGTCAATGAATGCCAAATGTTTTCTTATAAGGAATATAATATTCCTATTACATATACACTCCCATTCGTCAGTTGAGCACTTTGGAAGAAAAGGTATTTGACAACTGCTGCTGCTGCTATGATGCTAAGCTCTTCATAATGAATAGAGCACTCTGGTAGCTGATAATGATTATATCATGTATATAATGTGTTAAAAATTCCCTTTCTCCGTAGCATGTGTCAATAACCTAGGGGTAAGAGTCTCCAACTGATTTCAAATTTTTCAAGTTTTGATCCCAGCTTGAAGCAATCGTGTAGCTAGCCACACTGAAGAGCTATGATACTGTCTGGCTGTGTATGACTATATATATATATATATATATATATATATCCCTGCTAGAGAGAACATTTTTGAGAAATCACCAGGCCAATAGATGTCAGACGTAATGCATACTGTTTAAAGTAAAAATGAAAATGGTGCATCTATTTTGAATGCAAAGTGTCCACTGTAATAACATTTGAAGTAATAAAAATGTTGGATTAAAAATGAATCCATTAATTCTTTAGAAATTGATATATATATATATATATATATATATATGCACTCAAGGTTTATGAAAAAATGTTTTGCTATTTGATCAGATTTTGGGAAGTAAGTTGAGCTGAGAACTTCTCAGCATATTTGTCTGCATGTGCGTACACACACCCACCCATGTGCACATACATACACACATAAATTTCATATCTGTAAAATATTTTCAAAAATTTTGGGTATTCATATTCCTTCCAAATTTTCCTAACATTCTATACTTTAACAGTTTATATCTTCAGGGATCAATCCCTATCGATCATAAATTGATAGCATTTGACATAGTATAATACTGGATAATTTTGGTGGGGACAAAGAATATATTTTAGATAGGTAAATATATTTTGAAATGTTGAAAAGGCTTTAAAAATAACTAGAGCATTTTCTCTTCTGTTTTCCATCGATTTTTCAGACTATTTATTTTTGCTTTTGAACAACACATTTTAATTAATATATTCTTCAGACTTTCTGAGGTGTTTGCTACATCTGGTGATTTCTCAAAGTTGTTAAACAATTTTTTTTTTTTTCAATGAAAACAAAGTCCAACAGAATCACAAGACTGGGCATTAAGGTAACATGTTTGGTATTCTAATGTGAGAACAAGCAAGACTCAATAACCATTGTCATTTAATTAGTCTTTTTTTTTTTACCTCTCTTATAGGAAGCAATAAAGAGCTTGTAGGGATTACTTACACTTTGTTTACAAATATGTCCATTAGGTGGCGCTGTTCAGGACTATAAAAGGAAGATACATCAAAACTCTTTCCTCCCTTTTTTTTAAACCCAAAATGTAGTAGTAAAAACAACAGGACTTCTACCTGACAGAAGAGATCTTAACTGGCAGTCTATCTTCTTAATTTCAGCCAGCCACATGGTGCATCAAATACATACAAATTTTCTAACTGTACAATCTATATTGTTGTTGTTTTTTCAGCTGTGTACATACAAGTGTACTTTCCCTATTCTTAAATTGTTATTCATTATATAAAAATAAAAATGTAAAATGTGTTGAAATTCATTTCTTTTGAAAATGTTGAATTCATTTATTTCAAATATCTTCATCAGCAACATACATAACAGACATAAATAACTCCTGCCACTACAGACTGATGTGAAACAGCCACCTCATTCAATCAAAATTTTAGCAATTATTCTCTACCAGTTCATAGTACCACAATCAAAATTTTTCAAATATTTTGCACCTAACTTTATACCACAAGTATTAACTTCTAAAATGATTTTTATTTTTTTTTAGCAGTGGTGCTTCTATCATATTAGGAGAAACACTTAACTTTTTGATAAAACTCATGTCTGAAGCTTGCTTCCCTTTAAACACACCAATGCTGTTTCTTATCTATTATTTTTGATCTTGTTCCTGAGCTGATGCTGTATCTCATTTTTCTTCTATATATGATCTACCAAGCCTGATTTTGTTGTTCCTTATCTATTGGTTTGATTTTGTTCCTGTGATGATGCGGTACCCTATTTTTCTTCTACATATGATCTACCATGCTTAATTTAATTATCTTAATTGGATAATAGTTTTTTTTTCAGTATAAAGCTTCTATATGAAGCAGTTTAGACTTGAAAAAGGTTAAAGAACACATCATCTTAAAATGTGTTAGAAACAACAATGAATATCTGGCAGAATGAAAATATTTGATCTTAGAATTTTAGTAATAAAAGATGTATAATATATCAAAACAGAAATGACAATAAAAAGTGCAGAAGTCATATGTTGTGTTAAAAATGATCAAGAGTAACATCATCATGCAAATCATAACTGTATTATGTCAGAACTAAAAAAAAAAATTGCCATCAGCTTGTCTTTACCAAGTTCAAAAATGGTTTACTAGAATTTATATGATTATCAAGTGTGCTGCCTCTAATATTCCAAGATACCAGATTTTTGTCCTACAATGTATTTCTTTGCAGGTATTTCAGAATACCTCTTCAGAAAATTTCTAGATATTCCACTGGATACCAAATTGTTTTTTTCATGGGGACATTTTTTTCCTTAGGCCAATTTCATTGTTTCATTTTTTGTTGCTAATTTTTTTACTCTTCCCTTTATACAAGCTTAACTCTCAAGGCAACCATTTTAGTCACATGACCAGCTCTGGAACTGAACCGATCAACATTTCAGCCTTGCTATATGTTATAATAAAACTGTCAAAAATGACATCATTCAATTTCTTCAGTTTCATCCAATCAGAAGCAGACACTTTGTTATTTTCTTTCATTCATTTCTTTCTCTCTTTTAATGTTTACCATATAACTCTGCACCATCTACATTTTCCAGATGACCTCTTGGGTCTTGTCAGCTTAAATTATGTACCTATATTTTTGCATTGAATCAAAAAGAATTATAACTCATGTTATAAATATGTTTTATTTTTATCTAGTTGGTCCGGGTTCAAGCCTAGAGATGACCATCTAGACCTTGAGCAAGTCTTTGATATCACATTATTATTGTAATGTGTCAAATTTACTGAAGTCAACAGATGAAAGATTTCATCAGTGTGGGTCAGTGATTATGAGGGAAAAGTAGCTTCTCATAAAACTCCAGAATAGGTTGCAAAGTGTTATGTAATTATTTTTTTTTTTTTGTCATTTATTCTAACATCTTCGTTAATAATTCATAAAATTGTCCTTATGCAAGAGCAAAACCTATCTTTTTTTCAAACAAATCCTTAATGGTCATATTGCAATATTTAAATCTAAGTAAAAGCATAGTTTGTAATCAGAAATTTTATTCACCAGACTTTTCTGTTGGGTTTTGGTAAATTTGGTTTTGCCACAAGGGAACTGAAAGATTTAAAATAATAACTTAGCAAAGAATGGAAAAACAGTATTTTTCTTTTTAAATTCTTTCCCATGAGGTTTTGGGGAATTAATTGCAGATTTAGAAATAGATAAATGACTTTTTACATTTTTTTTTTTATTTTATATTACATTGAAAAAAAAATTTTTGCACGCATATAAGAAATAAACACTATTTCCACTACAATTACATACCTATATATATATATATATATATATATATATATATATATATATATATATATATATATATATATATATTAAAACACACCCATACTTTATTTTCTATCAAATAACAGTCAATATTTATAAATATGCCAAAAGGATTCCCCAATACAACATATACCATTTAAATCAAAGTGTCTGTTTGTTAGAAATTAACATCATCATGTGAAATATTTGACCAATCAGAGAAAACTAAAAGCCTATTTTTCTCAAGGAAAAATTTCTTATAAAAACCCACAGATTTCAGAAGCAGAGATGTGACTGTCTCCAAGCTGTTCAAACACAAGAGAAGAAGAGGCTACATAGCTTTTTCTTTACCCCTCAGTATATACATAAAGAAACAAAATCAAGGACAGTGAATCTTCACTGATGATCAAAGTCTTTTTTCAACGGCAACTCTGACTGTACAACAACTACCCAAAAGTCTTTTCTCAACCGCAGATTTTTCTGTGAACCTACTACCCAAAGACTTTAACTCAACTAAAGACTAATTTTACTCTATTTTTTTTTACTCTTTTGAATTCATGTACACATATTTGTAAATACAAATGATTTATTTAACAGGCATTTTCACGTTTTCTTTATTCTATTATTGTTTAGAATTCAAACATTCAGATTTTTAATATAAAAAACCTGGACAACAAAATTTCCTCCATGCTATACAAACAAGTGGTTGAATTTATTAAGTACTCAGAATTATCATAACATATTTATGTTCAAAGTAAACATTTTTGAGTTGGAAAGACAGATGAAGAGAGAAAGGTGTTAACATGAGCATGTGGTGTAAAAGCAAAATAAAAAGCCTATTATCATAAAAAACCTATTTTTGTTTGTCAAATATTTGATTAAGGCAGTGATTCTTAACCACTGTGTGCTGTGCAATCCTCTTAAGTGTACCGTAAAATATTGTCACGGCATACATGCATGTATGTGTGTGTGTGGAAGTAGTAATGGTACAGCATCAGTATTTGAATAAATGAATAAGTATTAAGCATAAAAAATACGACAGTAGAAAGACTACACTCAAATGAACAAGAAATGATGGTCTGCTTATTGCACATTCTACCAAACATTGGAAAAAATAAGTTCATATTTGAGTGTGTATTTTTTTATAACATTTAAATGTATCCCCTTTAAAAATGTTGTTAAGTGTGCCATGATATTTTCATTTGCTTCTAGGTTTGCCATTGCTTGAAATGGTTGAGTATTACTGCTCTAAAACAAAGTCAGTTGGCCTGTCAGTATATATGAGCTGAAAATTATTTCATTGTCTGAAAAGTTCATTCAGTTTATTAAAAAAATTAATATATTTTTTTTTATTTTCAGTGTAAAACTTACTGAGTAACATACACTGACAAAAAATAAAATTGCAACATTCTGAATATGCATTTCAATCGATTCAAGATTAAATGTATAGGTAACAGAGCTGAATTACAATAAATGATTGTATAGACAGATCAATACATGTATTGGTTCCAATTTAATGGATCTATCAACAGCATTCAGACCCAGTATTAATACACAGTTCAGGTAGCTTTTGGAAACGCAATGAGAGAAGCCTTGTCCCAGGGATTCCAACTTTTAGCAGCACCTCCTCCAATACACTAAAGGAGGAAGGTCAGAGTATTCTGACACCTGCATGATAGTGATCACAGAGACTGGGCAATTTTTGTCTTTGGCCCATATGTACATGTAAGGGCACACCATGTTAAAATGACTACATATCACATTTTATCTATGTGGAGAGGATAATATAAATATAAGATCAGAGAGCATACTTTGTAGAATAAAGTCTGGGCTCAAAATCCAGTATCTGTTTATATTCCTTTCCACTATGATTCTGCAGTTCATGGAAAAGCAATGAGGGAAGCTCATTCCCAGAAATTCTAGCACTATAACAGCACCTCTACATTGCACTAATTTGAGTAATGAATATTCTGATATCTGTGTAATAGTGGTTGTGGGGACTTAGTAATTTTTGTTATTGATACATATATATATGAATATGAACACTCTATGTAAAACTGACCAAATGTCAGAACTACCAGTGTGGGGAGATAGTTAAATACAAGATCTGAGTATAGTAGCTGTACTCTGGGAAAAGTGGTATGTATACAATACCCTATGTTAGAATGTATTATGCAAGTTAATGTTTTCCCAATTTTTCTTTCATACAAGTCACAATGACCAATCAAGATAGAGTATGACTGTATGAGGTAAGTGTAGTTTATGAGGATATGTAAGATAGACAAATTAGCAGTTCTAAGAAAGAAGTTGTCTGAGTGGAACTTCTGTCTTACCAATGAGATAGAAAAGGAATGAAGATGATTCAAACATGTGTACAGGTTCTAGATGTAAAGGTCTGAACTGGGGGAACTAAGGACTGTAGCTTGTTTGAACATTTCACATATTCTTCAAGGACACATAAATGCTTTTGAACTTTGTCAAGGCTGGAAACTGACAATTGGGCAGCTTGTAGACAGACAGACAGACATTGCATTTTATATAGGCAAATTATTTACAGGATAAAGGATTACAAAATATTGCAATATGAGCTAAGTACAAAAAATTGATTGGAAAAATGTTTCTATTTAAAAATTGGGTTATTTTCAAAGTGTTCTTTACTAAAGGCCAAGTAACAGTGCATCTCTTACCCAGAACTGAAAACCTATTTCAAATATCATTCCACTGGGAGCGAGGATTTTTAGTTTGGGTTTGGGTTTGGGGTAGTGTTTTCTGTTCAAGAATTTTTTTATTTTTACACTTGGAACAACTTTAAATTTTTTGTAATGTTGTCTGGGGTGGTTATTGAAATAATAACTAGAATGACAACTTACAAAATATAAGTGTTTATTTTAAACAAAAACAATACAAGTAGATATTTACAAGTTCGTCTGACACTGGAAATCAAGCCCTCCTGAGACCAACACCATAGACGCTTATGGTCTTACTGGAACAGTTCATTTAATAGAGATGTATAAGTTCTTTGTATACTGAGGGTTATCAGTTCATTCCCTACAACAAACTTATCTATTTGAACTAAATATAATGTTTTATTTATTTTATTTCCTTCAGACTTGCTATATGTTTTCATTGTTACTTCTTGTTATTTGAAAATTAATTTAATATTCTCTTTTATTCATAAAAGCATATACAGTAATAATCAACTTTATTTTTGTCTTATCTGTACTTTTGTTTCTAACAATAAAAGTATGCTGAATTTTTACCACACTTTTTATAGCAAAATGTATCATTTTAACTTTACTTGATTTAAAGAAATAATTTATTAATCCTATTTTTCTAGGCTTTCTTATTACAAATATTATAAAGTCTCTTCCAAGAGAGTTCATGTCAATAATGTCTTATATTTAATTTTTAAGAGACTTTTTACCTGAGGATATTTTTCTTTTTTTTAAACAGGGAAATTTATTGTAAAATGCTATTATTTGTTACATAAAATTAATTTAATATTTTTCTCTATGAAATTGTTGTTCATAACAACAAATATATTGATGATAGAATTTATTTTTTATAATTTGTACTTTTTTTTACTAAAAGGTATTTAAAAAAAGTATACTGAATTTTAGTTTACCATTAAAGAACTTACAACAGGAGATATTTTATCCTTCAGCATGAATGGAAAACTATTTAATATATGTAAAGTTAAAAAAAAAAGTTATACAAAATTAAATTCAATACAGTTATTTACATTATTTATTGTCCTCATCTTTATTGTCATGTTCACAATGTTTCAGCTGTTGTATGCCTGGCCTCCTTCAGGTGATTGGAATTTCAAACTGAAACATTTATTTCATTCACTGGGGTAGATTGTTCTAGTTCCACACGTCATGCCACTTCCAGATGTCTCAGTTATCACCCTTTAACTCAATTCTCTAAGTTTTTGTTCACCACTGCTGTAGCCAGGTATTGAACTCACAACCTGTATCAAGTCAATGGATCCAACCATTACTTGAGCCTATTCAAAGGATCCAACCAATACTCTTTATCCATTGGGCCATATGTCCTTGAGGACACCAGTGTATGAATTTTGGGGATTTATAAATGTAATGTCTCGGTATCATTTTTTCCAGAGCTCATACAGAAATTTTGTTGTTGTTATTGCTTTTCTCTCGCACTCCGTATTACTGGTTCCCATATTGCATTCATTTCTATACTTGACTTTTTGTGACCTAGCATATGTGCTGATTCCTTAAGTTTTCATATTTTCCAGTGATGTTCTCTGTCTAGTATTTCAACCTCACCCAACAGGGGATGGTGATCTCCCTTTACCCTCCATATGTATAATGGGGTGTGAAGCAATGAATCCAAAACATCACAAAATTATATATTAATTATAATAAGACTTTAGTAATGAAAAAATATACCCAGATAAAGGTGATTAATTTGATTATACTCTTGTGGCAATTGCATGGATATTCTTGGTGATGTTTTATCGGAAACATAGGACATAAAAATGACTTAACGGTTAAAATAAATAATATATTTTATTTATTTTTTTAGAGTGATCAGTGAGTCCTTTGTTATTCAGTGTAGCAAAAAGTTTGTTAATGAGGTGGATATTGATTGCCGTCTGGAGAAATGTCCACTTGTTATTGTTTTGAAGTAAGACCATGGTAGGAATAGTAGTAATCTCAGAAATTAGGTTGATGTCAATGTGTTTTTTCAGCCCAGAAACACAGCGGAAATGTCAGTAAACAATGATCTCTTGACGGTTTCTTCACACATCATGCATGGCTGCATTCTTTTAAACTATCCATCCTAGTGTCATTCTGGTCTCCACTTTGTGTCATATCTACTTCTGGCCTAAAAATATGATACCTCTAGGTTTTATATCCTTTTAATAGGCTCAAAAATTTGGCATGAACACCAAAATGTATCTTTGTGTTAATTTCTTTAATTAATCAATTTAGTTTATTTTATGGCATTCCTTTCTTCTTCATTTTTTTTTTTTTTATAAAGAAAGTTATGCATGGAACTTCCCTGATTTTTTGGTATTTTTCAGTTAAAAAAAGAAGTCAGCTATGCTCCTGCAAACTTCTGGTGTTCTTGGCCAGCTTCAGTCTTTTCTTCATCTTATACTTTTTATTTGAGGGTTGCCTTCTTGTAGGTTTAATAGAAGTATAGAAAGAGAAGTTGAGAGAGAGAGAGAGAGCACAAAAGAAAGAGATAAAGCCTTTAAAGGGAAGCATAACTGCCTAATTTTAATCTGAATTCTTTTTATATATTTTATTTTTATATTTTTATTGGGACTCACTACACTCTTAATTTCTACTTTTTTCCTTAAATTTCTTAAACCAACTAAAGCAGCAAATTAATGCAAACCCAAAGAGAAACAAAAAATATTTGCTGTCAGTAGAATGAAGAACACACCATGTCACTTACATAGTAGCAAACCACCCACATTCCCTCTGTATTTTATCAGTGTTTCACTCAAGCAGCTTCTTTCCCACGGAACACTGCCCTGTGGAACCAACTCCCAATAGAATGTTTCCCCAATCACTACAATCTTTTCAAGGCTATGGTGAACCATTATCTTCCACTCCTATACACACAAATGGCCTCCTAACATGAACCTCTACTTCGAGTGGCCCCCTACCAGGCCTTTTAAAGTGGGGGAAAAAAATGACAAGATTTAACATACACCTCCATTTCTGGGTGAAAGATGCACCTTGAGTCTGCCTTTAGAAAAAGAACACCATATTTATTTCTGTACTGATAAAATCAGAATACTTTGATGATATTCCTGTAAAAAAGTTATTGTTTGTACATTACAACAGATTTAAAACTGTGGAAGCTCCAAAGGACTTTTTTTATGGTCATTTTCTTTTTCTTTTTTTGAATCAGAAGAAAGTAAGCAGATTCAATGCATTTAAGTGATTTACTGTAACCAGCAAAGAGCAAAAAAATTTCAGCAGACAAAATTTTTATTTTCGGTAAAGAAAGTTTATTTTGCCTTCAAGGATTGG
>OZ010601.1:53367119-53442119 GCA_963932145.1 Acanthosepion lycidas | reverse complement strand
ATAAGTCATTTGAACTTTTATTTATCAATAACTTCTTTTTCTTCTTCTTTGTGTCGTGTCTCCCTCGGGATGAAGACAATCATGTTTTCCTACAAATTCCTGTCCTTTGTAACTCCTAATAAATTTACTCATTTTCTTATTTCTCCTAAACACTTTTCAGCAATCCATTTGCTCAAGTACATTAAGTATGTTATATGTTGTTTTCCTCTGGCCCTCTTAACTTCAATATGTCCTGTGAGTATCAGATTTTCCAAGTCTTCTATCCTCAATATGTGCTATAGAAATTTCAACTGCCTCTGTTAACTATAAGTTTCCTTTTTGTTTCCATTTCCTTTAAAATTTTGTCGTTGCTCACATGTTCATTCCATGGCATCCTGAGCATCCTTTGGAGAACCACATTTCTGTTGGTTCAAGTCACTTCTTCATCTCTGAGGAGATTGTCCAGTATTCACTGCCATACAGGAGGACAGCTATCAGGTAACAGTTCAGTACTTTTTTCTTTGTTTTTAATCAAGTTTTTCTATTTCTCAATACTCTGCTTAATTTTGGAATCCATCTTTTAACTATCCCAATGAACTTTCAGATTTCAGTGCCACACTTTCCATCCTCTGTTAAAACACTTCCCAGAAAGGTAATTTTTTGTACTTGTTTGATTTTAGTATCCCCGTTTTGTAATTTGTATTTTGGATTCATCCTTTTGCTAATGACCAGGCATTCTTTTTTTTTTTTATTTTTTATTGCAATTGATGTTTAATCCTTACTTCTCACTTTTCTTCACTACCTTCTGTAGGAGTTTTTGTAGTTTTCTTTCAATGTCTGCTAACAACACAGTGTCACCTGTATATCATATGTTGTTAAGATTGTGGCTGCCAATAATAAATCCTGGTAGGACTTCTAATTCCCACACAACTGCCTCACATTATAGGTTGAATAAGTTTAGTTAGAAGACACATCCTTGTCTTACACCCACTTTATATTTTTGTATATCAGCTGAACTCATTTTCTATCCATATGTAGTCAGTTTGCTATCAGTATAAGTTCTTAATTATTTCAATATCTTTCGATGTCCTTGACAAAATCCAGAGATGAATATGCAGTGACAGGTCCTGATCTGGCATCTAGTCTAAAATCCCTATCCCACAGACATGCCATGGCTTCCCTCTGTCTCTTCTACAAATATTTTCATGGCAACTGTTCTGACAAGCTACTTTCACTAGTTCCCAGATTGCATGAATTTAAACAAGTTACCAGGCTGGCATCTCGGTCCCACCCTTTCACTGTCAAAATGATTAAATATAACTGTCTCTTCTACTCAAACAGCTTCTTCTCCCACACTTCCCGTCTGTAGAATTCCCTTCCCTTTACTAGCTTCACCAATGACTATAATCTTCAAATATTCAAGTAAAATGTCAATCGACATCTGACACCCTGAGCTTGTTCCCTGTCCTTCTCTGTATCCTTTCCTAAATAACACCTCTTTACTCTTGATCTCAATCCTCTGTAACCTCTTGCGTGTTAGTGGGGTGAATTGTTTTAAAAAAAAATATGTCAAGGTTGCTGATCAGTTTCTTTTAGATCTTTGTGGCATACTTTATCAAACTCCTTTGTGTCATCTGTAAAATGTGGGTACACATCGTTTTGTATCTGTATTGCTCTATCTGATACCCTTCTGAGCCTAAATGCAATACATAATGTGTCTTTAATGAACCCACACTGTTCCTGTCCTATTTTCAGTCTGATTCTGCTGCATACTCTACTCATCAGAACTAAGAATGGTACTTAGCAATCTCTGTTGCAGTAAATTACTGTGTAAGAATTCAGTCCTTAATGAGTGCTCTATTATTGTAATGCTGTGCCACACAAAACTAAGTTTAGCAATTTTATATATCCAAAAATATATATTTATCTATGGAAATATGTGTGTGAGTGTTTATATGTGGTAAATACCTGGATATATAAATTCTTTTATACATTCTCACTAGCAAATATAGAATAGGAATACTGAATAATTACGATGATGCTACATGCATTTATTTAGATTTGATTCTACAAGGCTATGTATTTATCTGTGCCTACATCATTATATAAATAAAATATTTTACTAATGCATTACAAGTTTTTAGCCTTCTGCTCACCAGCCCATACTGAAGAACTTTATTTATTAAACTTTTACGATAGTCTGAAGAATTTCAGTTGGAACAAGACAATTCTGATTGTGATTAAACATTTTGACAGCACAATAGGAATTCTATTCAGTTTTTTTTTTCTTTTTAGACAAAATAATTTCTGAGCAAATTAAAAAAAAAAAAAAAAAAAAAAAGATAAAAATTTGTTGCATTTAATCTTGATTTCATTAAGATTCAAATGATTCTACTAAGAGGAAAAAAATGGAAGTTATCATTCAATTAAGTTTTGATGATTATTAATTAATTAATACAAAATTTCCATTAATTTAACTGGTCAGGCAAGATCAATCAGATCATGAGAGATGAACTCTAAAATAAAATAAATAATATTAAGTCAAAAAATACTTCAACTGACTTGGACAACAACAGAACTAGTTTTGTTAAGATACGATTATCAGATACCAGTCACAAGGGTTATTGGTCAAAATATGCAGTATTAAAAAATTACTCCTGGTCCACTTATTATGCACCTACCCTCTCTTAAGGACCAGGAATTGATGGAAACAAGCAAATGTCCATAAAACCTTTTGCTCCAATTTCAGTGAGATTAAAAAACATCGACTAACAAGACTTGTATAAAATAGACTAGATCTATAAATCACAATCACTTACAGAAATTTGCAATTGACAAATAACATTTCTGCCAAATATTTTATATTTGATTAACATTGAAACTGTCAAAGTTAACATGTTAAATAATCATAACAGTTTGACCAAAATCCTTTGTTCTAGTCACTCAACATTGTCTTGCTTTGTTTGTTTTCACCCGGCCCCTTATTGTCATTTACCATTTAATTTTTGTTCCAGTCACTCTACTTCATACTGTCTCTTATCATTCCTTTATTGTCCTGTTCTTCATTTTTGTTTGAGCCATCTTCTACTCCATTGTCTCATGTATGTGCCTGTTTGTTCCCTGTCACACTGCAATACATTGTCTCCTGTACTTCTTTCTTTGTTATAGTCACTCTGTACTTCATTGTCTCCTCTCATTGCTTGTTTGTTCTATTCACTCTCCTCTTGTCATGTTTTGTTCATTCTTGTCACCCTGTACATTATCTATTGTCCTTCTTTTGTTGTCCTCATAGACATGCACCTCAATGTCCCTCATAATTACTTATTACCCTGTCTCCTCTAATTTATTTTTCACTCTATTCACCCTGTTCCTCATTTTCTCATCCCTTCATTCTTTGTTCTAGTCACCCTGTATTTAACTGTCCCTTGGCCTTTTGTATTCTAGTCATCCTGTATCTCATTGTCTCTTATCCTTCTTTCTTTTTTCTTATACCCATATACTTAATTGTCTTCTGACTTTGCATCTTTGTTCCCATCACAAGGTACCACATTCCCCATTGTCCTTCAGTCTTCTAGTCACCCTGTCTCATTATTTGCTTGTTCAATTTATCCTGCTCATCATTATCCTTGTCCTTTCTTTGTTTTAGTTATCCTTTACCTAATAATCTCCTATCCTTGTTTTTTTTTTATCTGTTAACCCTGCTTTTTATTGTCTCTTGGCCTTCTTTATATGTTTGTATATATGTTTATATGTTTCTTTATATGTTTTCTGTCTCCTCACATTACTTTTTTGTTTTTTTACTCTGCTCTTCATTGTCCCTTGCCTGTACTTCCCTGTGTCTTAAACTTCTGCATTCTTGTCACCATTTAACTCATTATCCTTTCTTCAACTTTCTTTGACCTATTTACCCTCTTCCTCATGGTTTTGCAGTGAGTCCCAATAAAAAAAATAAAATATAAAAATAAAATATATAAACAAAATAAAAAAAAATTAAAATTAAAATAAAACATTTGCGCTTTCCTTTAAAAATCATATCTCTTTCTTTCTCTCTATAAACTTCTCTTTTTATACTTCTCTCAGCCTATAAGAAGGCAAGCCTCAAAGATGAAGAAGAAGAAAAGACTGAAACCAGCTGCAAAATACCAGAAGGAGCAGAGCCTACTTATTTGTAACTGACAAATACCAAAAATCATGGAGGCTCCATGCATAACTTCCATTATAAAAAAAAATGAAAAATAAAGGAATGCCAGAAAATAAAATAATTTTGGCCAATCAAAAAATTGATACAAAGAGATTTTTGATGCTAGCTGAAACCAGTGTTTGCACCAGAAACTCAGAACATGGTCAAAAGTCTATAAAGTGATACCTCTGTGCTAAAACCAGAAGGAGGATGACAGAAGAGAAGAGATGGTCAGAGGATAAACGAAGATGCTACCACATAGAAACCAGCTATGTATGAAGGAGCTGTTAAGAGATTATCTGCTAATTATATTTCTACCCTGTTTAAGGCCAAGGAAAACACTGTAGATTGACACTGACCTATTTCTAAATTTACTAGTATCCCTATCATGGTCTAACTTCAAACTACTACTAACAAACATTTCTCCAGACTACTACCAATATCTGCCTTATTAATGAATTTTTTGTTATGTTGAATACCTAGGGACTGACTCATCACTTTAAGGAAAATAAATATATATTATTTATTATAAAGCCTTGAGTCAGTTTGTTTTATTCCTAAAGTTTTGATAAAATACATCACCAAGAATCACTGCCATACTGGTGACCCTGACATGATATCTACCACAGTTTCTTTTTCTTCTTTGTTGTAGTAATCTTGTATCTTTCTACTGTTCTTGCTTCTTTGTTCTACTCACCCTGTACTTCAATGTCCCTTATCCTTCCTTCTTTGTTTTAGCTACTTTGTCTTCCCTCATTGCAAACTTTGTTCTGTTCACTTTGCTCATTATTGTCTTTTGGCATGCTCTGTTCTAATCACCTTCTTCCTTACTGTCTCTTGACATATATATTACTTCCAAGTGTAATAAATTATTCAAAATTAATTGTCCTTTTTAAAAAGCTAAGAGTTATGTCACATACTCAAGAAAATCATTATTATAAATTATCACATTTTTCTATTTCACTGCTTTGTTTCAAATTTTATAAATTTGAAAGTTCCTTAATTGAATTGGAAAGGAGATTTGCTATGATGAAAGCTCAGTATGAATGAGCATATAAATAACTGGTGGGAAACTCTAAAATACAGCAGCCATGAGAAGTCAAAAATAAAGTTTGTATTTAAAGGAATCAGCCCAAATATGAGTGAAATAGTAGGGTAGTTTGGGCTCTCTAGCTATGGTTAGCAACCAGGCTAGAAAAAGGACAACTTGTAGTAAACAACTGCAGAGGGCAAAGAAACCCAGGGTTACATGCATTTTTTGCAATGCTAGAAGAAAATGACTTAGCTCCAGGGTAAACACAGATTCATGCTCATATATAAACTGTCCAAAAAGGAAAGAAATGGCAGCTTTTCGAGTTATGCATTTAAAACAGATTGATCCCGGAGTCAGATACTTCTCGTGTGAGATTATCTTTTCACATATGTAAATTTTTGCTCTGAATGTGAAGATAAAAACAGGGAGAACAAGGTGACAGGTAGAATGGTTACTGTTGTGTCAAACTTGTTTTGGTCAGTGTCTTTGAGAGGAAATAGATTGCAGGAATTGTTTGCAAGGAAAGAAATGAAAAGTTTATAATCAACACAACTTCAAATTCAAAATCATAAATTTTGCTGAGATGATGTTTCTAGAAGAAACATTCAGTTACCTGAAGCTGTATAAACGTTATTAGACATGGGGTGCTGATAATATATTTGTAAAACATAACAGGATAGATTTTAACAACTATGGATAATCCCAATGAAGAGTGATTATCCAAAATACAGTTGACACCAATGGGCATTGGGCCAAAAGAAAATAATGAATAAAGTATTGAAAGAAAGCATCAGAAAAGGTAAATGAATTAAAGTCAAAAAGTGACTGCATGTAAAAATGATTTAGAGAATTGTTTGTTGAAACAATTCTATCAACTTGTCTGATTAAGAGATGAGACCATCTTAAGAGTGATAATTAAAAGACACTGAAGTCATGGAAGTCTTCTTAGAGAGTAGATATGAATTTACGGACGTCTTCAGTTTTAGTAAGGTGCCATTTAATGGGGAGATCTACTTCCTTATCAAAGAAATCATATTAAATATTCTTGTGATTACACAGAGAAATGGTAAGTCAGTTACAATTGGAATTAAGGACTACATCTCAGACAAATTACACCATGGAGTAATGAATAGTGGCTCGGATTGAGGAATCGGACAGCTGAGTTCGTATACCAGTCAAATCCATTACATTTACTTACATGCTAATACCCTTGGGAAAGGTATGAATCCTTTTCTTCTCTGCTAGCTATGGGTAAATAAGCAGGGCAGATCAGATTCTTTAGCATTGGATGGCAACTGGTCTATCACAGAAAGAAATGACAATCTACTGCGGGAAAAAATCTGCCTCGTCAGTCATGTATTGAAAAATACTTGATTGCCTAAGTGTGTATTATGCATGGCACCTAACTGACTGACTTTGCCAATCCCCTACTCATAAACTATTTCCACTTTTCTATCTGAGGTTGGAACAGACTGATTAAATCAACATTTATAAATCTTTACTATACTTTCAATAGGCAACATCATGAAAAAAAATTTTAAAGCTGACAGTCGTTTACAAAATGGTAACAATATTGCTTGAAGTCAATTTTTCATTCTCTACCTCACTCTCTCTTATGTAGAGCATACCTTCGAGGAATCAACCACCCACTTTGTATATTTAAATTCCTGGTCTTGATTACTGTTTAAAATTCTTTTTAAGAATTGCTTATACCATCCTTTTCCTACTGTTCATTTACATTTTGTTTTCTACTTCATATAATTCACCACTTTCTTTCATTTGTATTTTTTTTCTTTGGCTGCCATTAATCTTTTGCATTATGTTGAGAAAAAATGTCTCTCTAAAAATTGAATTTCTGCAGGTAGTGAAAAGACAGAGAGATAAATTGATCTTCATTTCATTTTCCTCTGAATTATCAACTGAATTATTTTTCTATTTTTTGAGAAGATTTATTCAATTAAAATATCCCAACTGTCTAAAGTCAGTTTTTCAAAGAGGCAATTTTTTTTTAATTTCAGTTTCTCTTTATTTAATGACTTCATAACTAAATTAAAAGACTCACAGAAAAATATTCAATAAACTAATGTCATATTGTCATAAATCAGTGATTAAGGCAAAGAACAGTTATTTAAAAGGTCTCTTGCCTGACCCAAAAGTGCTTGGTTGGTGAAACTGCTTATCAAATTTTAATATTTAAGCCCCAAAACAAACATCATATCAACATGGTCTATTATACTAACACTTGCTGATGTAATTCAGTGGGCAGAACATCTCTTTGTGGTTTGATACTTTATCTCTAGTGCTTCTAAAGTGAAGCTCCTTTCCACATCTCATCCCTGTAGTCAGATTAAGAATTTTTGAAGTAATCAATTATTTTGTCAGATAGCACATATGGCAATGGTAATATTACGTTTCCTTATAAGGAAACATTCAGTATTCATTGACTCAACAGCCAGTGTCTCTGTTGGTTGAAATTTATAAAATCTTTCTCTTAAAACAATTTTTTAAGGGAAATTGGTTTCTCAAGTCCATGAAATATTACGGCTCTTTCTAGTATTGATGACGGTTTCCTTCCTAAACTTTTGTTTGAAGAAGGGTGGATTGCCAACATCTAGATTATAAAATTATTTTCTCTTCAAATTACATTTAATATCCATTTTAGTTATTGTTGTTGAAAATCCTCAAGTGGTGTGATTTCTGTTATTTGGTTAGGGTTAGGGCTAGGGTTCCTTGTTTGTGACTCTGTAGCACCAGTCCACAAAGTTTGAAGAAAGATGGCTGTCACTGTGACCTATAGATTTCATTTGCTTTAAGACATTTATAACAATTCATCTGAGAAAGCTGCTTTATACAGCTGAATCAGTTTGGAGACATGTATAGCATCTATATGAAAGTTTCACTTGTAAAATATATGATCTGATCTAAATATAATTAAACAACTAAGGTGCAAATGGAATAAGACTGATTAAGTATAACATTATGGAATTTAATTTTTATTTTTTGTTTCTTTTGCAAGTGGGGAATAAAATGCTTACATCATGTGACTTGTCTATGTTTTGCACAAAACATTATTTGTAATATTGTCCACAAAATGTGTCATAGGAAGAGAATTCAGTAGAGAAAGGATTTATTTCAGAAGTTAAATATCTAAATGGGGGAAAACCAAAAAGAAAGCAGAGAAATATAAGTAGACAGTTCTTTGAGACAAAAGGTACTTTTAAAGTAATTCCTCTTATTTTATATATCATAATCAGGTTTTTCTAGTATGGAACTAGACGGCGAATCCTTCTAATAACCCATCATTTTTTGCATGGTAAACTGACATCTGACATGAAAATGCATATAAAGTAGAAATGTATCAGTGAATCCCTTCATACAGAAAAAAATCACTCATGCTGAATGTTTATGGAAACCTAACTGTGGATGTGAGCACTGATAGCCAGTGAGTAATGCGTTTCAGTATTTGTGATAGTGATGTATGCGACAAGTTATATTCCACATGACTTTGTTGTGCTGCCAAACCTGGAAGGAAGAATGACAGTATGTGGTGTGGTAGTTACTGTGTGGAAAAATTGTGTCTTGTCAGTAGAAAACTTGCTGCCAGCATCTCTTGTAGTTACCATAGAAACTACGACCAATAATGGGAACAGTATATATTAGCAATAAAAAGTTCTCCTTTCAGATTTTATTTTACACAGCTGTTTTCTTCAGTTGCCACAAAGTTTCCGTGAACTTTGGTACATAACCTTCTGGTGACAAAAATGATATCACTGCCTTATATGTCATTTAAACATTTAAGGATTTTATCACTGCCTTATATGTCATTTAAACATTTAAGGATTTTATATATTTTATTTCTAAAGAAGTAATGGATGTTTTTTATTTATTAAACTGACAGATTTTTATCACTTTAAACATTATTTCTAGTGGATACTCATATTTTGAGTAGACATTCTGATTATTTATTAAACATTATATTTTTCTTTAATAGGATTTCTCAAATATTCAGGTCATTAGATGAAAATAAATAAATATACAATTTAATAAAAAAGTGGAGCATATAATCAAAATAGGGTTTAATCCAACTCTGACCAATAACATTTATATATATATATATATATATATATATATATATATATATGTATGTATATGTAAAATGATTCCAAGGTTTGAATAAGCAGTTCTAAATAGAGTTTGCTCAAAATTAGCCTTCTGGCATAAAAGTGCTCTATGCTATAAAAATGACAGAGCATTTGAATATTAATTCAATAACCAGGAAGGCAATAACTGGCCACTACTTTAAGTTCCATCTGTTTACACACAATCTTCAGTTAGCCAGTAACTTGCAGTAATAAGATACTTATAAGATACTTGCAGTAATATGATACATTATATAGTACCAGACGGGTACAATTTGACAAGCAAACCAAACTTGCACTGTGGGGAGTGTAGATTATCCAGCGAAGATCTAAAATGGAAAAAATGTTTTGTTTTTTTTCTAAAGAAGTAATGAATTTTTTTATTTATTAATCCAACAGAATTTCTATCTCTTGAAACATTATTTCTAATGGATACTCATTATTTCTAATGGATACTCATATATGAGTAGATGCTACATATATTGAAAACAGTATATTTATTTTTGTTTACCTTCTTGAATATCTGGAAAATCTTATTAAAAAAATATGCACCTTCTGGCAGAATTTGAACTGTCATCCCCCTAGGCAGGAGAAACTGTCATTAGTTCCAACATACCTTAAACTCATTTGGCCATGAAGAACATTGTCGATCAATCTGTGATGGATTTGTGCTTAAGGGCACTATTCGGCCTTGTTTCATCAGTGATGCTCTTCATGGCTGAATCAATCTAAAGCATGATGGATCTAATAATGATTTCTCAAGGTAGAGGGTGCATATTTTCCCTTTAATCAAATTTCTCAGATAGTCAAGATGGTCGACAAAAATAAGTATACTGTTTAAAATAAACAGAGCATCTGCTCAAATATGGGTACCCACTAAAAATAACATTTACAGTGATAATAGTTTATATATCTATCTCATCAACCACAATCAGTATTATAGTATAGAGTTATTGAGAACTCCATAATCCTTTCGTTGGTCCTATAGTAAATGTTTTGCCAAAGCTACATCTGTTTTTGAATTTAGAGCTGTCCTAGGCTAGTTACCTGCCATGTCTAGAGAGCTCAGTCTGCCCAACTATTTAATTCATAGCTGGTGGGAGAAGAGATGGATTCATAGCTTTATCAAGGATATTTGCATGAATAGATGAACTATAGTAAAAGAAATAAAAATAAAAATCTTATACAATGTCTTACAGACACTGAAAAAATGTTCTGTCTACATTTTTATTATATAAAAACAAGACAAAAATCATCTTACATTTCCAACTCCAGTCTTTGGCACAAGTATGAAATCAATTTGAAATATCAATCATTCAATAAAATAATACACCATTGAAGATTAAAGGAGAAATTATTATTTTAATCTTTCAACAACACCATTCTTCAAAAATGTGGGAAGTAAAAAAGAAAACAGAACAAAAACAAAGGAAATAAACGGGGAAGAAAATTCAAGACAGGAAAAAGAAAAGCAGTAAAAATACAAAGTGACAAAATTTGTTTTAGTGATGTTTGAATGATTTGTTAAGATGTTAGGTTCATTTATTAGAATTACATGCCAGCCCCAACCCAAAGGAGATTTACTGACAGACTGAATTACATTTTCTTGATCAAATTCACATAATGATAATTTGCCAAAGACATTTCATCATAAAGACATAAAATGAAGATTTTTGTTCTGCCAAACTTTTCCTAA
This sequence comes from Acanthosepion lycidas, assembly GCA_963932145.1. Classification (NCBI taxonomy): domain Eukaryota; kingdom Metazoa; phylum Mollusca; class Cephalopoda; order Sepiida; family Sepiidae; genus Acanthosepion; species Acanthosepion lycidas. The sequence continues at coordinate 53,431,092 of OZ010601.1, read as the reverse complement.
CTTATTGAGAACCTGTCTACCAACCAGCTATCAAGACTTTATATCATTCCTGTTGAAAACAGAGAAATGATGGCTATTTTTTATCCAATTTCTTAATGTACAACGACAAGACTTTGATGAGTCTTGCATCAGTTAAGGTTCCAGGTTAGATGTTGAACTGATAAAACTCCTTACCAAAAACTAATTTCGATCAAGTTCAGAAGAAAATATAATCTTGAATATGAAAAATCTTGAAAAATCCACTGCTGTAGGCTTTAAACTGATAAAAATAGTTTAATATTATCACTGCTAATTTTATTTTTCCAAACTACCTCCAAAGCTATTTAAAGGCAAGAGGAGAGATTTAATGGGCAAATATTAGAAGAGAGACCAGTTTAGAGTTTAGATTTTTGAGAAACATGCAAACAAAAGTTATTTTTATCAAGAAAAAAAAAACCATAGTAACTTTTGTGGCAATTACAGAAATAATTATGGAGAAAAAAAGAACACCATTTTAATAAGAGGAAAATTATTTTTCAGTAATTAATAATTTAAGAATATTTTATATAGATTTAAAGATGCTGACACGTACCTATAATCAGACAGATGCAGTCAGAATCTCTGAGGGGAAGAAGTAAGAAAGCTTGGAGAATTTAATATACAGGATATATTGAAATAGCAAGTACCACATAGACTCATATATAAGTCTACTTTGTGTATAATGCAATCCCTGAATTTTCTAGGGAAAAAGATTATTTTTTCCATATAGCTTGTGTATAATGTGACCCCAGTGGCTGAATGATAATAATAGACCTAACATAGTCAAACATTGCAGTACAGGGCCTCAACCTTGTAGAGTAAATGGCCAGGGTTAAATGTAAATGGCAAAACTACCCAACGAACAGAATTGACAAAGTTTGCAATAAACAATAACAAGAAAAAGAAAAGAACAGAGCAAAAATAATTTGAAGTAAGCAAACAATACATGCAAGGGAAATTAACAGTAAAATATGCCAAAGCAACAATAATATGACAAAAAGTTCACAAACAAAGAATTGGAGTTGACAGACTAGAGTGAATTCAGATAAACAAAAATAGCAATCTGACTTCAAAACAAGACAAACTGGGACTGAGTTAGATGAAACTGAGAAGTGATCTATCTTATTGGCTAGGAAAGAAATCCCAGTATATATTTGTGTGCTTTTGACTATGAACTGGGGAAGGGAAAGTATTTTGCAGTCATTCCCAATCAAGATTGGAACCAACAATCTAAAGACTTTCTTCTTCAGGTGATATACGTTGGAATTTCGAACTGAACCCTTTATTTTGTCCATCAAGGTAGAATCTTCAAGTTCCACATGCCATGGAATTGATAAAGTTTGCAATAAGCAATAACAAGAAAAAGAAAAGAACAGGGCAAAAAATAATGTAAAGCTAAGAAAACAATATATGCAAGGCAAATTAACAGTAATAAGGAAAAGCAATAATATTGCAAAAAGTTCACAAGAAAGGGACTGATGAAACCGAGAACAATACTGTTTTATTGGCTAGAAAGAAATCCCAGCATGCTATAAATGTGTGCTATAAATCAGAGAGGGGAATGTGTTTTGCAATCATTCCCAACATGGGACTGGAACTAACAATTCTGGACATATTTTATAACAAATAAATGGTCTTCATTGTTCTTTGCACAAAACTACCCCCAAATTAGTGTAGGTAGGATCTAGCTGGTATTGCACATGTGACCTAGTTCTAGGTATGCATGAATTTTAACTCCTCCAGAAAAAAATTACCAGTAGATAGTCTGACCCCTTATTTTTTACACAAAAAAGAATCATAAAAACTGGCACTATACTTGACTATACACGGTAATCTATCTAACAAGCTTGTACAAAGGAATAGCAGAAAAGAGAGTGGGAGAATAAAATGAGAAATGCTGGTAAGAACTAATAAAGGATGATGTAGAAAGCCATGATCACCTACAACTTGAATAAACATGGCACATAAAAGAAGATAATAAGCTGTTGATTCATTAATGTGAAAAGAAATAAGTCCTCTTTTCTGCTGACTTGTCTAAGAGCAAAAAGACCTTTGATTTCCTTCTTATTCAAAAGTATACAAGCATCCCTTGATTAATGTGCTTGGGATTATTGCATTTTCAATTAGTGCGCTATAATTTTTATATACCAAAATTCAATTAGTGCATACATAATATTTGATTAGTGTGGTAAACATTCTTCTGTTTAACCATAGTAATTGAAAATTGAATTTTTATACTTCTCAATGTACACATTAGCCACACTAATCAAGGGATTCCTTTATACTGTACAAGTCACACGAGCTACTAAAGGTAGTTGATTACCAAATGAGGTTATTATATGAACATAAGAGAAGGTAAGTGCAGATAATGAGGATATTTTTTTAATTAGTTCGCCCCAAGCAAGGTGATAATGCCACTATTATGCAAGGGACTACTGTGAGTGAAAAAGAATGAAAAAGACTTTAGAAAGAACCAGAAAACCAATTCTAGACAGGGAAACAAGGGATAAACCTCTAGTCCTGTTCAGAAGACTAGTATCAAGAGGCTGAACTAGATGATAGCTGAATATATTTACTACTTGAAGTGGTTAGAACTGAAGCAATGAAGGAAGTATCCACTCTAGAGTCTGTTCCACAAAGTAGGAGTTGGGAAGAAATTCTGGGAATGGAACGTCCTTCTTACTAATATAATACAAAGGGAATTGCTATAGTTCAACCAAGGTCATAGTTGTAAAGGTCTGAACTGGTAGAACTAAGGAATGTAGTTGGTCAAAACTTTTACCATGGAAATAGTGACAGAGTAGCCAGAGGTTTGCAATGTTTCATCTGTGAGAAAAAAGGGTGTAGGGCGGAAAATAGTTCATCACTCACAATTTCCAGTTTGTATATTTTCTTGCGATTTCTCATGCTGTTTACAAGACATTAAAATTACACTTTCAGTTTAGTTGCTCAAAATCAACATACATAACTAATGTGTAGAAAATCTGACAAAAAAGGGTTTACTTAGAACAAAAACAAGAGATGGGATGTCCATCAGAGAACAATGGTCACCTAAGTAGAGTGAGTTCAGTAACCACCATTACTTCAGGTTTTTGCCAAACTAGGCTTGGGCATCAAGCTTCTCAAGACATTGCTAGTAAGGGTAATTCTAATATGTCTTACACCAGATCATGTTAAAATAGACTTTAAAATCTCATATTGTAATGTGTGTTACACCAGATCATGCTGGGATAGGCTTTATACTCAATTATACACCAGACTATCAAGGACTCCAATTGCATGGTTGACCTGAGATAACCCTTAACCAGGAGCAGAGGTCAGCAATTAACTATTGTCAATGGTGACCCTAAAGGTGAACACCTGTGGGTTTGACTGTGCTTAATATCCACACACATGAGAAAAAAAAACCATTGGACAAATGAATATATATAAAACCAGCAGGGAATTGGAAGTTTCTCAGATACAGATGAGAATGTGATGCTCTACATTTCAGAAAAGGGATGTGGAGGCTGCTCTATACACTGACCAAGAGTAATTAACAAAAGCAGGAACTGAATAAAATATGAAAGATTCAAGGCTTGTGTTCTTCATTAGTCTACACTTATCAATTTGCTGTCACAGTCACTTCATTACAACATTAGATCATCAAGGTGCTAAGTGTGGAGTTGACTTGAGGTAACCCCCAAGATGCCAAATGCACAATCACATGGCCAGATCAGCTGCAGATAGGCTGATTGTTAAATATTAGCCCCATGACAGAAATAGATATATAACCTTTAGCACTCTGCATTATTGATATTATTTCCTTTTCTATTGCATTTTTTTTCAAGGCCCCTTAATTGTAGAATCCTTATTGTTAATTTCACTCAAGTTGTTTTCTGTTGCCACAGCAGGATATGACAACACAACTATGAAATTCAAACACACTATTGTTCAGGGATCAGAGTCATCTTGAGTGGCAGGATGAACTTTTTGTACAGAAAATGAAGTCACATGCAGAGTTATAAAGGATAAACATACACAACAGTATTGAGAGTGCAAAGTCTCTGTCTGCGATCATAGACAAGAATGTCAGGTCCATGTTCAGAGGATGGCTACATGGCTGTGCATACTTACTGGTGGAAATTGCTGAATTACAGAGTAGAATAAAATGCATTATTTAATATGAGGTTAATAGTCATATTTTTATTAGTTGTAAGATATTATTATGCAATCCTTATTGGTACTTACTAGCATGGCCTTGTTCCAGACAGCTAAGCTACAAGAAAAACAGGCGAAATAACCAAGAGCAAAGTGCCTTGACTCTTGTCTACTAATCAAGCATCGTTCTATAGAATGTACAGCTGTCCTGAGATCTGGCAGGTGCATCACATTTGGAGCTTGAATGCCAAGAGAAATAGTTGGTGCCAATGAAGCATGTTTATTGCCTGTCAGTGGAAAATAAGAATGATCACTTCAATCATATTAACTCAAAGTTAATCACCCAATGTTTATCATGTCTAGTGACCCTCAGATCAATGAGACCCACAAATAAAGAACTCTCTTTGCATCTTTATTTTTAGAATAGGTTCAATATTTATGAACTTGTGTAAAGAATGCAGGTGTAATAGTTTTATTTTTATTCAAGCTTTCTGATTGGCTTTATGTGGATGGAGATGAATCAGAGATAGACAAAAATTTTAAGCAACTGATATGAACTGAATGGCAAAAATCACAAAATTTCTATTGGTCTTTTTGTTGTATATGAGTCATACCAGTAAACACCAGAGGTGTGAAATTAATTTTATGTCCATCAAGAACCTTGATCTAAGAAGTGTTGATCTGTGGTGATCCCAATGTGTACTGGGTTCATTCTAAGAGATACAAGATTAAGTTTTGTACTCAGTGTCACTTCAGAATGTCAAAAGATCTAGGCGACCTCAAAGCCACAAAAATGAAGAACTGTGCCTTTACATTGTAGGTGCAAATTGAAAAAGGACATGAACCTGACTGAACTTAGGATAAACACACACAATCAACCAGATAACATGAAGGTATATAAATGCACAAACTACAAGAGGAAAAGAAAGAATCCTTTATATCTTTGTGAAAAGATAAAAGGATCTGAAACCTTGATTTAGTCAATATTAATTTGACAGAATTTAGAAGTGAACAAACTATTATCTTATTTATGAAAAATTTAGTAAAAGCAGGTAAAATTGTATTCCTTGCAATAAAGAGATTACAAAACGCAACAAAAGAAATATTCCCTGTGTTTTGCCAGTGGTTTATCTTGTTTGATTTCTTTCTTTCAAATTTTATTCTTATTTTTATTGTTGCCACTTTTCTTCCAATACTTAGAATCAGAAAGAGACAGTTGAAATTTCTGGAACATATAATGAGAAAACATGGCTTGGAGAATTTAACACTCACAGAAAACATTAAAAGTGAAAGGAGTAGAAGCAACAAGTAACCTATCTAAAGACAAAACAAGGAGTGGGAGGGATAATAAAAAAGCAAACATTGCTCAGAGCAACAAAAGCTATGATCACTCACATCCTGAAGGGACATTGTGAAGAACGATGAATAATTGTTCTTGTTTGTTGGCTTTGCTACAAAAGGTCAAACACTGGTGTACTGACGGTAGCTTGAGAGAAAACCCATATTTCCAATTAATTGTTTGATATAGTTCCATCTTCATCGAGTTCCTTACTTTAGTGACCTTATCCAGACTAAGCTAAGCTTAGTAAATAAATAATAACTTACTGTAGAGTGATGGTCCATATTGTTTTATTGACCATTCACTTATGTTGTGAGTTTGATACTGTTACATTATGTATAGTTTAGCCCAAAATGGCACTCAAACTTGAACTTTGACCTCATGGAAGAGGAACACTGACAATGATTGTTTTTTTTAAGTTTTAATATAAGACCAAAAACATGCAAATATTGTACTGTTGTAAGAATAGAACAAGGAAGAAATCTTCCACACCCAGATTCTTTGGAATGCTGTGAATTCAGCAGAATAAGTCATCATACAATGATGACAAGTCACTGGCCGACTTGTTCATGTTCATTCTCTTTATCTCCCTCTTTAAGTGAGTAAAAATAAACCTAAAAAAAAATTGCCCATTTTTATTCAGTCTGTGATGCAGCATTGGGTCCTGATGAATAGCTGAAAGACTACAGGAATCCAGAGATGACATGCAATGTAACAATAAACACCAGGATGTTGCACAAACTGGTCATTTAGGGGTCAGGTTAATAAATGATAATGTTCCAGTATAGTTATTTTATGTAACTCCAACATTATGTTCTTATGCAAAAAGACTTAACATTAAGATATATACTAAATAAAGAAAAAGAGATAGATGCTCATGATGCTAGGTAGCCCATTTCCATTACTTTTTATTACATTTATCTTTTGTTTAATTGGTATCTCAATGTGGAAAAAGTTAACTTCTGTAGATAGTAATATTTTCTATAACTGCTAGGCTCTGTTTTGACACCAGGAATTTCAGAACAAAACCTCAGTTCACTTTGGAGAACTGCTGCTTTTTTCTTTCATCATTTCACCCCAAGCAAGGCAGGAAAGCCATTATTACACAGTGGGGGGGTACAGGGAATGAAAGTGAAAGAAAAGACTGATTATAGAAAGGATCGAGGAAAGGACAAAAGAGGAATGGGATTCATGAAGATAGAAGATGGCAATTGACATTGCATATAAATTTTTGAAGGTTGCAGTTATCCAGGAAGCAAGTAAATGGAAGTGAGTTACACAGGTGGGAAGTGTGAGAAAGGAAACTGCTGGAGTTGGTCATTATATTATTTGGGCTTCGTTAGTTTCTTATGTATAGATTAAAGGTCACCAGATGCAATATAATCCTGAGAAAAGGTAAAGGAAATGTTCAATTGAAACTTTTTTCTTAAAAAAAAGAAAGAAAAAGATATTTGTTCTCATAATGTTTTGAAAGAAGTCAATATTTTAGCTCAAAGCTTTATGCAGCTATATGATAATCTTATGAAAAAGCAATTTTCTGCACAATATCTTAAAAAGAGCCAATCACAAGATTGCAATTTGCTATAGGGAGTTGGATATATGCTGGTATCTGTTCCCTTATGAAATAAAGAAAAATATAGCTGAATAAAATGCCCAAATTATAATCACTACTCAATAAAGCACTGCAGGTTGAGAGGTGCATATGATTTTACTTCTTTCCTTACCAAAGTTATGCTGAGAAAAAATACAAACTGAGAATAACTTACATAGCTGACATAATTATATATTCTTCATAGAGATGTTCTTATTTCTCAACTGAAATAACGGTATGGAAAAATATTCTGTTGAGAACAATATCAAAATGAAAGTATAAAAGAAGTACCCTTTTTTTTTCTTGTTTTTTTAAACAGGTGTAGACTGGGTTACATATTACCAGGTTCACATCTCACTCTGGCCTTTTGAGCAGGATGAGAAGTTTATCCATTGTTTATTGTTCCTTCTGAAGTCTTTTCTTTCTCATAGCTCCTTCTCAGATAAGGAGGAGATTTTATCAGAAATTATCCAAAGTTCATTTTGGAAGAAATATGGTCCAAGCTATCAACTTTTTGAAGTATTCATCAGGGTAGGAAGAGACAAATAGTGAGGTTTGTAAAACTGGTGATTGTAGTGACAAAATGTACTCTAGAGAATTTCTAATGAAATTTATTCCTTATCTGAGATGGATTATTTGTAATTTAGTGAAGTTGATCAATAAAATTAATCAACATAAAACATCTGTTGTCTTTAATAACATTTGCCTTGAATATATATACATCAGTGCTTTGAAATGTGTATTACACAACACATGCATTGTAAGATCAGACAGAGTATGAGTACCTGTAATTCATGTCTTATGCAGATGGCATTGGATTCCATGACAGATCAACACCTCTTCAATAATCCAGAGTGTGCATATAAATACAGTGATTCGTGGTTTTCCATTTTGGGCAAAGCATGGTTGGCTGAATAATATGCAGTTTTGTCTGTTTAAAACTATCTATAAGTTCTGTGATATCAAACATTTATTTAAATATTTCTGTGGACAATTGTAAAATGGAAAACATTCATGGTATTTTCCGGGATAATGGTTACCTAGAAAATGTTTTTAAGCTTCCAATTGAGTAAAGGGTTAAGAGTTTTAAGTTTCCACCTATGTTTAGATCCAGTTTGTGCCCAGTGTATCTGAAATTGCCATGGTTGGGGAGGAGTAGCCAGGTTATGGCTCATGAGTGTCTGCCTGTGTTGTGTTTTCTTGCCATCCAGACATCCGTTGTTTTTGGCACTGTCCCCACATTTTCTTAAATTGATAAGGATGGTGTGCACTATCTACAAAATAGTTTGGTCATTTATAAATTTGCATGTCAGTGTGATGCTGACTACAGAGACCAGATCAACCAGCACCTTGAAACACATATTGCACAACAGATGCATGGCAATATTAGACAGGATATGAGTACCTGTAATTCATGTCTTGTACTGACAGCACAGGATTCCATGATAGGTCAACACCTCTTGGATAATTCAGAGTGTGCATATTAATACAGAGATTCATGGTTTTCCATTTTGGGCAAAGCATGGTCACCTAGCATCTGCACACCTTAGAAGCAGTATATATTAAATTACATTGATCATCTTTGTGCTGAGAGAAGGAGAAATTCTGATTCTCTTTCTCTACTCGGTGGCCTGTGAGTCTATGTTTTTCCTTTTTAAACTCAGTGGAACTGTTTATTCTGGTTTTTGCCATCCCCCACTTTTTAATATTCAATTGTATTTTAATTGTAGTAGCTTGTCTCCTCCTAGTATGTCAATTATTCTGCAATTCTCATTACATTATACTATTCTCCAACAGTTCTTCTGATGAGGTGTTGGGTGAAAAAAAGGTTACTTTTTAAAGGGAAAAATATGCAGTTTTGTCTGTTTAAAACTATTAGTTCTGTGACATTTATTTATATATATATATTCAGACATTGATATATATATATATATATATATATATGAAAGTGAACATTGAAGTCAGCACTCAGAGGCGACAGATTGTTTCATGCTAAATGCAATCATCAGGTGGCCTGATGATTGTATTTACATATGCTCTATCTCTGATATTCAGTACTTTATCCCATAAATATAACATACCTTAAAACTATATTTCTTCATTCATATATATATATATATATATATATATATATATATAATAATTGGCTACACATATTCGAGGATACCATCTGTTATGGCAACTAGCCAGTCACTATTGCAGACACTCGCTCAGGCACATTTGTTCATCACCCATGAAGCCAACCTGTAGTTTATACTGCAATTATGCTGAGCAGATCTTAGTTACAGTTTCTGGGAGAGAGCGCGTTATCTAGCATGATCAACAATCTGAACAAGGCCAGCACACTCAAACCCTCGGTCACAATTTGTGACTCTGTGCTATATATATATATATATATATATATATATATATATATATATATATATATATACCCACAAACACAGATATAGCAGTGGCAGCTTTATCTTGTATCCAAGCATTTATCCTTTGCTGATGCTTCCTTTATGATGATGGCATTGATGATTAAATTCACCACCAATGTGCAGATTCAGGATTAGAAGCTTCCAGTTTCACCAAAACCTACTCCCATCATCTATTCTCTATCACTGTTTGGCTTTGCAAGAGTTAGTTGGAGGTGGAAGCAAATCAGAGTAGAAGAAAGTGATGATGGCATGAATTTGCTAGGAACTGACCCACACACTTGATTTCATGACCTTCCTCTGCAGCACATATGAATTAAGACATGCAGAATGTAGTTATGAAAGCTGCAACAGACAGCCACTGGCTGTTATAATGTTGAGTGGCACCTTCTTTAGCAAGTATATATATATATATATATATATATATATATATATATAGACATATGCACTTATGGTATCCTTTGTCGTAGTTTGTTCAGGATACCTTTATATATGCATATTCTGTTAGATTAAAAAATGCATTACATAAAAGCATTCTTTGAATAAAATCAGCTAATTTTTCAGGTGTTTTTCTTTCAAAGAGTTTTCAGAAAGGTAAGTCCCTAAGAGATTAAGAATATGAAAAGCTCTGGAATCACATGCTGCAAACTGAATGATGGCAACGTTCCAAGACTGAACAAAGAAAGAAATATAAACTCAAAGAATCGATATGTATAATTTATAACTTTACACTGGAGTGTTGCATAGTGAATCAGCAGGCTATTGTTTGGTCTCCATAGACAGGCGAATCAAGCTTTCCATATATTGCCATAAATTTCTTTCTGATGAACATGATAACATATACCCACCTTGCCAACATCACCCAAGATGTAAGATATATGATTAGGTGTTTATACAGTGTTAGCTCCAAGCCTTTCAAGTCAATATTTTTGATGAAATATTCTCACTTGTTGGTAAACTTTAGAGTTTATTTCTGGTTAAAAATGATTTGTAGCTTTAAGTGTTTTCAGATTTGATTATGTAACCAACCTCTCAGTTTCTTTCGAATGGAAATATCTCAGAGCAAGAAAGAGAAAAAGAGGATATGATGACACATTAATTTAAGATATGTGTGTAAACTTTGTGGCAGTTTATCTCAAGAAGTGAGCTTTGATTATTCATATATGAAGGTATTTATTTTAAATATTGTCTTAAGTCATAAGAGCAATCTGTCATACTTTCATGAAGATGTGTTAACTGAATTACCATCCTTATCCCTATTTTCCTATTTGATAAATTGGTATTTACTAAGCTTAGCTTAAATCAACTTAAGAAGTAAATTGATAAAAAAGTTATGTTACACCAATCTTTTAAGTAGTTAGAACCTGCTTGTCTGCCTTGAAAATCAGAATTTGAAATCCTTTTATTTAACTGAGTTTGAAAATCAGCCTCCAATGATGAATCAATGTGTAGGTTGAGTGGCCATTGTTAGATATAAATAAACGACATAAATGCCCAACAAACAGAATTGTCAAAATCCATAATAAGCACTAACAAGAAAAGAACTGGGCAAAAACAATAAAAAGCAAGCAAACAATATATAATAGGTAAAGCAACAGTAACAAAGTAAAAAGTTCAGAAACTAAGAATTTGGGTTGACACACAAGAGCAAATTTGGATAAGTAAACATAGCATTCTGACTTCAAAACAAGACAGACCAGGACTTAGCCAGATGAAACTGAGAACTGGCCTGTTTTATTGCCTAGGATAAAAATCCCAGCATGCATTCTGCTGATAAATTCTGCAGTGTGCTTCTGCTGATAAATTGAGGAGGGGAAAGTATTTTGCAGTCATTCCAATAAGGATTGGAACAAAATGTTGTTCTTTCCATTCTGACCATTTAAGGCCAAAGATGACACAGACTGAAAAAATAAGTTAGAAAAATGATCAAGAAACCTGTCCAAATAACATATGGAAAACAGCACTTGTTTTGCTGCACAAAGCATTTCCAAAAAATATACAGCCATTAACAAGAAAATAGCCTCCCTCTTAGACTTCACATACTTAACCCAGTGTTCTTTCTACTTTTCAGAATAGCTGCAAAGTCATCTTTGGGGTTAGCTGACTTATTGCATTTTCTTTAATATTGCATCTTGTCTAAGATCTGAAATCACCTCTGTTGTAAGTATAATTTTAGACTTGGGGAAAAGCCAAAAGTCACAGGTGATGTAATGTTTTGCCAAAAAAACCTTGCATAAGTCATCATCATCTTCATCAGTCCGATGATTCTGACCAACTCCCTATATATATCTCAATTGAGTGTTAATGTCTGTCTCTATGAATGATTTTCCAGTACACACAGTGACATTGTCTGTCCATTTTTCCACCACATCTTAAGGTGGTACCCTGTAAGATAGCAGTGGAAAGATTGTTAACCCTTACGTCATGTCCATAATATTTTGACTTTCTCTTCTTGATGGTGAATATCAGGTCTTGCAACAGGCACATTTCTCATTTGTTAATGTCTTGACTGCATCATTTGTGAGATGATTGATGTAAGAAATACCTAGGATGGTTCTGTAACATTTCATTTACAATACTTGGATTCTTCACTGTAAATCTGCAGTTAATGTCCAAGATTTGCAAGCACACAAAAAGATTGAGACAGCCAATATACAACAGTCTGCTCTTTGACTTCAGACAAATGTTCCTGTCTTTCCAGATAATTATAATTATGCAACAACTGACATTGTTTCTATTCTGAATACCGCTTTGCTGATAATTGAGCCAATTGCATAAGAGATGATTGTAAATTTAACAATAATACAGTAAACCCAGTGGCATCTCAGTCACCTGACTGACCCTACAATAGACTATACATTTACACATGGACTTTAAAGTTCCCTCTGATAGGCTGTCAAGTTAAAACAAGGAAATACAACTGGTTCTTCAGATATTCAAAGTGGCTGAATGTTTTCCAGATAGAACTCATGTATTCAACTAGAAATTCAATATTCACCACTGGCTTGCATCTGTCAAGGCTGACAGTGGATACAGCAGTTTACTTTGTCTACTATTTTGTCTTACAATTCAAGTAAAATTTGTTTTATGCAACATTTTTGGTGAATTGCTTTCAAGACTTTAAAATTTAATATTTTTTGAGTTGATTTTTTATTGAACACTGAAGAAGATTTTTTCATACTCCACTGAATTTCAATTCAGTTGAGAAAATCTATAATTATTCTCAAAGACATATTAATATTTATATTTAAATTGCTGAAGTTCAAAGATTTTCAGCTGCATATTTTTGGGGAAAATCTCTAAAATATTGATTGATTCAAAAAATTTGTTTTCAGGTGTGAACACAAAAAATCCTGAGCAAAATTTGATGTATACACAAATTTTCAATAATTAAATATATATATATATATATATATATATATATATATATATATATATATATGTCATTATTTTTGCACCAACCTAATATATATATATATATATATATATATATATATATATATATATATATATATATATATATATATATATAATATATCAGCAACTTTACATATCATTCTTTTACAAAATTAAACTATTAAAGATAGATATCTGTATCTTTGACTGAAAAAGACCTATTCAATTTTTGGATCAATCCCACTTGCTTGATCATGATAGCTATGAGAAATGTGGATGAATATCGACAGGATTAGTTTCAGGGATGAAGATTGAAAGGAAGAAGATTATTTGGTCATTATTAATTTAAAAAAATTTGTATTTATTATTTAATGCAATTTTTCTTATATCTTGATAGCAAACCTGTCACACACACACACACATATATATGTATATATATAATTCTGTGACTTCCATTAGTGTATCCATCTGCCCATCACATCCTGAAAAATGGACATATATTGACTGATCAAAACCAAATTTTGGGAAGAAGTGCAAGCAGGTAAAGGGATAGAAAGTAAAGTTGGTTTTACTAGGGTGCATAGCTTTTCATTAATTTTTTTTTGTGGGAGAATTAAAAATTGTATCATTTAACATACAAAATAGTCATACTATTTTAAAAACAATTTAATGATTAAAATAACAAATACTTATTTAATAAAAATGCAATTTTTCTTTTGCTTATCTTTTCTTATATGTGTTTTTTTTCTTACAAGTTTTTATATTTAGTTCTGTTAAAATATAATGCACAGTAGTAGCATGGTAAATATAAACACAGTAAGGAGAGTAAGGTTTATAAATCTTGACAAAAATGTTTGACAATACTAAATACTGTGTAGATTTCAACATCATCAAAACAAAATAATAATGCTCAACAATCATAACATAGAATATGTACACTATTTTATATAGAAAATGTATAACATAGAATATGTACACTATTTTATATAGAAAATGTATAACATAGAATATATGTATACTATTTTATCACTTAAATGTTATTTTTAGTGGATAACCTTATTTGAGTAGACTTTCTATTTATTTATTAAATGTCATATTTATTTTTGTTTACCAGCCAGAATGTTCGAAAAATCTTATTAATGAAAAATATGCATTCTCTAAAGATGTTCAGAATTTCTGAGATACAAATAATTGGCTGACTCATAAATAAATGAGATGTCTAATCAAATATACGCATCCATTAAAAATAACATATAAGTGATAAAATCTGTTGGATTAACAAATAAAAGAATTCATTTCTTTTTAGAAATACGATCTACTAAAAACTGATGATTATCATAAAAAGTTTCACTAAACAAAATTCACCCAAATGCCACTCCAAGGATACAGAAAATAAAATAGGATTATTCAGTGAAGATGGAAGACATATATACACTGCATGCCAAATTATTATCGAGATAACTTTCTTTCTAATATTTCAAAAACCGTCCAATCAATTCACACAAAATTTTCACTCAATGTTGGCAACACTGACCTGCACAATCACTGAAATTTTCGTACTGATCTACGCAATGTAAACAAACTGGTGCCATATTTGTTATCATCACGGGGATTTGAGCGTGCCAAATTATTAAAAAAGTCTAAGAATTTAGTGAAAAGATGGGCCGTAAAAGCAGTTTAAGTGATGCTGAAAAGAAAACTATCACCTCAGAACTCTCAAAAGGTAAATCTACCCTAGAAATTTCTAAAATGATAGGGAGGTGTCATCAAAAAAAAAAGTTCACCACCGATCCTACACAAGTACACAAAAGGGCAGATAAAGGCAAGCCGAGAGTTATTTAACGTCGTCTCATGTCACGACTAAACCGAGAGGCCACGAATAACCCTGTTTTTTTCACAGATGAAACTTGAGCAACACTTGATGGGCCAGACAGATGGTGCAAAGGCTGGGTAATGAATGGACAGAATCGCCATCAACGTTTGAGACACCAACAAGGTGGTGGAGGCATAATGATCTGGGGTGGTATCATTGGAAAACATTAGTGGACCCATGGAGAGTACCAGATAGCTTCAAAATGAATGCTGATGCATACGTAGTGTTTATAAAGGAGCATCTTGAACCGCGGATGAAAAGGTAAAGAGTTGCCTTCAGAAGGGCCATTGTTTTTATGCAAGATAATGCTCCCTCATATGCTGCTCACAAGACTACTGAATATTTGAAACAGTTAGGCTTCGATGGACCTCGATAAATGAAGTGGCCAGCAAATTCTCCGGATTTGAACACAATCGAAAACCTTTGGAGCATCATGAACCGAAGACTGTATGCCAACGGACGATAATTCAGGAGCAACGCTGAGTTGTGGAAAGCAATTCTTGACATATCTCACAGCATTACAGCAGATGACATCCTACAATTAACAAATTCTATGGATCATCGACTTCTTCAAGTAATTTCAAAATAGGGAAAGCATTATTAATATTAATTTGTTTAAAACTGTGCCTTTGTTTGTATCTGTTATTATTTGTTTGATTATCTTATTTATTAGCTTCTTTTGATTATAAACATTCACATGCAACATTAATAAACGTTTCGTTTGCTCAATTCTGGGAATTTTACTAAACCTTTCTAATAATTTGGCACGCTCAAATCACTGTGCTGATAACAAATTTGGCGCCAGTTTGTTTACATTGTGCAGATCAGTACAAAAATTTCAGTGATTGCGCAGGTCAGTGTTGCCAACATTATGTGAAAATTTTGTGTGAATTGATTGGACAGTTTTTGAAATATTATAAAAAAAGTTATCTCGATAATAATTTGGCATGCAGTGTATAATCCATATATCTTTATCTCGTCTACACTTTCTCACAGACGTGCCGTGGCTTCCCTCTCTCTTTTCTACAAGTATTTTCATGGCAACTGTTCCAACGAGCTACTTTTGCTGGTTCCCAGACTGCATGAATTTAAGTGAGCTACTAGGCTGGCATCTCAGCCCCACCCTTTCACTGTCGAAACAGTTAAATGGTAACTGTCTCTTCTACTAAAACGGCTACTTCTCTCGCACGTCCCATCTATAGAACTCCCTTCCACTTGTTTGCTTCCCTGATAACTATAATCTTCAAATATTCAAGTGTAATGTCAATCGACATCTTCTGATACCTTGATCTCATGCCCTGTCCTTCTCTGTATCCTTTCCTCAAACACTCAGGCTTCCTTCTGTGTCTTCTACAAGTATTTTCACAGCCAAAAAAAACATATGTATAAAGAGCAACATATGCCAATATGATTCACTGATCAACCCCCTACTCCCCCTACTAATTACATAACATGAAGGAGTCAGATTACCCATAGAGCAGGGAACAAACTATGACATACATTAAATATTATTGTGCAATTGCACTTAAGCAGACAATGTAGTAAAACCATACAAGAAAGCTATATAAAACAGGTATACACTTTTAGTCAAATTACAATAGTTCAGAGATGGACATAACCTTGTGCTGCATTGCAAATTATTTTTAAATGGGACAGAGTCATAATGGCAGTAAAAAAAATGTTTCATGAAAAAGTGCCCTTCCTACTTCAATTATAATGGTACCAAGATAGATATATGAGGTATGACAATTTAATTCATCGAATGGTACTATGATTGCATACCTGCTTACATGGTCATTATTGGCTGCTGTCACCTTCAAAGCACTCCCATTTTTAAGATTTACACTTTCTGAGATGATTGTGCCATTGCTGGAAACATTCTTGAAACTTTTTTTCTGGAATAACTTTCAGTAATATAGTCATGTGTTGCTGAATGTCAGGAAGGTTAGAAAATCTTTATCATTTTAAGGTGATTTTCAATTTTGGAGATAGCCATAAATCACAGGGGAAAAATCTGGTGTATAAGTTGTTTGACTCATTTTTGTAATGGATTTCTAAATCAGGAACTTGGGAATTCTTAATGCACTATGTATAGGAGGACTGGCATGAAGGAAAATCCATTTGCCAAGCCAGAGTTTAGGTCATATTCTCTAAACAGATTCTTGTAATCTTTGATCTGAGTGCCCCAAAGTTTGCACTGTCTACATTTTTATCCTTTTTTGGTTTTCCACTTCTTGCATCATTGGGCTCATCTTTTTTTCTTATAACATTCAAAAACATAATTTCTTCATAGCATAAGCCATTTTTAATAGGGTTAAAACTTTACTGATACTTTCACCAATTTTCACAAAAAACTTAATGTTAATCCACTGCTTTAGATTTGCTTCACTCATTTTCTGTCAACAGTATAAGATGAACACATACAACTTCCTCTAATGCTCAGCAACAAATGACTTATCTGATCCTTATTCCAAGAAAGTGGAAATTGGAACATGTCTCGATGTGCTGGGATACAAATAATTTATTTGTTACACCAGTGACATACTGTAGTCATTTTAGGAATTACAATGTCACACCTAATGTGCTGCAATGAAAATTCTTGCGTAAGGTTTTTAAAGATTTCTCATATATGTTTGTTTTGTAAGTATTTTGGCAAATCAAATAGGTACAGTGGTATTAATTTGGAACAAAATATCAAATACAATTTTACCCATTAAAAGAAACAAAAACAAAAAAAATAGTGACAATTGCAACTTTATTTGTTTTGTGTGAGAGTTCCTGATAAATAAAAGGAAACATTTCTATCATTATATTGACCAATCACTCAAACTAAATGATTGATTGAAACAATCATTTTGTTGACAAACTATTTTTTCTTCACTAAAAAAGTACATTGCCATCTGCAAACAGGAATAGCTACCATTTTTAATTTGCTTTCAATAAACAACATCCACAAACTTTGAAGGAAATTAGCTTTCTTTCTGCCCTCTTCAGCAACAGACTGAATAAATTATGGTAGTTTCAACTGAAAACTCATGGAGAATGCAAGATACAAAAAAAGTCATAGGTAGAATTTTATATAAGATAAACATTATGTAAAATGTCAGCTTCTGTTAAACTCAACAGCGAAAATTATGTTTTTTAGATTATCAAGGATGATGGAACTAATGAAAATATTGCATGTGCTATGGATCATATTTCATAGCTTAGAGATATTTCTAGTCTGAAAACAAACAATAACAATGATACCAAATGTTTATTCCTTAAATGATAACATTAAAAATGTTTATTCATTTTTCCTTTTTAATTGTTTATACGGGAAAACTTATCTGTTATCATTTTATATTAATAGCTTTAAGATTTTTAGAAAATATTTCAATCTGCAAATTCTATTATAAATCACCTTGTAATGTATACTACAAGCAAAAAGTTTTGGGTCACTCTGTATTTCTTTAAAAAAACACCTTAAAATGAGATATTTTTGTATTTTTTTAAAGTAAACATAAAATTTCTGTAACTACAGTATATTTGCTTTTATTTTTCAGTCTTTCTCCTGGCCCCTCTTACTACCAAAACATTCACATTTGGATTTATCTGTCCACAATATATTTTGCAAAATTATGAATATTTTGTATGAGAAACATTATAATTTGTTTTCATCAGTAATCCCTCAGTAGACTTTTTGAGATCACCAAAAGTTCTGGAAATTTGATTCAGGTCAAGGGAATCATAAGAAAAGAACAATATCATTCAATTATCAAACACATGCCATACCATCTGATTTACTCATAAATGAAAAAAAATTAACCTTTCTACAAGACAATGATTCAAAACACTCTTCCATATTATGTCAAAATTACCTTGAAAAGGAACAAAATTTTGGAAATTATGACTTGGTCACCTGAATCTCCTGGCCTCTCACCCATTGAGTTGGTATGGGCTGAATTGGATAGAAGACTTCAAAGAGAATACCCAAAGAGTGAGAGTGAGCTTTTTCAGTGCTTGAAGAATGTTTTAGAAGGACTGCCATCTACTTTTTTTTCAAAAATTGTTGGAAAAAATGCCAAGAATTTGTAAAGCAGTAAATAATCCAGGTGGTGGTTTTATCAATGAAATCAAAATATGATGCTGTTGTATGGTATTTTCTTCATATTTAAGTAGTTACTTTTTGTTAAAATAAAAGCAAATATCCTATAACTACTGAAATTTTATCTTTTATTAGATTAGCAGAAGTGATTGCATAATATTTCTGTCTGTTAGATACCATATGTATGTGGATAGTGTAGTGCTCTTTCAGTATTATCTGTCAGAGAATGGGAATGGTTCCTCAGTGGCAGCGATTTAGTACATTGTGCTGTTGTTTGAACTTGGCTTTATATATTATATTCATTTGTTGGCAGTTCCCTTACTTTTTGTTAAAATAAAAGCAAATATTCTATAACTACTGAAATTTTATCTTTTATTAGGTAACATATGTGAGAAAACGACATTATTTTTGCACCAACCTAATACTTTAAAAAATACAAAAATATCTCATTTTATGGTGTGTTTTTAAAGAACTGCAGGCTATCCCCAAAATCTTTGCCTGTAGTGTATCTGAATATATTTTCAGTGATATTTATGCTTTTCAACAACCAAGCATATCACTAGAAACAAATAGCAATTGCAATTAATAATGAAAATAATTCATTACATCTTCATTCTCACTGTTGACCTCAATCAAGATCATGGAGTCCACAACTCTGTGCTGCGAATTTTATAATCTTGTTCTTTAAATCCGTTAATTGCAAATTACGTAACACTTTCTATATCTGTACAGTATATGTGATACCAGGACTATATACAGTTTTGAATTTAAAGATTTTTTTCTTCTGGAATGTTGGCCAACGATGGTTAGAGAGCCCAGTATGTTTTTAATCCATAGCTGTAGGGGAAAAGTTATAGGTACCTCCCTTTCACAATTGTATGTGTGTCAATGGGAATTTAACAAACTTGATCAAAAATCAAACTCAGCTCACCTATTTTCTCATTCTGACGTACTAACCATTATACTATCTAAACATTCAATTCAATGCAACTTCCACCTGAACAGCCAATTCATTATAATTTTCCATATTTACCATTATTAATTAGAACTAATGGTTGTGTATATAACCTTAATAATGAAAATACAGCCATTTTGTATTTTTCCTCCAAATATTAGTCACAACAAGATGAGCAGCATAAGGTGATGGTAATATCAACCGTTTCCTTATAAGGAAATATTTTGGAGTCACTGCTCAAGCAGCCAATACTATTATTGGTTGAAATTTATGAAATCTTTCTTTTAAAACAATTTTTCAGGAAATAAGTTTCTCAAGTCCAGTAACTGTTATTGTTCTTTCCATTATTGGTTAGGGCTTGCTTCCTAACCTTTTATTTGAAGTACTTTAAAATATCAAAATCTTGATTATATCATTATTTTCTCATTTAGGGTTGATGTTCACTTAAAGCCTCTTAATTTGCTGTATTAAAATTAACATGCTGCTACATATATTATCAACCTTGACAGGAGCCAATCAACTGTTATAACAGATTATGAATAGATTCAGATAGTTTTTATGAGAAAATCTAAGAAAATAAGCACCATTTAAATTCTAATTTACAAACATTATTTTCTTGAATATACTTACCTTAAAATCTATCAAGTCTTATTTTATGAAATTTTGCATATACATTTACTTATCTATTTTATGAGGAAAAATCTTTCTCATAAGGAAGCTATAGGGAAGCTGCAAGAAATCAAAAAGGCAACAAAAGGACAATTTAAAAAAACACAAGAAACAAAGGAAAAATTAAAGATGTTCTGTAGCAATAAAACAAAAATTTTAAAAAAAAGAAAAAATAATAACTGTAGGGAAAAAATTTAAATGGTAATGATAATACTAGCTGTTTCACTACAAGGAAACATTCCGCATTCACTGACTTAGAAGCTAGTACTACTCTTGGTTGAAATTTATAAAATCTCCCCATAAAACAATTTTTCAGGAAAATAGGTTACTCAAGTCCTGTTTTCATTCATTCCGGTATTGATGGGGGCTTCTTTCATAACCTTTTATTCCCGTAAACTGTGTCTCTTACTCTGTAATCCTCTACCTCGAGTGGCTCTTGGGTCTTGTATAGGAGGAATACCATTGTAAAAAAAAATCGAATCTTGATTATGTCATTATTTTCTCTTTGTGTTACATGTGCTATCCCTTTTAGTGGTTGCTGCTGTTGAAAGTTCTCAAGTAATGTGGTTTCTTTTATTTTGTTTGTGATTCTGTAGTACCAGTTCACAAGGTTCGATGAAGTGTGGTCATCACCGAGACCCATAGGCTCCA
This sequence comes from Acanthosepion lycidas, assembly GCA_963932145.1. NCBI lineage: Eukaryota > Metazoa > Mollusca > Cephalopoda > Sepiida > Sepiidae > Acanthosepion > Acanthosepion lycidas. Next base: position 53,409,953 of record OZ010601.1, on the reverse strand, counting down.
TTTGCTGAAAGCCTTTTTAACCACTGATCTTAGAAAGTTAAGATTTAGCCTGTTGGGTGAAGTGATGGTAAAATTTCCAAGTTTTAGTGAAATATTTCTACAGTTAGAACCAATATAAATCAAAGTGTTAATAATTGAAGATGGACATTTTGGACTCTGGTAAATTAAATGTGATACGAAGCCAAACAAAAGGATTTATACAAGATAAATCTGGAGAAAAATTCTGCAAATTTTGTGTATTTGTCTTTTTTTCTCCTTTCCTTTATGTCTTTACATTTCCACATATCTTGTTCTTCATCTCTCATTTTCTATTCAAATATCTCTTTATTTTTATCAAGTTCTTTATATGTGTTCTCTCCCTTTATCAAAATTCCTTTTTTCTTTTAAATTCTATTTAATTTACTATTTTCTTTCTCTCCTTCCTCCTTCACTATTTTTCATTCTTCAATGAATATTTTCTCTAATTTTTTCTTCAACTAATCTTCACTTTTCATTTCTTTTCATTTTCTTTTGCTCATTATCTCCAGCTATCTTCCTCCCATACTCCATTTTTGTTTTTTTCCTTTTATTTGCCTTCATACTTTTTCTTCTCTCTTTATTTACACTCCTTGTTTCTCTTTTCATTCATTCCTCTACCTGCATTCCACCATAACCCTGGTTTCTCTTTTTTTCTCATTCAATTTCTCTTACAATTTCATTGTTCTCTTTCCTTCTTAAACAAATTTCCTCTCTTTCAAGATTTCTTTTTCTTTTCCAATTGCAAATCTAGCCTATGCTCTGTAATTTCATCTGAAGGAAGACAGTAGTGATAAATAAATCTTTCAAGTAGGGGAAGAAATAAAATTAAAAAGAACAAAGTGATCAACAATTGCGTTCAAAAATCTTAATAAATCATTTATGCACTGATTCGTCTTCTTAAGTGAAAATATTTCAAGATAGTAAAACAGATCAATTTTCATTTATTACGGATTATCCTTGTTGCTCTGGCATTCTCAGAATCATTTAAAGAATCCTTTATCAAAACCTAAAACTGAAAATTAATGTCTCATGGAAGAAAAAAATACTAGTAGAGTAATCCAAGTTAAAAAGAACTCTTATGGCGGACAAGAAGTTAATACAGCATTAGAATTACTGATCTGTGATAAAATACATTATAACACTAATTAAATTTTCCAAGCTTTTGTTAACAATGAAAACGTACAGTGTTGCTTATTGACTGATTCGGTTTCTATGGATTATCAACCCTTTGAGGTTATTTAAAGCTAGGAAATATTTTTAGATTTTCTTTTCTTTTTTGGAGATAATGATGTTTTAGTGATACAAGTCTTAGTAATTAGTAATAGTTGGGAGGAGAGAGGAGGTGGATTCATACCTTTCCAAAGGGTACTTGTGTGTGGATGAATATAATAAACCCAACTGGAATTAGAACTTGGCTCTCTGATTGAATTCTGAACCATTATCCATTACACCACCTGCACATCCATGCTTACAGCATCTAGCATTCTCAAGCAGTCACCCATCTAGGTACTGACCAGGCTCCACATTGCTTAACTTCAGTGATCATACAGGAATTGGTGTTTTGATGTGTTGTGGCAATAAGCCACAGTGATGCACAGTTGAAATTTGAAATTATACTTTGATAAATGTGAGCCAAGTTGAAAATTATATCACTAGACATAGGTAGACAGTGTCTTTACTGAGATTTGAACTTCATTTGCTGATTCTGTTTGTTTATCCCATTAACCTTTATTTCATTGTAAACCTCCAAACACATTTAAAAATGTTGCTTGGTTATAAATGACCATTATAAAGAAATTACTGTATCTTATATTATTGATTTTCTATACTTATTTTGCATCTTCTGCTGATATATTCAAAACAAAAGGCAGTCATTTTTCTCGACAAAAGAGATACATTCAACTACATTTGATATACGTATTTATGTCTTTATTTATGAGAAAGAGAAAAGATGAAATTAAATATTGGCATTAAATATCCATGTATACTTAATATATTTTTTATGTTTTCTTTTTTATTTAGTCGCCATGTGGGAGTACAGTAAAGAATTTGGGGCTACTCTTGTAGGATTCTTCAGTGTTTGTTACTGAATATATTGATAATGGATTTAGTACAAGAATCACCAATCTTTTGGTGATTGGAAACCTGATAAAGATTTTATAAAAATTCTGCTTCAGCTTATTCTTTTTTGTCACTTGCTCCAGTCAGATGGTAATGGTAACATTAACAATTTCCCTATAAGGAAAAAGTTTGACTTTCACTGACCAAGTAACCAGTACGTCTTTTACCAGAAATTGATAAAATCTTTCTCAAAAAAACATTTTTAGAAAAACAGATTTCTGCAGCCCAGTAGCTATTATTGCTCTTTCCAATACTGATGGGGGTTTCCATCCTAAACTTCTATTTGATGTGGTGTGGAATGCTAACATTTTGATTATGTCATTATTTTCCTTTTTAGTTACATGGGCCATCCATTTTAGTTGTTGCTACTGTTGGTAGTCCCCAATTGATGTGGTTTCTGTTATTATGGGGTCTTTTTTGTCCAAATCTGTGAATTTGTTTTGCTCATGCTAAGTCTTGAAAAAAATATATATAAATATATATAAAATTCACTATTTTATGCTTGCATTCACTTCATATTAATACCCTTGAGAAAGTATGCATTCACTTCTCAGTTATAGAAAAATTGCAAAAGACTGGGCTGTCTAGCCTTGGTTACCAACCAGCCTAAAAGACAGACAACTCTCATCCCAAATCAGGTGTGTAGCTCCTAAACCAGATCAGTGACAAACTATCTCCTTTAATTCAATTTCTGTTGACAAAAAATTGAGAATTTCTTTTGCATCATTGGAAACAGAAAACTTGGAGATAAAAAAGGTGGGATTGACCTTTGCAATGAACTCTCCCACTTTACAATATTCATGTATATAATGTGATACAAATGTAGTTTGTTCTGCAAGAGAAATCTTTAGAGATTTTGTTTTGTCAACAATCTTTTGTAGCAAGGTTTGAAACTAATACAAACCTTGATTAATAAATAATTAAAATAAGCACACACTTAGGACCGTGTAGGATGAAGCACAGTAGAGTTATTCCCCTTAGCTATCAGATTTGCTTAAAATTTTCAGTGTAACACTTCAGACATTTCATAAACATCCTGTTGAACTTTAAGATCAAAAGCTTTTCTTTGGCAACTTTTATTATTTTCAAGAATTTGAAAATGCTGTCAAATATCACATCTATTTCTATCTTCATATGTGGTATTTTATTCTCTGAGACCGTGGGATCTCCGAGCACATGGGCTCGGCCAAAAATATGCCCTTTGAACCTGTATAAACGGGTTCAGGGTCGGTTTACCTCCCCAAAAGAGACTCCGCCCTTCAGCGTAGCCTCATTTGGGTTCCTCCCCGCCCGAAGGCAGAGAGTTCAACTGATCAGTCAGTCAGCCGGTTGCCTGACTTCAGGCTGAACTCTCTGCTTCCTCTTGAGGCGCAGTATTTATTACGTATGAAATAGTCCATTATGTTATTATGGGTAAGGTCACATAACAATATATATATATATATATATATATATATATATATATATATATATATATTGCCTAAGCATTAATACCAATTATTTATATAAAAAATATAAATAAACAAAATACAACTTCCCTAGTAAAAAAATAAAAATAAATAAAAATAGGTCACAGACTTTGTCTGTGACAGATTAAAAACAAAAAATGAAGAAAAGGACAGCAGAAGAAAACTTGTATAAAAAGAAAAAATTGAAAATATATAATCAGTAAATTGATGATACCCACTGAAGAGTGGATGAACAGGTCTGTCTAGAAAGCTCTGGAGTCAGGATGCTGAAGGTAATATTAATCAGCTAAGTGACTAATTTTGCTCACATTAATCCTATATATATATATATATATATATATATATATATAGATAGATAGATCGATAGATAGATAGATACACACACAGTGATAATACAAAAAGATATATATACAGAGAGAGAGAGAGAGAGAGAGAAAGGTAATAAACAAAGATATATATATGTCGGAAGCACAGTGGAATAGAGAATAGCGGTTCAAATTGAGGAATCGGCGAGCTGAGTTTGAATTCCACTCAGATCCATGATATTCGCTCACATACTAATACCCTTGGTAAAAGTATTAATCCTCTTCTCCCTCCAGCTATAGGTAAATAACAGGACAGACTGGGTTCTATAGCCTTGGATGGTAGCTGGTCTAGGAGAAGGACAATTCTGAACTCAAAACATGTGGAGGGTCATTTGGAGACCTTGTGGCATGTAGTAAATCAGGTCTCTGTATTCAGCCCTTCAAAAAGTGTTGTTGGTCCAGCACAAAGCCTTCACCACTAATATCAAATGGTATGTGCTGGTGTCTGGGCTGTCAGTTCCTAGTAACTTAGCTACTCGACTCTAAGACATCAAATATGATGGGAAAGTCCACTATATATATATATATATATATATATATATATATATATATATATATATATAGTAGATATTGAAGTCAATTGATAGTCTGAAGATTGCAGTTAAGCATGAAACATACTATCATTGCTGGATGCTGGCATCATCCACTTATATATTTACATATACTCTATCCCTGATATTGAGAACTTTTACTGTGAGAGAACGAAGAAGCAAAGATATATATATATATATATATATATATATATATATATATATATATATATATATATATATATACAGTGTTACCCGGATATAAGAGAGATTTTCTTTGGTCCCAAATTAGAGCCATACTTACCTAAATGAAATAGATCAAGCCCGGATATAAGAGAAACCCGGATATTAGAGAGATTTTTCTTGGTTCCAAATTAGAGCCATACTTACCTAAACGAAATAGACCAAACCCGGATATAAGAGACTTCTTCTCTGGTCCCGACAACTCTCTTATATCCGGGTTACACTGTATATTATAGAGAGAGAAGGAGGAGGGCTGAGAGACAAAAAGCAAAGAGGTAGGGAGTGAGAGAAAAGTGAGACGCATAGAGAGCTGAAAATCAAAGAGAGTGGGAGGTAAAAAGAATGTAGAGAGGTTCAAGAGGCTAAGTGAGACGTAGGAAGTTGAGAAAGAGGCAGTAAGCAGAAAGCAGGGGATGAAAAGTAAAGTGGTAGACAGAGAGAGATAAGAAGCATAAAGGGAAGTAATCTATAAAAAGAGATAGACAAGAAGCAATGAGAGAGAGGAAGAGGAAGGATAAGAAAATAAAAAGAAAGCATAAAACAAAAAATACAAGGGGCTGCTGTCCATATATTTGCTGTATTTATTGCAGGTACCCAAGGCAATTTCATAAATAAAACAGAGCAATAAAACATTTGGAAGATAAATAAACATATTTTCAGGCTGCTTTATGACAATCTAAACAAGCCACTTTCTCTTTTTCTCTCTCTCCCTTTTAATGACAACAAAGAAAGAACATTGTCTTATGATTTGCTTTTCTCAGTTTATTATACATGACATAGAAGTATATTTTATGGAAGCTAAATGATTTTTACAGGTCAGAAATACTGTGCCAAATATATTTTCCACACAGAGAATATGTCTAAGACTAGCATAAAAGAGAGTCACTAGTTTTTACGGAATTAATTATTTTAGCATTTTAGTAATAACAGATATTACAAGCACATTTATGTTTATTGTTCGGACCTGTTGTCCTCATCTTTGTTGTTATATTCACAGTGTAGATGGGCCATCTACCCTGTGGCTCAAAATTCCAATGTATATCATGTGAAGAAGGCTGGAGTTTACAACAGCCGAAAGATTGTGAATATGACAATAAAGATGAGGACAACAGTCGAAACAATGTAAATAGTTGCAATGTTATAAAGATTTAAATTCTGAGTCTGTTAAACTCATTTGTCTTGAAAGTATTTCTGCATATAAATTCAAATCTCATTCAAAGCTTTATTTCTTATTTTTTTAATCACTTCACCTGAAGCATGGTAACAAAGCCCCTACATTACTGAGGTTACTGAGTGTGAACAAATATAAGAAAAAGAAAACATTATCAAGGAGAAATAACAATAAAAGGACAAAAATTAAGAAGACAGAAGATAACAGATTGACATTGCATTTAATTTTTTGAAAACCAAATTTGACGAGAAAGTGAGAAGCTTGAAGAGAGTTCTTTAGGGAAGAAGTGTGAGAGAAAAAAAACTACTAGCATAGAACTTAGTTACAAATTTCAAATATAAAAGGGCTGTTTCTGTTTGGTGAGTCTAGATACTATAGAGGAGAGTAATATCTTAAAAATACAAAAATGTGGCACAAGGCCAAAAGGGGGGATAGAGGAAGGCTGGTCTTCAATTTGTCTTATATTAAATTTAGCTAGCCACAATAACTGACCCAAACATATCACAGTATTCCTTTCACCAAAACAACACATTCTTACTTACCATTCTTACTACAGTCAACATAATACCCCGAGTCTCTATGTAGTCCTATCTAGTTCCCATATGTAAAATTTGTTTTTTTGGGGGGTTTAAAAATAATGACATTCAAAATTGATACCCCAATTAATATTTACAATGAATAGAGTAGAGGAGAGTTTATTAGAATATTTACCATGAAAGTATTTATATAAGGTGTGGCAGAAATACCTCCCACATAATGGTATGATATTAGTGGCAATAGTCTCTTCATTTAGCTAATGTCTTACCATTATGTATTTCAGAGAGGTATTTCTGCTATACCCTGTAGAAAAGGCAGAGGGAACTTAAATTAAGTGGGGGCATTTTGTCAAATTCAAATAACATTATATATATATATATATATATATATATATATATATATATATATATATATATATATATATTTAAGCTTTTCAGCCCAAGCAAGGCGGAAAGTCACTAGGACGCAAGGGGTTACAGAAGATTTGGAGCAAGATCAGATAGGAGTGATAGAGGAAAGGATGAGGAGAAGGATAGTGGATAGATCAAGGCAACTGGAGATGTCAATTGACATTACATTTGAATAGTTGTAGATTATAGCTCTCAGGGAAACTGGAATAGGGAAGGGAGTTCTGCAGGTGAGAGGTGCGAGACATGAAGCTATTGGAGTAGAAGAGACGGCTACATTTAGTAGTCTCTTGTGAAAGGGTAAGAGCATCATGCCAGTTTCGTAGGGCACTTGAATACATGAAGTCTGGGAACCAGCAAATGCAGCTTCTCGGAGCAATTACCATGAAATATATATATATATATATATATATATATATATATATCAAAGAAAAAACAACTATGTTGGCATAACCAAAAGACAACTTGCCAGAAGACCTAATACCTTAATCAAGAGAAAATCTCGAACAAGGAAAAAAAAAGAAAAAGACCTAAAGACAAACTACTCAGTAATGGAAAGTGTTCAGTGCCTGGTAAAAAAAAAACACATTACAGCATTAACTACTATCAAAGGGCAGTTACCAGAGTTTAATGCTCTCACAATCTTCAGACAACTAGAACACAAATGAAAGCAGTGGGGTCCAGCTTCATATTTTTTTTATCATTTCACCCCAAGTGAGGCAGGAATGCTACTATTATATAGGGAATTACAGAGAGTGAAAGTGAGAGAAGAGACTGAATATAGGGAGGATTAAGGAAATGGTAAAAGATGAACGAGATTCAAGAAGATAGAAGATGGTGATTGATGTTGCATTTAAATTTTTGAAGATTGTATTTATCAAGGAAGCAAGTAAATGGAAAGGAGTTCCATATGCGGGAAGTGCAAGAAAAGAAAATGTTAGAGTAAAAGTGGCAGCTGCATTTAACTATTTCAGCAGTAAAAGGGTGGGACCTAAATGCCAATCTAGCAGCATGCTTAAATTCATGCAGCCGGGGCACCAGAGAAAAAGCTTGTCAGAGCAGTTGCCATGAAAATATGTGTAGAAAAGACAGAGAAAAGCCATGCCACATAAGTGAAAAAGTGACTGAAGTTGAAATACCAAGTCAGGATCAATTACATTGCAGATCCTTCTTCGGATTTTGTCAAGAACCTAGAGATGAATAGCAGGAGCACCATACTAGATATGGCAACAGTATTCAATGCATGTAGATTTTTAAATGTGCAAGATATGTGGTGAGAAAAATTTTCTAGCACAACACAGTGACCTAGCTTTCCTTATAGTAGATGCAGACATTGATTTGATGTAGTCACTCAACTTTAAGTCAGTTGAAAATGTGAGGCCAAGAAGGTACAGTGTGTTGCTCTTCCGGAGTCTAGCATCAGCCCTGCTAATGGTAGGCAAAAAACTTTCTCTTTGGCGATTAAATGAGAGCACAAAAATATGTACCTATATATATATATATATATATATATATATATATATATATATATATATATGTATATGTATAGATAAATTCCCAGATCAATTCTGTGGACAAGACAGATTGGTATAAATAAAATGACAATTGGAAAAAAGATCTTAGATTTTGCCGACACGTTTCGTCTTCCGACTTTTTCAAGGCAAAAATGAAATCAAAATGTGTATATATATATATATATATATATATATATATATATATATATATATAAATATATATATATATATATATATATAATTATTTATTTAAAAATATGATTCCATTGCCAGATAAGAGTTCTCATGTTTCAAAACAAGAGCCAAAAACTTCAATATAATTATTTGAATTAAATTTAATTAAAGTACCAAACTCTGTTCCATCTTCAAGCGACATTTTTTTGGGCTCTTGTTTTGAAACTTGAGAACTCTTATGTAGCGATGGAATCATATTTTTAAATAAATAATTATATTTATGCTCTACTTTTGTATTGAGCACTATTTTTTAAAAATAATAATAAAAATACTAAAGAACTTTGGATTATTTACCTAACGAGTTCTTTCCTATTTTCTATATATTTTTACACACACACACACATATATATATATATATATATATATATATATATATATATATATATATATATATATATGCATATCTACAGATTGAAAGAAGAATCAACAAATGTGGGATGGTAAAATGATTTAAGGAGGCACTGAAATATCAATAAGAACAAAAGACAAGAGAAATTCTTCAAGCCATTAAAGAGCCATAGTTGTCATACTTTAAGTTGTCTGAGGTTCTTCTGTGAAATATTTTCATTATTCCATACAGAATATATTGGCCAAAAATCCTGTTCTTAAAAAGTGAAAAAAAAAACAAAGATATTAATAAAAAATGTGTGGAATCATCATTTAAGAGGAAAAAAATTAATAAAAAAAACCCCAAAAAACAAACAATTCCCATTTTTGGCAAAGGGAGAATTGTTACTCAGAGAGTAATGTCAGAAAAGGAAGAAAATACAAGAATAAACTTAAAGAGAAATAAAAGGAAAGATATTCAGAGGGGAAAAAATCACAAAAAACAATTCATTTTTTTTAGGCAAGTCAAAGCAGAAACGTTCACATTAATATGCAAACTATTGCAAAGAAAGTAGAGATTTGAAATAGAAATGTCCAAGAAAGGTGTTTACCATAAACACTGTGGGATGGAGCTGTTGCTATGGTTACCAGAATCATTGCATGCAGACAAAGTTCAAATGCAAATACTGTAAATAAATAAATAAATAAAAGAGGGTGATGTGAATTCTTCCCAAACAAAGAATCTAATCGTTGGAAACAACAGGGGTCCAATGGAGGAGAGTAAATGTTAATGTGTGGCTCAGAAGAGAAGAGATTGTAGCTCATCAAAAATAATTTTTAATATATTCACGCAAAGAAATATTTTTAAATAGAGTGGAAAATATTATTTAGAGTTGCCAAGGGACATTTTCATTGATTTAAATGCACCCGTTTCTATCATGCTACCACCAATAAATTTGTTAATCTTATACGCTCGATAAACATGAAAATGTAAAAAGATTTTAGTAATATATTGATTCTGACTTTGTACAAAAAATACAGTAATTAAATCCATTAATTGTAGATAATGGGAATTTTTGTCATTATATTATCATGCCTCAACTGTAAATGATGGAAGTTTCTGCCAAAGTTAATGTGCTAATATTTAAATAACGTTTTCATAATTATTTGCCCTGTATCTTTTTGGACCCATTATTTTGATAAAAAAATCAAATAAAGTCTTAGAAAGTATGACATTTTTTGAAAACTGTAATTTGTGAGATATAATGTGTGACCACTAAGTTTTAAAATACCTCCCACATAATGGTAAGATATCATTGTCACTAATGTTTTACCATTATGTGGGGGGTATTTCTGGAAGGTTTTACCATTATGTGGAAGGTATTTCTGGAAGATTTATGTGGGTGGTATTTCTGCCACACACTGTACAATATATGGCCATAAGTTATCAGGTGAAAATAAAAAGTGTAATGTCTAGTCTTTTTGAATTTAAGCTGAAATGGTTAGATTTAACCATAAGTTCTATGCTAACAATTTCTTTTCTTACTCTTCTCACTTCTGGAACTCTCCTCTGGCTTCTTGCTTTCCAGTCAAGTTTGATCTTTAAAAATTTAATGCAGTGGGAATCATTATCTTCTATCCTCTTAATTCCTGTTCTTTTATTGTTCTTTCTCCTTAATAATGCTTTTATTTTTCTTATATTTTTACACTCTCTAACTCCCCTGTATCTCAGTGGCTTTGTTGCTTTGCTTTGGGATGAAATGATTGAAAAAATTTCCAATCTCCCTAGTGATGAGAGCTGCCTGCTCTGAAAATCTGCATTCAAAATCTGGGCTTTTATGTAGGCCTGAACACTGATCACTGACACAAGAAGAAAGTACACACCTGTCACAGAAGGTATGCACAATAAGGTCCATTTGAATTATAAAATTATAGAAAATTAAATCATTAAATATTTTTAATACTGAAATCTGAATTCAGTCATATGATTTACCTTGATAAGTCCTTTAGAAAAGGGCTGACAGTGGGCTACTTTCAAAAATTTATCACTAATAAATTTTGAATTTTACTATATGAGACCTTTTGGGGTAACTTTTAAAAGCTGGGCTAACCTAGGTCACTAATAAAAGGAAAGTCAATTGCCATTTCTTTCTGCAGTAGACCAGTTCCTAGAGAATCTGATCTGTCCTGCTATTTACCCATAGGTGGGAGGAGATTCATACCTTTCCCAAGGTAATTAACATGTAAGTGAATGTAATGGATTCAATGGGAATTTGAACTCAGTTCTCCAGTTCCTCAATCCAAGCTGCTATCCATTACTCCACTGCGTCTCTCCCAAAACATTAGAATTTTTAAATAAATACAACATACCTTTAGGTTTTGGCTCCAATGAGAAAAATAATTATCTGTTTTTCTATTTAATTTCCCAAGAAGGATAAAAACTGCAGCTTTATTTATCATTTATTTTGATATTCAAATTTTTTTATTACCTCCATAATTAGAATAACATCATGGCAATGTAAACTCATTTTCCATATTTTTTTTCATTTCTTTTTAATACATTTTTAAAGAAGCAGGTGTTATCAAGAAAAGATGCCAACATTTTAGTCCAAGAGCTTTATTCACTGAATAAAGGGAATGTGTATGTGTAATTGGGGGAAAATAGGTCATTTGATACCCACACTAAATCAACAAACCATTTATACTTTGAATGGAGGCTGGAAAGTTCCTAACCCAACCCATTTTTTTAAATCTCAACAAATACAAAAACAGAATTTTTTGTGGCGAGGTCTTCTTGGTAAGAACTGAGAACTTTTCAGTACATACTCATATGCATTTATACCGTATAAAGGATCATGGTGCAGTAGAATTATTTTATATTATATCAACTTTATGTCTCCATATAAGAAGATTGTATGACTGCTGGCCCTCATTCCTAAAAAAACTATCAAATCTTCTTCAACACCAAAAAGTGTTATAAATAGAAGTCAGTTGACACCCCACCCACTCAACCAATAGGTATTTTGCATTTATATACACTTATAGTTTTGAATAAACACAAAAGGAAAACTTTTCTTTACCAATGTGTTTGTTAGAGCAGGCAATTATGAATTTTATGTTATTGATGTTAGAAGTGCTAGACACTGCCAATAGCATTCCTGACATCAACAACACAAAATTCATAATTCTACCCTCTAACATTCTATCTACAAAATTTGAAAATAAATTAGTTATCCCTAATACCAAGGTCTCTACCATCACCTCCAAGACAATTTCTAATATAATTAGGAGGAAAAATAAATCCAACACCATTTCAAATGCTGGCATTTATCAAATAAAATGCTTGCAATATAAAAACACTTACATTGGTGAAACATCTTGGAATCTAAAGGCCAATATCTATGAGGGATCTATGTTGAGACAACCTTTTAAAATTGTCCATAATAAACAGGAACAAAACTGGTTATAACTCTGATTTTACTAATGTCACCCTAATTAAAATAGGACATAATTCATTAAATTAATAATACTTTGAGAAATCCTGATAAATATTTTGCCAACTATGCACACATGTCAAAAGCAGTATATTACATCACCTATCTTTATTATATCAGTTCTTAAAGAATCTAACATATGTTTAAATACCACAATTGATGTTTACATGAGTATGCACGGCAGTCCTTGATGCTGTTCTGCCACTTCTTATGGACCAGTATGAAGTCTAGTTGGGCTCTGCTGCCATTTGGATACTCAAAGGTCCATAGTTGATTATTGCACTTCATAAACTTAGTGTCAACCAGATGCTCACCATTACGGTTGGTTTCTGTATGGAAAGTGAATTTGGCATCATCTGTTCCATGCTTAGCATTGAAGTCCCCAGGTACTAAGAGAAAGTTGTGAGCTGGAACATTCTCCAGAGTAGAACGTAGAATATTGTAAAACTGGTTTATTTCTTCATCGCCACTATCGTTGTGGGGACTATAGCAAGATATGACTGTTGTTCTAGGATTACCTTTGAAGTCGGCAATAACGACTCTTGATGATATCTTTACTACACTCGATAAATTCTCCATCGCTTTTGGTGAAAGCAGAATGCCTACACGCCCTATGGATGAGTTGGCGGAGTTCTTCACACATGAGGCTGTAACAAGATGATAGTCTTCGATCCTGTGATACTCAATATCAGTGTCAGGATGGAAGAAATGATGTTCTTGAATGGCAATGATATCGATATTCTGATCCTCAGTATTTCTCACAAGTTCGTTAAGACGGGACGGTGGATTCAGTGTCCTAGTGTTGAACGTGCTGATAAGAGCACGGTTTCTACATGATACAAGTTTTGATCTCATTCCTTTATCATTGGGGGCAGCCCACCCCGCAGGGTTCAGAGCTGTTCCCTCAGAGTTTCAGGCAGTTGCATGATGACGACCGGGCCCACCCTGCTGAACAATGGGACACCTGCCGGACGTGGGACCTTCACAAAAAGTTCCGGCCCCGTTCACGTCGTTATCTTCAATACTTTGATTGGTGTAGTTCATAATCTTGTCAATAGCTGAATTCTTAATGCTTCGCTAGGGCTAACTCTCAGTTAGATTCAAGGAACATAGACCTGATCTATGGAAACTTGATTAAAGCCAATGAGGAGGTGGCTCTATCTACGCTCCCCAAAAAACCAAAATCACGAAGAAGTCCAGTTAGCTCAGGCATCAAAATCTCAGAAGCTCAAGAAAATCTCAAGAAAACCTCATCAATGTACCACTGTCACCCTTCTTAGAGCAATAAGAAGTTAACAGCTGCTAAAAAAATCCCTCGACCATGCTTATCTTGAAGCAGAAGAAGTTTATATAAATGGGAAAATAACTGACATTTCCCATCTTCATATCAACCAACAACACTCTGCAGCTTGGAAAACTATAAATGAACTAGTGGGAAAGGGATCAAAACCTCCACCAACAATTAAAGGTGGCAGCCGTGAGCAACGGCTTGGTAAATGGCTTTCTCATTTCAAAGACCTCCTTGGTAATCCTGCAAGTCTTTCTGACCATGTGTCCGTCCCAAAAGTTCAAATTAGTAGTGCTTTGAACATATCAACAGGAGAGTGCACCATTGCAGAGTTGAAGGTCCTGACAAGATTCCGGTCATCTTATGGAAGGACCCTATTTTTCACCAATTACTTCTTGATCTGTGTAATTATGCAAAGGCCAGCCACATTTCACCAACCATCTGGCTACGATCGCAAATCATCCCCATCCCCAAAAAGGGTGATTTGACATTACCAACCAATTATTGCAGTATTTCGTTGCTTCCTATAGCTGCGAAAATCTATAACAAGCTTCTTCTAAATCGAATTCGTGCTGAAGTTGAACCCATTCTACGCAAAAACCAAAATAGTTTCCACCCAGGTCGTTCCACTCTTGGACAAATCCTCACATTGCGTAGAATAATTGAGGAAATCACATTCTGCAATAAAACTGCAGTTCTTATCTTTGTAGACTTCAGCAAAGCTTTCGACTCAGTCAACCGCGAGATTATGTTTGAAATTCTTGAACTCTACGGCATACCAGTAGAAATCATTGAAGCAATCAAAGTATTGTACACCAACACACAGGCCACTGTCCTGAGCCCAGATGGAGAAACAGAACCTTTCGATATTCTGGCTGGCATTCTCCAAGGTGACACACTTGTACCTTTCCTTTTCATCATTGTAATAGACTACATCATGCGTATATCAGTGGATACAATCAAAGAAAATGGACTGATGTATCAGCCTAGAAGAAGCTCACGTCATCCTGCACTTTACATCACTGATGCTGATTTTGCCAATGACATTGCACTGTTGTCTGACAACCTCATTAGTACCCAAGCACTCCTTTCTTCTCTTGAATCAGCAGCTAACTGTGCAGGTCTACACCTAAATGAAACCAAAACTGAGTGTATAACAATTAACATTCACAACAATCACAAGATCAAAACACTCTCAGATAACATCCTCAAATGTGTCGAAGACTACAAGTATCTAGGATCACACATCAAGAACTCTGAGAAAGACTTCAACATTAGAAAAGGCATAGCATGGACTGCTTGTAACAAAATGGATAAGATCTGGAAATCCAATCTTGCTCGTCAATTCAAAATCCAACTTTTCCGTGTACTTATTGAGCCAATCTTACTCTATGGCTCTGAAACTTGAACTCTCTCAGCAAAACAACAGTGCCGTTTAGATGGATGTCATACACGTCTTTTAAGAAGAGTGCTTAATCTCTAATGGCGAAACCACCCAACTCTAGAAATGATATATGGTGACTTGCCGAGAGTATCAACTTTAGTTTGTAAGAGACGTGTCCAGTTTGCCGGGCATTGTGCATGTGCCACAGATGAACTTGTGTCATCATTTGTACTCTGGAGGCACCCATCATCTGACAATCGATCACGCAAGTTAACCTTTCCAGATAGGATAAAACGAGACACATTGATCCCTAAGGAAGATCTTTTAGGTGCTATGACAGATAGGGAATACTGGAGAGGTGTAGTGAGTTCAATCTCGGCTGAGACCGCAAGATGATGATGATGATGATGATATTTACATGTCCCCAATTCAAAATGTGGACAACCACCAAACATAAATAATGTCTACTAGACACACATACATACGCACACACTTATGAATATACATTATCATTTGAATTCCACATAGACAAACTAGAATTTTCCTACACTTACATAAATAAAGCAATATTTGTGGGGGTTTTCAGTTAAGCTTAAAATTAAAAATTAACTAATTACAGTTAATTTTTTGGAACTTCAATAAGGACCTGTCATCTTGCTTTGAGTGTGGAGCACCATAAATTATATTAACACTGCTGAACAAGTCAAATGCATGTGAAGCCTGCTTAACCAATGAAAATCAAACAGCACGAAAATAAAAATACTAGAATTCCTTTCTCTATATCTCATTCTCTGATGATGATTTAATAAAAGTGAAACATTAGATTGATAAACATTTCCTACATGTTTTTTATATTATATATATATATATATATATATATATTTCACTAGTGCTTGTATAATAAAGGTGACCTGAGCATATTTCAAATATATCCTACTGCTGCCATTCGAGAAAAGTGACAGCAGATATTCATAATGGCAAGTACATCATTCTCATAAGGTATGAGTACTGTCCAATTCTATGCAGAAATATCAGAGGTTTTTTGGCAAGTAGATACTATAAGAAAAACAGTGAACTTTGATTGAACCAATGACATTAAATGGAAGCCTATACAAAAAAAACAACCAAAGTGTCCCTCTATGAAAAGAGAATACTGATGATTGCAACAGTGATGATAAATTTCATTTTATAACTTACAAAATATTTTGTTTTAAGGTGCAAAGAAAGAAAAAGTTTTTAATTTATCATTTCCCTCAGCATAAAACTGCCACCTCTTCAAGCTACATATAAATAAATAAAGAAGTATCCAGTGAAAGTTATGCAATTTTCACCCTCCATGATCAATAATTGATAATTTACTTAACACATTGATCAGCAAATTTGAAGATTATTATTACATAAAAACAATCCTGAAAAGAAGCTTCTCCACAACTATAATGAAATTGCTCATGAAATGTGCAAGAAATCATTGATTTATTTTCATTTATTCTGTTTCATTATTCTCTTCTTCTTATATGTATGTTTTTAGTGGATATTCTCCAAATGGATGTGGTGGGCCCCAATGGCCGCTTCTCTTTCTGAAAGTTAAATAATAAATACCAATCATCCTCTGCCAAGGATAGATTCATTTGTATTTCTGTAATCGCAGCCATTGTTACCGGCCTTAGTGATAATTTTTTCAAAGCTGTTTCCTTCCGTTCCATGGACACTGGTCAGGTTCACACCTGGCCTGCAGAACTGGACATTGGCACTGTTCCAGCTTGATAATATTGGCTAGCTAAAACCGGGCAGTGACAAAAAAAAAAAAAAAAAAAATAGAGAAGAAAGGGACACTGGTCCTTTTTGTCTTTCTTCTGTAATTTGATAGACAAACCCTCTAACTAAACTTTTAACATGAGCCTCCCTGCTGCTTTCAGTTCCCCTGGGAGGACACCGCTTATAAAAGATGCATGGTTTCAGGAGCTGATTAGTGTTAACAGAAACTAGGTGTCAGGATGGGAGTTGAGCAGTTGTTAATTGATATTGTCCAAGCTTGTATTTTTCTCTCTCTTATTTTTTTTCTTTTCACTCACTGCATTGAAATGCTGTTGAATATCATGTCAGTAATTACTGTAAATGCACGGACAGTTGGCCAGAACAGAAAAGCTTTGATAAACAGAAAAGAAAACATATCTCTAAAGTGTAAATACAAGTTTCAAGGAGATGACCATCCCTTCCCAACCAACCATGCACATGATCGGGGCAAGAGGGTGAGGCTCTGTTATGGACTCTGCTTAATGTGTGTGCAGTAATTTGCTGAGTTGGACAGACACACTTCAGGTATTTTTTTTTGTTTGTTTTCATGGTCACAGTTTGGAAACTTTTGGAGAGAAAAAAAAAGAGAATATAATAGCGCATGGAGAAGAGAAGGATCAGGCAAAAATGGAAATAGAAAAAAAAACAAAAAACAATTTAGAGCTTTTGTGTTGTTTTTGGACTTTGCTCTTTTCCGGATCACTAGTTTGGAAAAGTTTTAATGTTGCTGTGGCTAATCATCATGATTGGGAATAATTACCAAAGTGTATCAGCATCATTTTGAACATTGCCATATATGTAGACACAAGCTGTGGGTTTTGCATTATTTTTTGCTACTAGATAATTCTAACAGCTAATAAAAAACCAATATGCTTAAGGGTCTCTTTGTGCCAAGTTATTTCCATCATGATAATTATTGCACAGCATGTAATACTTTGCTTGGCTAACTGCCAGTTGAAACAGTAGAAGTCAAAGTTGATCAGCATCAAGTTGAAAGTTTTTGTTGCTTATAAATTAAACATTTCTACTAACAGCAAAAATATGAAATTAATTTTACCATTCACCAGACTCATAATTTGACAACAAAAAGTTTAAAAAATCAATCTAATAACATCAGACTGATTTCCCTGAGGAGTTGCATCGGTATTAAATTGAAGGTAATAACATCAATTAATTTTAAAAGTTCTAATTGGATATTGTCACACAATTGCTTTGATTACGGCATACATTAAAAAAACAGGTGGCTCTCAATATTTACAAAGGTAAAATTGAGGTATGAAGACTGTATTGTACCAACTTTTCAAATGTGGAATTGAATAATAAACATGCCGATTCCTGATTCTTTACCTGAACACTGCTATTAGTGACCAATACTCAATTATCTCAACTACAAAGAAAATGATTCCCAACTCCTTGAGAGCTTCTTATTATGCCTGTTTGGTCTCACACTGTCCACTGACATGAGGTGGAATAATTACATTGAATCTATAGTTTCATCTACTGCAAGGAAAGTTGGTTCTGTATCATGCGAGAAAGTTTTTTTTATCTGAATCCATCCTTCAAATCTATAAATCAACCATCCATCCTTGCATGGAATATTGTCATATATGGTCTGGTGCTCCTGCTGTACATCTTGAGGTCCTCGATCTGGCATCTAGTCTACAATCACTATCCCACAGACATGCCATGGCCTCTCTCTGTTTTGTTTACAAGTACTTTTATGGCAACTGTTCCAACGAACTACTTTCACTGGTTCCCAAACAACATAATTTTGAGCAAGCTACCAGGCTGGCATCTTGGTCCCACCCTTTCTTTGTCAAAACAGTTAACTGTAACCGTCTCTTCTACTTAAACAGCTTCTTCTCCTGCACTTCCCGTCAGTGGAATTCCCTTCCCCTTAATTGCTTCCTCAATGACTATAATCTTCAAATATTCAAGTGTAATGTCAATCGACATCTGGCACCCTGAGCTTGTTCTCCGTCCTTCTCTGTATTCTTTCCTCAAAATTGCCTCTTTACTCTTGTTCTCAATCCTCTGTAACCCCCTTGCATGCTAGTGGCACTCCTGCCTGCTTGGGGTGAATTACCTTAAAAAAAAGTTTTGATTTATTCACTTTAGACAGGTACAAGGCTACAGAAAGAATTTGTCAGCAATTTGAGATTATTAACCACTAGCCTATGGTGTTGTACCCAGTAACTGGTGACTTGTCCCAATGTAGTGAAGACATAAATTATACCGTTCTTCATTGGTAAAGCATTTGAATATTATATTTTACTAGTGTCCTTACTCATGGTTAAGATACTACATTGTTGACAGCTAGCCTATGGTGTGGTACCCAGTAACTAGAGACTTATCTCAATGTGGCAAAAATGTTCAATGGGAAAGCTTTTTAGTATTATATATGATCATGATATATTTTAATAGTTCCTTCTTCTTCTTCTTCTTTGTGCCTTGTCCCTTCAGAATGTCAGTGATCATGGTTCTCCATAACTTCCTGTCCAATGTAGTTCTTAGCAGTGTCTTTTTGCTATCTCTCATAATCCCTGTTCTGTCAACAATTTACACAAGCTCATTAGGTAGGTTATCTGCTGCTTGCCTTCAATATGTCCTGTCAGTGTCAAATTCTCCAAGCCCTCTTTCCTTGTAATTATGGTAATTTACCCATGCTCACATGGACTCTGCCAATTATAAATAGGATCAGGTACTGCCTTTTGAGGAGGGAAGTTTCCGGCAGTCAGTTCTGACAGTCGGACTGAACATTCTTGCTGTAACACTCTCGTTTGTATATATTTGTATCACTGTTTCTGTTAATATATTTGATTAACTCAATTCCTCTCGTGTGTCTTTATTTCTGGCCCTAATAAGGCCACAGCAGTAATGTGCTCTAGAAATTTCTACGATTCGATATCAAGTATAAATATTCTTTATGTTTCCATTTTCTCAAAAACTTTGTGTGTTGCTCACATGTTCAGTTCATGGTATTCTCAGCATCCTTCTGCAGAACCACATTTCTGTTGCCTCAAATCTCTTCCACATATCCACCTTGATTAGTCCGTTTGTATCTCCTTTTGTTTCCTTGAGCAATTTTTATCCACCGTCAGCCTGCTAAGCCAGTCACAGCTTCACCAGTGCTCCGTTGGCTAGCATTACCTGCTTCCACCTCCCACGATGAGGATGAGGGGTTGGAATGACAGAGGATCAAGTGATTCGGACACCTCACTTCTATGCCTATCGAGCAACCAGCCCTACGAGCATACACCATCAGAAACTCTGTCCGGAGAGTGAGAGGCAGACCAAGAACATGCTAGAGTGACTCAGTGGCAGATACTCTCAGAGCCAATGAGATATCTCTCCTTCAAGCCACTCACCTTGCCACTGACAGTCAACTGCGTCTCCCCGTGATGCCTAACAGTATGAGCAGAAGGAAAAACTAAACTATTTTGATAATTTTTATTATAATATATTTATTATAATTTTTATTTTTCAATAAATAATAATAATAATAATAATAATAATAATAATAATAATAATAATAATAATAATAGTAATAAATGTTTTGCAGGTAAAGACGTGTGCATGAATGGCATGGACTAAATAGTTTGAATATTTGAAGGATTGATATATTTATTGTTGTAACTTAGGGAAGGTTACTGATCAGAATAATCAAATGAAGGTTGGTAATGAACAATAATACTTAGTACAAGAACAACACATATAAGATTTACCAGCAGTGTGTAGATGAAGAAGTCAACTGCTAGAATTGTGTCAAGTGAATTGCAGTTTTCATTGTTATTATTGCTAAACTTAAGGAATCAACACATATGTTAGGCCACAAAAATCTCCTAAACTGACCAAGCATGGAAAGGAATACAATATGGGAACAGTAATAAGGAGTGCCAGAGAAAAGCAATAATAACAACAAAAATTGCAATATGACCTCTAGTAAAAAACATGCAATGATCACAGCAAAAATTGCAATATGAGCACTGGTAAAAAACACTTGCTGAAGACGTTAAGTTTATAAGTCCCGAAAATTCATACACAGATGTCCTTAAGGACACATCACACAGTGGATAAAGGCGTTGGTTGGATCCAGTGACAGTGTGAGTTCAATACCTGGTTAAGGCAGTAGAGAATTTGGAGAGGTGAATTATCAGGAGATAACTGATAACTGACATCCATTAGATATGGCACATGGAACTAGAACAGTATACCCCAGCAAGTGAAATAAAGAGTTCAGTTTGACATTTCAACCACCTGAAGAAATAAAGTGTTTACTACTATATACATGTGAATGGAGATATACACATTATCATCCATAGGTATGCTACAACATTTATTATTTATATGTTTGTATAATCAATACAATACGTTTTTGGGGGATATTTTATTTATTTTTCATTACTATATACCTACTTTTTCATTCCCCTGTATATGATACAGTGTGTTAAAAGTTTCAGTTAATATTGAGAATTTAATTGTAGATCTTATAAATTTTTGACCAACAATCTCAGTTGTGTTCATAGAGTCAAGCGTCTTAGGTCCATGCAAAATATGATGTTCTTCTTCTTCTATTATGTGCCATGTCCCTTCAGAACATATGCTGTCATGGCCCTCCACATCCTCCTGTCCCTTGTAGCGATTAATATGTTTTGTCTTTTTGTTATTTCTCCCAAACCCTGTTCCGCCATAATTTTATTCAAGCCCATCAAGTATGTTATGTGCTGCTTTCTGCTGTCTCTCTTTCCCTGTCAGTATCAGATTTTCCAAGCCCTATTTCCTCATTACATTCCCTAGACATTTCAACTGCCTGACGTTAAGTATAAGTTTCCTTTTTTTTTCCATTTTCTCTAAAATTAACAATTAAAATAAGGATGCTTGTTTCAATAAATCAAATTTTAGGGAAATTTACAACCTGATACATGAATTGGTCTTATATCATTTATTACCATTGATTTCAGCAACAGTCACAGGTACTTTAGTCAAGAAGCACATGTTGAGGAACATATTTCAGCTATTGAAAAAACATTGAAATATGGAAAAGTCTTTAATTTATGATTAATGGTGCCAAATAGTCACCAACAGCCAACAGATTGTCATAACAAAATGCCTGACTGTTGCAAGTTAGGAACATAAACTTCAAACTAACCCAAATCATACCATGAACATGCATCCAGAAAGCCGACAAGCAAACAAAGGAATTGTCTTGTGCTCAGCTTAAGTACTGCATAGTCATTTGCATGAGCAGCTGAGGGATACTGCTGAATATGTATTTCTGCTGTCCACTGCAATAAAAATGTGCTATTTGTGGCCATTTTCCTTCCTATAATCACAATCATGTTTCCCCTTTGTTTGCAGTTTAATAATTTGAAAAATGTGGTTGCTAGCATAGTGTCTATTCAGTAAATGATGGTAGACTTATATTTTTCTGATCTAAAAGAGGATCAATTAAGTGTTACCAGCAGATTAAGATTTAGAATATTTTAAAGAATAAAAATATAATGTTCCCTGAAAAAAAGAGGGTTAGAATTTGGGAAAAAAACCTTTAATCTATAACAAAAGATAAAAAGTAGCTAAAAAAAAATGTGATAAAAAAATTATAATTCTATGAATTAAATAAACACTAAAATGTCTAAAGTAAGGATTTTAAGAACTTTTTGAAAATTTTAATGATGACAAAAACCGAAAAGAAAATCCCACAGATTGAAATCTAAACCTCTCAGTTTCTCATTCACTAATCTTATCCCAGACTGAGATAAAAGAAAAATAAACAAAGATGAATATAAAAAAAATGAGTCATCTGGTAACAATTGACTAATAGAGTCAATGATGTGCAAGGATTTATTCAGCCTGTTGATAACCACTCTTGGTCATTAGTAACCATTATATTCCATGTTATTCTTGTAATGTGTTTTGGTCCACATTTTCAATTACTAATTAAATGGCCTGTGCTTCTATGACACACAGGGACAATGGAGCATAAAGGGCAGCTTTTCCTTTCAACAATTTTTTTTCAGTAATAGGTTGAGAATGTTTTTCCAATGACATTTTAGGCATGACATTTTCCTTCATCTTCTGCACTTTTGTTTCTAGAGAATCAAATATCTTCTCAAATGTGGATTCTTCAAAACATTATGCTTGAAACTGTGCTGGCTCCCTTGTTTAGAAACTTAAGCAGAGAGCAAAAGCCATTGTTCAGACAAATTTTCACTGTCAACTGTTTCAAGGAAAATATCTGTTTCAATTTCTGAAATAAGGTTTTCTTACTGTTCAATGAGTTTTTCCAACAATTATCCTCATCTTAGTTACTTTTATCAGAAAATTTTGGTTGACGTTGAAAAAATATACAGGAAATAAAGAAATTTAACTTATGTAAACATTAACCTATGAACACAATACATGTATTCATACAAATATTAAGTTGGCTTGTAAAAGTCCTTTCCTTTTCCTCACTCACTGATGATCACCTTTTTACTTCCACTTATTAAAGAATTCCCTATAACCAACCTTGGTACCACCTAGTTGCATCCATTTTAACCCTAATGGTAATGCAGTCACTCATACCTTAACAGATTAAACATTGAGTTATCTGAAGATGACTGCCAAATTCTGAATTTGACATTTCTAGAATATGATCAGACATGAAAACCACAGGTGATGCAAGAGCAAGACTGTTAGCAACTGACAAAGATTTTAATTACCTAATGAAAGGAAATATTACACCAAATTATAACCTATTTCAATGTTTGGGCCTCTCAAATCATCAGTCAGTGATATCAGTTTGTCATCTGATCCATGTACAGCCTACACTGGATCCCATATAATTTCATAGTCATTGACCAACAAGCATACTACAGATTCAGTTAGTACACCTTACTTGAATTCATATACACTACTGTTGAATTCTGGAATACTGGAAGCAAATTTCTGGGTCATAATGTTTCTATTACTTCTGGAGTAATGTTTGAGTTTGTGTGAAGAGGGGTCTGCAAGATGTTAAAGATATAGTTTATCAGAAGGCTGGTTTGGTTTGGTTTATTTTGTTTTACGGTATATCACCCTCAATAGGTTATTTAATGCTGACAGGATTTTTACAATAGGTTCATATGAATAGAATATGCATTCTTTGCAAGAAATCAGCCTGTAGATCAGGCTTCACTGACATATTTCTGTAAAGAGGGCCTTTGTTGAGAGTCAAATGTATTGCCAGACATATTTTTTTTTCAAAAATGTATTGCTGGTAATATTTTTTTAAATGTATTGTTGGTAATAAATTTTTTTTCAAAAATCCATTGCTGGTATTTTTACTATAAAAACCTCTTTTTAGACTTTCATAGAGTTTTGACCCCATTTTGGGGTTAACTATTTGGACCTGGAGATAACAGCAACTAAAAGGTGGTTCCATGCTTCTCAAAACCTCCTAGTCAGAGGCCTTGCTGCTGGATGTATTTTATTGTCATATCTAAAACACCTCATGTGGGAGTGAAATCTTACACCCGTGCAGAGGTGCAGTCAGCATATTCTGAAATACCAGCTGATAGGGTGTTCAGCAGGCTAGTGTCCAAGCTCCTGGGATGTGTTCACAAAGTCCATTATTGAAACTGGAGTCTATATTGCCAAGTATATTATGAACAGATCTTGCAGACTATTTCAGCCTTTTAGGTGAATCATGTTCCCCAGTGGTGATAGTTTACTCAGGAAAAAAAATGTCATGCAAGCATGACACAAAACTGGTTCCAGGAAGAATCGGTTAACTTTCAAGGATTCCATGAGCACTCTGTTTTTGTCAGATTGAAATCCCATTGGCAGTAGTGTGCAGAAGAGAGGGCAATGGCCCTGGGCATCCAATCAAAGATTGAAATAAAAATTTAGTTTATATTTAATTTGAATAAAATGTTTATTTTATTTATTTAACATGTTTTCCTTTCTCAAAGTTTTGATTACTAGGCCCTAGAGGCACCGCTACTTGATTTTTACAGGCATACAGTCAAGGAGTTGGCCACAGGCATCACCAAATATCACCTACACATCAAATTTCTGCACATCCCTGCCATTGAGCATGTATGGATTACTCTGCAGAAGTCATTAAATTTCCTGCAACAACACTCAGTAATAAAGGCCTGGATGTGCCTGAATTGACAGAGCCATATCACATTGTATTTTATTATGGCAATGGAAGAACTACACGTTACTATGTAGATATATCTAATATTTTGATGTTTCAGTTTAGATATCACCATTGTCAGCCATTGCAGGACAAAGAAATCCTTCTATGACAGCCATGGCTATGTTATTTTCTGCCTTGTCTTACCAGTAAACCACATTATCTCATCTCTTCTACTTTCATATATTTGCTGCCTATTGGGCACAAATCTTAACTTTTTTTCTTGCTATGAGATCTACCCATTAGCATTTCTGTTTTTTAATTACTTCTATATCTTAGTTTGTTCACTGATCACTGCCGACTCCTTTCAATCTCTTAGAGTTATTCTGAACATTAATTGTCATGCATTTCTGAGCATGTTCTTTTAATTTATTTTTATTTTTTGCATTTGTACATATTAACTGGCATTATATATTCATTACAGACTAGATTTTATTATAAACTATCTTTTAAGCTTCTTGTCAAGTTGCTTCTCATTACGTCTCTATTTTTATTAAATGCTTCCTCACCAATCACTCTACATTATCGTTTTTGGTTTATTAGCTTTTTAAAAAAGAATTTCACAGTAGATAAGCACATCTATTTACCTATTGTTATCAGAAAAGAAAGGTACCTCAAAACTTCAGTCTAGGAAGATTAAGTTCAAGTTATAAAACAATGTCAATGATAAAGTCCAAATGAATATCCTAAAATAGAATTTCCCAATTCTTTACCTCTATTCCATATCATATTGAAACATTGGTTCTTTTACACTCACTGAATTTAAACAATGCCAAGCTTAGTCAGTACTTAGATGGGTGAACACATGGGAATACCAGCTACTGTAAGCTTGAATATGTGGATGGTGTAATTGATAATAACTCAGAGTTTTAAGTCAGAGAGTTGAGTTCTAATTCCAGTTGGGTTCATTATATTCACTTATGTGCATATACCCCTGGAAAATGTAAGAATACATCTCTTCTCCTCCCAGATATGGGTTAATTAGTAAGAATTGTATCAATAAAACCATTATTCTTACAATCTAAAAATATTTTCTGACTTTAAATAACCTGCAAAAGACATAAAAAAAAATGACCAAATCAATCAATAAATCAATCTGATTGACTGGAATATAACTGCCAACTTTTCTGAGATGACTAAATTGATCTTCTGAATTTACACTATTTCAGGAAAATCACCCCAAGATGAAACCTTAAGGTTTTCTACTTTTGCATGAATGCTAATCAATTTCATTTTGAATCTTATTATTTATCAAATTTTTCCCTGCCACTTAGCCTTACAGACATTTAGATTGAAACTTCTGACCTCTCCATCTTCAGCCATCAGCCTTACCACTGGGCTAGTCATCCCATTCTGAAATCTTACATATTTGGATAATTCAACCAAGTAATATGCCACAGGTTCGTGCATATCTTTATCATCTTGAAGCAAATTTGCTTCTTCCTATCATTAATTCTTCACATCTATCTTGATGCTGTGTTATCAGTCAGGCTCTATGCTTCCCGGTGCAAAGCA
This sequence comes from Acanthosepion lycidas, assembly GCA_963932145.1. Classification (NCBI taxonomy): domain Eukaryota; kingdom Metazoa; phylum Mollusca; class Cephalopoda; order Sepiida; family Sepiidae; genus Acanthosepion; species Acanthosepion lycidas. The sequence continues at coordinate 53,383,378 of OZ010601.1, read as the reverse complement.
GACAACAGTGATAATCATAAATTAATCTCCATTGGTGATTAGTTTCCCCAGGAAAATAAGTCCTTGCTTTGTCAATTGTTAAATGGTTCTGCTATCTTTGCAACTCTTTAGAGAGCCGCAAGACAGATGCAATATGTGCCTTGGTCTTTGTTCTCTTCTTGTAGCTTTGCTTTAGGTTTATGTCTGATGAATAGATGTTCACATTGTCTTTGCATTCATTGTCTCAGGGGAATAATGCTTGCAACTGACTGGCTTGCTTTAATTGAAGAAGCCAGTTATAGGTTATGTGCCTAAAGGCAAGATAGATTTCTGTTATAGAAATAGAATAAGAAGGCTCTTAACTAACCTCCTCTCAGCACACCAGACAGACAAGAAGGGCAGAACCTGATTAAGTCTGTTTGCATAGTGAGAATCATATGCTGTACATCATGAGTGGAATTCTTAGGTGTGTGTATGAATATATTCAAGAACAAATATGTGTAAAGGGAAAAACTTGATGCAGCAAGCTTAGAATATGACTTAATTGATGCTAAGGTGTTGTCATAGTATAAAGATATTTATGAAAGTATTTTTAAATACTTTGTTTTACAATGGTTGGTATGAAATTACTTAAATTACAAAAAATAAGGGTTTGCTGAAAAAAATTACTTTAATTACAATAAATGAGGGGTGCTGAAAAAATTAGAAAAGACATGGAATGGTGAAAAAATTACTTAAATTACAAAAAATGAAGGTTTGTTAAAAAATTAAAATTAAATTACACTTAAATTACAAGAAATGAGGGGTGTTGAAAAATTTAAATTTAAAAACGTGGGGTGCTGAAAAAATTACTTAAATTACAAGAAATGATGGTGTGATGGAAAAGATATTACAAAAATAAAAGTGGGGTGCTGAAAAATTACTTACAAGAAATGAGGGGATGCTGAAAAATTCTTAGCCCAACTAAGTAGGTATAAAAAAGAAATTCTTATACATAGTGATTTTCTAAGCATGGCTTGATGTGGCACAAAGTCGAATGTATGGGGCACCCAGTGAGAATCAAACTCACTACTCTGTTGTAATTGTTCTAACAAGACAAGCTTACTAATGATTACACCAAACTGAGATGCCCAGGTGATGGCAGATGTGGCACAAGACTAAAAGAATGAGGCACCTAGTGAGGATCAAACTCACAAATCAGTTGTAATTGAAAAATTCTCATATATGATCATTTAGTCGGGTTCTGTGAAGTAGGTTGGGATGAAAACTTTTCAGCACCTACCATGGATTGGAAGAATTTATTAATTACAAAAGAAAATTATTTAGTGTAAAAAATTTACAACAAGAACTTATTACAAATAAATTTTAACTATAGAAATATAATGCAGATGATTTATTACAGAAATTCATGGCAAGTGATGAACTATAGAAATACATTAATATTTGTCAGAGATCATAGCAAATATTCTAAATTGCATTACTAAATTCCTCCATTGTGAACAAAATGTTGCAGTGAGGCTAAAAAGTTCACAGATAACAACAAAATCTCCTTCTAATATGACTGATTACAATGTAGTATTCAAATTAAGGGAATAAGGATCTATTTTAATATTCCATGTGACAATCTTTGTTAAATATAACAATCCATGCACAAAATGTAAACAGGCTCGACTGACATTAGTATTAAGTCTTGTCTGTACCCCAGTAGAATAAACAAATCTTTAATATGGTCTATGTAAGTCATTGTAGGTGATGTGAGAACAGTTACCTATGGTACATTGACTTTATGAATTTAAGTACTAGATTGGCAACAAGGTCTCACCAATTTACAGATGAATTGGTTAGATGTAACCGTAAGTTCTATACTAACAGTTTGTTCTCTTGCACTTCTTGCTTGTGGGACTCTCTTATGGTGTCTTGCTTCCCAGTCAAATTTGATCTTCAAAAATTTAAATTCAATGTCAATCAGTATCTTCTGCTTTTTTAATTCTTGTTTTATTGTTCTCTTGATACAATGGTTTTTTCCTCATATTCTCTTACACTCAATAGCCCCTTATAGCTTAGTGGCTTTATTGTCTTGTTTGAAGTGAAATGAAAAAAGTAAGGTTTGGGCTGATAAAAAATCAAGCTACAAACAGTAAAAGTGCAGTAGAAGGAAAATGACAGAGTTTACTTGGAGAAAAAAACAAAACAAAATAGAAAATGATATATGCAAATAGAAAAAAAATAGAAAAATATAACAATAATATATGACTTTCCAGTCTACTTCCCTTCGTTTTATTCCAAATGTCTTTTGGAGGTGTACTTTCCAGACTTCTTACATTTTCTGTTGTATTCAATAACTTTCTTAGAATTTTGTTTGGTTGTTTTTTTAGCTGTATGTCAACTCCTTATAGATCATTTCATGCCAAAATTTAATTTTCTTGGGAGCATTAGTAATTTTCTTTACAAAAATGTATTGCTAGTTATAAAATTACAATTTTTTTTCAAAAATCTATTGCTGGTAATTTTTATTTTAAAAATTTTTTTTACTAAAATGCATTGTTGATAATTTTTGTTTAAAAAAAATTTTTTTTACTAAAATGCATTGTTGATAATTTTTATTTAAAAAAAAATTTTTTTTTTACTAAAATGCATTGTTGATAATTTTTGTTTTAAAAAAAATTTTTTTACAAAAACGTATTGCTGATATTTTTACTTTAAAATGTATTTTTATACTTTCATAGTGTTTTGACTCTAGTCATAGCTAGGACCCTAACAGGTACTACCACCCCAGATCAACAGGGAACCTCTAATCTCCCTTAGAGATTTCTGCCGGATGTAGTTTATCATCATACCCAGGATGTCTCTCAGAATTTTAAATTTTTATTCAGTCTACAGGAATAGAGTGTTATCATTCTGCTTTCCATTCTTAAGGGATATTTTATATGAGTTAATACTCTCCAGTTTATCTGCCTTTGTGTTGAGTGTCCTATTTCTTTCACTGAATCAGGGTATATGACTTTTCTGCACTGCCTGACTTAGAGCTTGAACTCACAACTGCCTGAGGAAACAATTAATGAGACCATGTTTGAGCAACATAGGAAAAAATGCATTGCACCTCTGCACTGCAGAAGAGCCATATACACTGTTTCAGTATAAAAAATGGATAAGAGACACACATGTCAGTATTAATTGATATGAGATATCCCTTAAGCATAAAAGCAGAACACTCTATCCCCATGGACTGAATAAAGGGTTCACTTCAAATTTCTGAGAAGGTTATCAAGTACATGAAACACCTGAAGAAGTCCAGAGGGTACAGCAGATGAAATCTTGTGAGTATAGGCAACCAAGATGATCATACTAATCTAAATGGAAAGGCATATAATAATGATCCTAGCTCATTTCAAAAGTTCTAAAATAAATCTAACAATGTATGTGAACTTGTTGCTATCAGAAATTTGACAGTGTAAGATTGCAATTTTATGGCTGCTCTAAATTATCTTTGAAGCATATATTGATTGATCACTTTTAAGACAAGTCACATGCTATAACCTTAAACCTTAAGCAGCCTTGATTGGTTCATAGGTTTCTAATAAAGTTTTGTTTTAATCTCAGCAGAAATTCTGCATAAATCTATGAAATCACCAAAGTTGCTTATGAATTAACATTCTGAAAATGGGAAAGAGATGATAGAGGCTGTGATGAGGACCCTGGACATTTTCACTTTGGATTTCTGTGAGGGAGCGTTCAAGAAGTGGCTGGGGTGCCACAACAAAACCACTGAACAAGATTAGAGATGTTTATTTTTTTGAAATAAGTACATGTCTCTCTGAGAAATTCTCAAAACCTTTGGCATTCATTTTGATTATATATATATATATATATTTAATTATGTGCACGAGAAAATAATTCATTTATCATTGATTATATATATATATATATATATATAATTATTTATTTAAAAATATGATTCCAATGCTACATAAGTGTTCCCATGTTTCAAAACAAGAGCTGAAAACTTCAATATAATTATTTGAATTAAATTGAATTAAAGTACCAAGCCCTGTTCCATCTTCAAGCAAAATATTTTTTGAATAACTAATTCCTGAAATTTATGTGTTTTATAAGCATATTCATTATTGAAATTAAAATTGCTATGGTAACAGCTAGAGCAATTGTTTAAAGAAAAGGGGCGTAAGGGTTAATAATTTGTATCAATATCTCAGTTACATTCACAGACGTCAAGTCACGGTAAGGTTGGGGTGTCTAAATTTAAAGTGGAAGATGACATCTGGTCTGGTTTAGTGTCTATGGAGATTTATTTATTTTTTTATTTTATTTTTATTTTTTTTCGGAAAAGGTTTTGTGTATATAAAAAAAAAACTGTCATATGTCACTAACATTTGTTTTTTTGACAACTTCATAAAGGGCTATCTTTTTTTTTTTTTTGTTGGGCATTTAAACTATTTATTTAGACTATGGAATTTTAAAATTATTTTATTGTTTGTTTGTTTTTATGCTAATTATTCAATGCAAAAATTTGATGATGTCAGCAAAAAAACTGTTAATTCATATACTTTAAAAATCAGGAGATCAGTTGGATCCGCTACCTTGGTTTCAACCTTACTGTATACTCAGACGATTTTTATCGGATGACCTCTTAACATTTTATTTTTAAAAAAACTAATTAATTCTATATTATCTTTTTTTTAAAAAATAAACAAACAAATGCATGATATTAGGTGTAATAGAAAGGGAGGAGGAGAATGTGAAGAAGGAAGGAGAAGAAGAAAAAGAAAGAGGAAGAGATGAATAGAAAGGGTATTAAATGTATCTGTGGGGGGGGGATTGAAATGTGCATTATTTTTTATCCAGATTCATATGTGCTTAAGAGGAATTTCTTAATATGTATGCAAAGACTGAAGACTTTCCTTTCTGGTTCAATAGGTTCTTTGGATATGGAAATGTCATAATTGCTAAATTTTCCTTTTAGCAGAGGTTGCAAATATTGTTGTGGTTGTTATAAAGCTCTGCATTTTTTTAAATTTTCCAACTTACAATCAGATATATATATATATATATATATATATATATAATTTATTCAATATATTATATTATATATAATAAAATGACTGATATGAAATCATATATATGATATATATATATATGATATAAATATATTGATATATATATATATATATGTTACATATATATGATACATATACATATATATATGATACACATATATATATACATATATATATATACATATATATATATATATATATACATATATATATGATACATATATATATATATATATATATATATATATATATACATATATATGATACATATATATATATATATATATACATATATATATGATACATATATATATATATATATATATGATATATATATATATATGATACATATATATATATATATGATATATATATATATATGATATATATATATATATATATATGATATATATATATATATATGATACATATATATATATATATATGATACATATATATATATATATATATGATACATATATATATATATATATATATATGATACATATATATATATATATATATATATATATATATGATATATATATATATATGATATATATATATATATGTATATATATATATATATATGATATATACATATATATATAAATGAAATGACTGATATGAAATATCTAGACAAAGTATTATATTTGACTCATTATAAGATGCTCTGATGTATTAGACACCCTCTCCACCCAAAAAAATTTTGAAGGAAGAAATTGGAAATTTTTTCTTGTACTCCATAACCTCCCCAATTTTACCCACTTAATAGCATATTTCAGCATGAAAACATGACTAATTATGGCAAGTTCATCAAAAGATTGAGAAGAAGTACAAAATTTATGGTAACTATTTAGAAAGAAATAATTAGAAGTTAGAGTACATAAACCTAAACTTATTGCAGCCTGAAATCCTCATTAATCATGGCAAATTCATCACAAACCTGTATGGAGAACTAATTTTAAATTGTGCTTCTCTCAAAATGTCAATTTCATTTTGAAACACAGGACTTGTTTTATTTTCAAGAACTCAGAATTGGATGTGACTTGGGAGCTGGACTTATAGCTCCCATCGCAGACTTTAAATTTAAAGGACACAACACAGAATGTTTTTTTTTAAAGATATTTTATAGGGAACAAAGCTATGTTATAAGCAGTAAAATATGATATTAAGATGGAATGTTTGAAAACCAACTGAATGTTTCCATTTTTTTATGTTACCAACACTTTTTTCAATAAGAACATCTTCAGGACAACTGAAGAATTAAGGAAAAATCCTTTACCATAGCAAACTTTCTACTTAGAAACATTGTTGTTCAATTTGAAAACCTTTTTGAAAACTTTAGCTAATCAATGAGATTTGTACATAATAAAATGTGAAAATAACTGTAAAACATAGTGTTTTTTTTTTAGTATTATTTTAGCCAGAAAATATGTTATAAAAACCTAAAAGCACTTGGTGGTTTGATTTAGTTTCATAAATGCAGGCTGCTGCAGATAGCAAGAATAGTAAAGAATTATACAACTTCATGAATCAGACCATTGGCATAAGAATGGTCTCAGTATTGCCTCTTAGATCAAAAGATGGCACAAAGTTCCTTACAAGAATGGTGAAAATTGGTAAGAGATGAAAAGAACACTTTTCTTCAGATATGTTCAACAGGGATAGCCATGTGGACCAATCTGCTCTTAATCACCTTCGGCAATGAGCCATCATAGAATCAATGAATAATCCTTTGATCTTAGAGTAAGGAAATGAATCTAGTAACAATTTTTCTTTAATTTGAATTTTTTTTAAAAAATCATTAACATAGCAACGTCATTACTTTGAAATGTTGTTAATTTAAAAATTATTGAAAAAAATTAACAATTAATAAAATTAAAGATAAATATGTGTTAAATATCGCTGAGTTTTATACATAAGAATTGGTTAAAATAAATGTAAAATATAGAGATTTTGATGTTATCCTAAAAAAAATAACTTGAGAGTAAAGAAAATAGTGAATGAATATAATTCAAATTATAATTTATGATATTATTTAGTCATTAAAGGAAATATAGAATTAAATTAAAATTTATAGTAAAATTTTTAAAATGTTTAACCAGTATCTATTTTAATATTTTTGTTAAGTTACATCTTGCCTGAAAATGTAGTGTCATAAAAATCTTTTTGATTAAACAAATTGAGACATGATATCATAGCTGATTCAATAATTCTTCAAAAAGATTTATAATGAATAAATTTAACAATTTTGGCATTTTTAAAATTGAAAGAATATTTTGTATATTGTACATGGAAGCATAAAGAATTTAATTTATCCCAGTTTTTATAGCATTTCGTGTTCATAGATGTGTTTCTTTAAACTTTGTTGAGTTTCACAAATATAAAATTAATCAAAATTACTATGTAGGATAATATATGTATAAATATATAAGTACCAGTATTTATTTGAATCATATTTATTATTTACAAATAATAAAACTGATTCAAATAAATACTGGTGTGTATATATTTATATGTATATCAATATGTCTTTTTTGGTAGAAGATATGTTTAGGTAGTTTTAATTCTTAGATCTTTGAGATAATCAGTAATTATTTCAAGAGATAGATTTTCTGATAATGATAGATATACAGAATCTTCAGGAAAATATATTTTCATACTTGTCATTGATATGTATATGATTTCTATGTCTACAATTCATGTGTGTGTGTGTGTATATATATATATATATATATATATATATATATATATATATATATATATATATATATATATATATAATAAAGTTAATAGAGATGAATTAGACTAGGAAACAGTAGTATTAGAAATGTGCTCAATACACTTATAAAAAGATAAAAAATTAACATGTAGAGCTGAAGATACCAGGGTAATGGAATCAGCAGATTTTCTAATATATATATATATATATATTAGGTTGGTGCAAAAATAATGTATATATATATATGTTTATATATATATTTATATACATATATATATATATGTTTATATATATATTTATATACATATATATATATACATGTTTATATAAATTCGACCTTGCCAACCGAATGATCCTTTGCGAGTTAGGCACGTCAGGCTAAATGACGGTTCCGTATAGGATGCAGGTTCGAATCCTGTCAAAGGCCGGATATTTTCTATGAAAATTTCTCGGACATTCAGGCAGGTAAATGTTATTTAATACTGTTTATTATAAACAGAGCATTTACTTAAATACTTGTATCTATAAAAAGAACGTTAAACATAAAAATGTCTTTAATAAATACATATATATATATATATATATATTTATATACATATATATATATGTTTATATATATATATGATTATATATATATGTTTATATATATATGTCTATATATATATATATATGTTTATATATATATATATATGTCTTTATATATATATATGTCTATATATATATATATATATGTCTATATATATATATATGTCTATATATATATATATATATGTCTATATATATATATATATATATGTTTATATATATATATATATGTCTATATATATATATGTCTATATATATATGTATATATATCTATATATATATATGTCTATATATATATATGTCTATATATATATATATATGTCTATATATATATATATATGTCTATATATATATATATATATATATGTTTATATATATATATATCTATGTTTATATATGTATATATATATATATATATATATATATGTTTATATATCACAGCCCTTAACATTCATGTGGGCCATATGTAAAAATCATATCTGCCTGCTCCTGATATGAATATCCTGCCATTGTTAAATGAAACACTTCCATGCGATGATGGAACTTATCTTCCCCCAAATAGAGTCAATGCCTATAACAAGAGAAACATCAATAGGAGAGAATAAATTTTTCTTTCCCTCGCTCTCATTACATTGGTCACCAAGATGCATTTCGAACACATAAGCAAATATGAAATGTTTATTTCTTTCATAAAACACCATAAACTGGTGTTCAAACATGACAATTAATGAAACATGCTTTTAACACATATATTTGTTTTCATCACAGTAAATGTTGGATCAAAAAGCAACATATTGAAATATTATTATTTCTGGAGGTTTTAACTAGTGTAATTTATGTATGAATATTTTTCTGTCCATATTTTCATGCAGAGGTTGAATATAAAAACAACTTTGTCCCCCTCTGACCACTTTTGCCTCTGTTTTATCCTTTTTGAGTTTGACTATAGCAAAGTTAAATACAACTTAACTAGTTGACGAACAAATTTTTGTGTTGTCTTGAACTAATTTTAATAGCATATCTTTTCGTCATATTTCCAGTATTTCAATGTGTGAAATTTTTTTTGGACACTTTCTGTTATTAAGTAGGTCGACTGTATTGAACACACATTTTTTATATGCTACTTTTCAGAATGGTAGTGAAAAATTTCAGCTTTTTAGTTACTTGACCACCAGATTTTAACAGTAATTATGCTGTTGTATATACATTTTATGACAGAAAGTGTTTTCATATATTTTTATGGTGTTGAATGTAGATATTTTTCAACATGGCCACCATCTTTCTCACAAGATGAGTTTGATTTTGGTGTGCTTCAGGGGAGACATGCTTCCTACCCAAAGGATTTTTAATTAAACCACCATGCATATGAAGAATTTTAATATGTCACCATTTCACAAAATTAAATTGGTATTGTCCCATGCGATTGAGTTGTATCATATTGTTTCAAGCAAGCATTTGTGTGTGGCAGTTGACATATCTACTACTGTCATAGTAAATCCATATTCAGTAGAAACCAATTTTTCTTTAAAAAAAAATCCTGCAGATACCAAGTCCCATGGCATTGATGTTTTCCTGCTAAAGACACATGCATGGAATACCAGTCATTTCTGGACAAAAAAAGGAGTAAAACTTCTTCTTTTTTTTTCTTCTAGGACTACTTAGCATCTTGAAATTTTCAAATATCCATGTCGTGAACATTGATTTTTGAAATAGTGCATGACTTAGCCAAGTCAAATGCATTGCAGTCACATAAGGATCATTCAAGATCCTGAAATTTTTAATCCATGTGTTAACAATGCAAAAACAAAATTTTTTTGAACAAGCTGAAGCCAGCTTTTCTGAATGCTACATGACTAAATGAAAACACACCAGTCACTACACCATCTCCAGTAGCACCAGATTTACAAATTCAAATGTCATTTAATTGCCCAGACATTTTTATATCTTTATTTGTTTTCTTTCTTTGCAGCACATATTTTTTCATATGTACTTTTTCAATATACTAATGCAGGAAGAACTTTTTGTGGTACTGAATGGACATTGCTTCAATCATTTAGTAATTTTTTAATATATGCTGCATGCATATTCTTGTTTAAATTTTAGTTTGTATAAAGTATGTTCTCACATTTCTATTATATCAACAAAAAGCAAAGTAAAGTGACTCCTCATGGCAGGTTTGAGAACCTGTTCAGGAGAAGAATAGTCTTGCAGGGATACAGAAGGCACTTATATTCCTTTTTATAATATCTAATATTGATAGCACGACTCGGAGTTTCATGCAAACATACAATCTTTAGGTACGGAATATTGAGGATTGCACATTTGCATGAATCTTGTGGTATCAACTTTGGATATTGTGTATATTCACTAATATATATATATATATATATATATATATATATATATATATATCTTTTGTCTTTATTCATACATACATACATATATATATATATATATATATATTTATCGTCTTTATTAATATATATATATATATATATATATCTCGTCTTTATTAATATATATATATATATATATATATATCTCGTCTTTATTAATATATATATATATATATATATATCTCGTCTTTATTAATATATATATATATATATATATATATATATATATATATTAATAAAGACAAGATATATATATATTCAAAACAATTATCATAAACATGAAGTCATTAATAAAGCCTTTTCCAATTTATTATTACAATTTTTCTTTTGCTTCAGATAACAGACTGGAGAAAAAGTGTTCATAGCCATCTCCTCTTTTATTTGATAATTCAAGAAGATAATTCCCATAAAAATAACCTCCAAAAACTGACTTGACTAAGGAAACACTTCATTTTTTCTTTTTTTCTCCAGGACAAAATAAGATTATGTTCGTCTTGATTACTAAAATAGCATCAACTTCCATCTAGTGAAAAGGCAATGGAATATAAGACATTTATTTTCTGATTATCTGATTCAACCTTGGACCAATTGATAGCTCACTGGTTACATTAATGGATCAAATACTTGAGGGTAAATACATTCTAAAACTTGATGCACATACAATGTCTGAATGAGTGATAGCACAGTTAAAAAAAAACAAGACAAGACATTGTATCCTGTCAGCATTCTATGGCTAAGAAGACTAAGATCAAAATGTAGTATCTGTTCCAGCAGCTAAAAGCTGGACCACAACTCCAGCCATCAGCAGCTTTTCCATCATCATCATCATCTACAGTTTGCCATCGGCTACCTCTCTAGACATCTCCAGTAGCCCATTAGTTCCAGCCTGCTGCAATGATATGCTGTCCTTTTCAGAACAATGCTCTTCAGTGACTATAAAACTGTCCTTTTCAGGACAACGCTCTTCAGCAACAATAAAACTGTCCTTTTCAGAACAACACTCTTCAGCAACAATAAAACTGTCCTTTTCAGGACAATGCTCTTCAGTGACTATAAAACTGTCCTTTCCAGGACAACACTCTTTAGTGACTATAAAATTGTCCTTTTCAGAACAATGCTCTTCAGCAACAATAAAACTGTCCTTTTCAGGACAACGCTCTTCAGCAACAATAAAACTGTCCTTTTCAGGACAATGCTCTTCAGTGACTATAAAACCGTCCTTTTCATGACAATGCTCTTCAGCAACAACAAAACTGTCCTTTTCAGGACAACACTTGTCTCACCCTCTACATGAACATGCAGAGATATCTTTTTTACTCTGTGCACTGTAACCTTATTTTTGTTGATGTATTTTCTTTAACGAAAATAAACTTGTCAATGTATTTTTTTTACTCAAATTTTTGTTTTATTTGATGTTGTCTTCTCTCATTCAATATCTGTTTGCAGGCCAACATACCACCTGCAAAAATATCTCTAGACATGGACAATGAAATAAGAACAATCTATCCACCCCAAAGTTAAATAAATGATTCAATTTTAAATTCTTGGTCGTTACCTGGACAGAAAGAATGAATGCTGGAGGGCATAACATCTGAAATATGACAACATCAAAGACGAGAACAAGTGTCTGATTAAAGTAAATAATGATAACTCTTCATTCTAGAAATTCAGAGAGAAATCTATGGAGGTAGCTGAGGATTTTACAAGCTGGGGAATCAAATGCTCATCATCATGATCTGCAAAGCTCTTTATTTTCACCTACACTTAGAAATTAAATATAAATGAAAGTCAGTAGTAATATTTTCCACTGACATGAAGTTGAAAAGTCATATGGAATCAATTCCTAGGTCTGCACCTAGGAAAGTTGGTTCACCGTATTGTGCTAAACAATTTTTCTCATCAGAATCTATCTCACTTGTCTACCATCCACTCATGCTTTGAATAGTGCTGCCACATCTGGCCTGGTGCTTCTATATTTAGAGATTCTTGATAAAATACAAAGAATACTTTACAATGTTATTGGTCCTGACCTGGCATCTCAGCTTCAATCACTTTCCCATCACCATAATGCCACTTCCTTGTGACTTTTCCATAAATATTTTTATGGTAACTGTTCTGGTGAACTTTCCTTTATGGTATCTAGACTTTATGAATTTAAACACAATACTAAATTTGTGAAAAGTTCTCATAATTTTACAGTTGAAATGGCTAGATGTAACCATAAGTTCTATGTTAACAGTTTCTTCTATCACACTTTGTGCTTATAGAACTTTCTGACGGCTTCTTGCTTTCCAGTAAAGTTTGATCTTGAAAAATTTAAATGCGATATCAATCGTTATCTTCTGCCTTCTTAATTTGTTCTTTTATTGTTCTCTTGCCATAATACTATTTTTTTTACTCATATTCTTTAACACTCAGTAACCCCTTGCATCTTAGTGGCTTTATTGCCTTGCTTCATGTGAAATGATTAAAAAAACAAAGAAACAATGGTGAAGCTGAGTTGTCACATCTCAAGGAGGTGCTCATTGGAATCATTATTTTCTAGCTTGTTTGTTATTAAAAGAAAGCTTAACAGAGGCATTACTTTTTATGGAGACCAATAAAAGAATTTGAAATTAGGACTTTTCTTTTAAATAGTTTATCCAAGTTTTTATTTATTCTTGGAAGAAGATATTTTTTAATAAACTTTTTTTTGTATTTTTCTTCTGGGATTTTGAAAACAAAAACTTTTCTGAAAGCATGTCGTGTTATTTTCTTTCTAGTTTTCTTCTTTTGCTTGAGCCATTCCATTTCATGAAATGCCTGCAAGTCCACCAATAGTGGCTCTGTAGAAGCTTCTTCACAGACAACCAGAAATTACAATGCATTTCAATTCCTTGCATCATGTAAACTCCCACCTTAACCTGCACCACCCCACACTTCACCTCATTTACCACCACTTAAACCTACCAGAACACCTCATGCTTCGACTCTTGCCAATTCTTGGGAAATTCCACATTTGTTGGCAGGAAGATTGGGAAATTTATCACGCTATACTGACATATGCATGTAGACTGAAGATTGTTTCCATTTTACAGTTGAATGGATATGCTTGGGAAATAGGTGCTGTCCACGAAGGCACTTGTCTTGGAGAAAGTGCCTTCCAGAGGAGAATAGAAAAGAAATTCCAGACATACAATAAAACCTAATTTCCAAGAATGGTAGTGCAGATTTTAGCGCAAAGATAGATGCTATGGTCAAGTTTCCTCTAGTATATACACTGTGTAACAACAAATGGTTATGGCATACTTTCTAGGCTTATAGACCTGCAAGTGTGTATGTTATAGCATACCTTTTGTTATAAAGTTCATATAACACACATACTTGCTGCTTAGTAAGGAAAATACTGGAAAAAAAAAAGTTGAGTCAAGAAAGGTTTAATCACATAAGCACATGGATTGATAATGTAGTATTTCAGTGCAACAAACATATCACTGCCAAGTGTTACGCCTTTGCAACCCACTTTTTGCCTGTTTTCCATGAGCAGACAATCTACTCATAGCAGATGGACATGTCTATGTTTCAATAATAGGTGTCGAGAAGGTTAGTCAGTCTTTCTACTGTTCAATTATATAACAAGTGCACATGTACACATACAAGCATACAATGTTGGCTTACTGGCTTGAATATATAAGTATATATACAAATGCATATACAGTTGCATAGCCCTTTGTAAAGATACATAGTAATAAATAATACACAGGTACTTGTACTTGAGCTCATCCATCTGCTAGTACAGCTAGTCAATCTATGTTGCAGTCACCTGCTCAGGCATATTTTCCTGTTTCACACCAACAATGCTCACTTATGGTTAACATTGAACAAACCTTAGTTAATTGAAAAATATGCCTATAAACAAATCAAAAAGTAGGAAATATGATAAAATATGTGTTTGTCTTGTTTGGTTTTCTGCATGTTAAGAGCGCTCTTCTCGAGTGAGAAAAAATAGTGTTATATAGCTTTCCCTACCCAGTATCATTCACATGCAAATATTCAGTGCCACCTGCTGTAAGTAGAATGTCCTCTCTCAACAGCCAATTGTGAAAGAGGACGTAACTCCTGGTGCTTACTGCACCACACACAACCAACTCAGAGTCTCTTATTGGTTTGACTCGATTCTTTGTTACAAAATGTAAATATACTGATTAAACATAGGGGAAAAAAATGAAAATAAACGAATGAATGAAAGCTTTGGTGAGATATCTAAAGTGTTTATAGATGATGAAAACAACCAATAATAAATTCTCACAATCAAAAATATAAATTAGGATTATAGAATATTTAGGCATTTAACAAAGTATAAAATTGAATTAAAAATTTTAAGATTCTTAACTAGTATCTATTTTAGTATCATTTCCTTCAAGTTTTATCTTAGGGAGAAAAACTGATTTGTTTATATAATTGTGGTGGAAGGTAACTTAGTTGTCTCCCCCCTTGAACTACTCGACTATAAAAGAAATGGCTGAATCTCAATTATGGACAGTAGACAAATTGCATTGAATAAAGTTTCACTACACACTTAAACATTTGTCTATTTTTCTTCACAATAATATTTGAACAAAGAGCAGCAGTACATAGGTACATTTTCATTGTAATATTGCCAGTAGATGTTTTTTATTATAGGTTAATTTATTAAAACTATCATTGATTAAAGAGATTAATAGAAGAGATAAAGCTTTTTTGTTGAAAGTTAATTTGCACTAATTTAAAAAAAAAAGCATTTTGTACAAAAAAACCAACGGGTTGCAAACTGATCATAATGAATGTGAATGTTCTCCTTTGTTTTCAACATTAATGTGTGAAAAAAGAACAATGACTGCCTTTTAATTACTTTGAGAAAAACAGAAAAAAGATTTTGCTCAGCACTGTTAAACTTATAAATTCAAGAGATGGCTAATAACTACCATAAAATATTAAGAGACTGAGACAGATATATGAACAGACTGAGATCAAGGTAGATATAAGCAGCCTGAGAGGAACATGAGCTGGACTAAAATGAATTTGATGAACAAGTACAGAAATAGAGAGCTTATGTTTAGCTAAGAAACAGACACAAGAACAGATTATGACAGATAGAAATAGCAACAGACAAATAGGTACAAGACAGATTGATAGGAATGAGACAGAGACAGATTGATATGATCGAGACAGAGACAGACTGATAGGAATGAGACAGAGACAGACTGATAGGAACGAGACAGAGACACAGACTGGAATAAAAAGAGAAAAAGGCACAAACTGAAATGGACAGAGAAAGAGGCACAGACCGGAATGGACAGAGAAAGAGACACAGACTGGAATGAACAGAGAAAGAGACACAGACTGGAATGGACAGAGAAAGAGACACAGACCACAATGAACAGGGGAAAAGACACAGACCACAATGAACAGGGGAAAAGACACAAACATTCTGAACAGAGAAAAGAGACACAGACTAGAATAAAAAGAGAAAGAGACACAGAC
>OZ010601.1:53356747-53366919 GCA_963932145.1 Acanthosepion lycidas | reverse complement strand
TTTCAAACTCTACACTAAATAACAATAAACACAGAATCTTCTAAACACTTCAAGAAATGTTGCTTTAAATTTCCTGGACCCAAGATAAAATCAAACATAATTTAACTAAATAGTGTTTGCTGCCTATTTTAGATAAAAGTTTCATACTACATACCTCGTACTCTGGGAATTTGTTAAGAACTTTACCTCTACTGGATAGTAAAAGGTAAAAAGTTTATGTTTTTGGAAGAATTGGGAAATGATCACAATTTAATTCTTCTTTTGAAAATGAAATTGTTTTATTTACACAATTTACATTTGTTCAGACTGTTGTCCTCATCTTTATTGTCATATTCCCGAGTCTTTGTACGCTCCGGCTTTCTTCAGGATTTGTCTATATATCTGAGATGAGGAATTGTAACTATTTAAACTATTTACATTGTTCAGACTGTTGTCCTCATCTTTATTGTCATGTCATTTTGAGTTTCTTCAAATGATATACATTGGAATTTCATACCAAACCCTTTATTTAGTCAATTTAGTATCTTACAGATATCTCAGTATCAGTTAATTTCCTTTAGTAACTCAACTCTCCAACTTTTTGTTTTTAATGAACTTACAACTGTTTGGGTCAAGTTACTTTTTGGATTATTCAATCAAATTTTTGGGACTTACTTTTTACCATTTTTGGGATTTACTTTTTACTTTATTACAATTTCTGTTATTGTTGTTCTTCTCTAACTCTCTGTATTACTGGTTCCCATATTGTATTCATGTCTATGCTTGGCCAACTTCGATTTTTGTGGCCAGGCATATGCACAGATTCCTTAAGTTTTCATATTATCCAGTAATGTTCTCTTATATCAACTTGCAATGCATATTACCTGAAGAATGTTTGAGCATACAAAGGCTGAAACATTGTGAATATGGCAATAAAGATGCAGACAACAGTTTAAATGATGTAAACAGTGCAAATAATTACAATACTTCATCTCAGTAATATAGACAAATATTGTTTTCGTTTGGCACATCTTAGGCTGGATTTAAAAAAAATTAAATGTGATTTCAGTCCTTAAATGCATATCTTTCTTTCCTTTTCTAGAAATTATCTCCACTGTTTCTTTGTTCTTATTAAAATTGTATTGGTAGCCAGCAATTTAGCAGACAGCTTCAGCTTTTTTTATATTGAAACAGGATGTTTGTAGGAGCAAACTACTGAAGATAATGTTCAATAATTTGTGCAAAATTAACAAGAAAAACAGGATGGATAACTAATATATACTATTTCAGATGTGCTTATAGATAATTAAGAACTGACATAAGAAATCCTTTTCTTTGGAAGTTACTGACAAATCCAGCAAAACTTTTGGAGATGTCTGTGCGTATATGTTGTGCATTCCGGGATGAAATCCGGTCTCAAATGAATGACAAACGCAGGAATGAAATATAGCAAATAAATGTATTGACGTAATAATACAATTGGTAATACGTTTAGTAGATCCAGAAATGCGGTTAGTAGCAATAATAATAATATATATACAGCCTGGGAAATTCAGTATCGAAGTAGGACTTTCTTCTGAGTCTACGTGCTCGCAACTGTGACTCCTACAAAGCGGTTGCCTCACACTCTCACTCTCTCACTCCCGGTTATTCACCGGCAGCAGTACAAGTACACACTGGGCGAGTATGTATAAAAAGGGGTGGACCCTTTAACAGTATAGATACTTGTTGATTTATAAATGTAAAAGACAATAAGAAAACTGTAATATTAGCTGACATGTTTTGTTCAATATGAACTATTTTAAGGAAAAAACGAAATGAATTTATTAAAACAAAGTAACTAATTTTTTTTAATCATTTTTGCCTTGAAAAAGTCCACATTGGATGAAATGCATCAGTTAATATTACAGTTTTCCTATTGTCTTTTACATTTATGAATATTGTCTTTTTCTACAGGTTAACTCTGAGAAATTTTTCATAATTGTTGATATTTTGCAAATTATGGTGGGTTCTGTAGGTGTTGAACAAACACAAATGTGCTTGAGCAGGTATTTGTACCAAGGATTGGTTAGCTGCTCTAGTAGACAAAAATGAGCCAGAAAATATTTTTCAGTGGTAAGACTTTTTTTGGAGACAATAATGGCTTATTGATCAAAATTGTGGTAATAAAATAAGCATATCCCATCTCCCCTCCTGCTTATAACCATCCACTATAATAAAATAAATGTTTTCAGGGCCAATGCAAAATTAGCCAAATAAAGCTTTCTACTTAGAGTTGTTGTGATATTACACATGTCCTACTAATTAACCCATAATTGGGGAAAAGAGGTGGATTCATACCTTAAAAGGTACAAAATAAAATTGATTAGCATCCATCTAAGGTTTCAACTTGGGGTGATTTTCTCGAGATAATGTAAATTCAGAAGAACAATTCAACATTCCACAAAAGTTGGCAGTTGCATTCCAGTCAGATTGATTTATTGATTGATTTGTTTTTTTTTACTGCTTACCAACCTTTTGCTGGTTATTTAAAGCCAGAAAATAATTTCAGATTGTAAGAATATTTGTCTGATAATAAGGATTTTAATGATACAAGTCTTACTAATTAACCCATAGCTGGGGGAGAAGAGGTGGATTCATACCATTTTGCGTAAGTGAATATAACGAATCCAACTTGAACTTGGAACTGATTTCCAATTCTGAGCTGTTATCCATTACACCACCTGCACATCCAAGCTTACAGCACCTGGTTTTCCCAAGCAGTCACCCATTTACATACTGACCAGGCTTGACATTCCTTAACTACAGTGAATAAATGCTTGTGCTTACATAAACAAGAAATATTTGATTGGAACATCTGCAGTAAAACATAAATATTGTTACTATTTTGCATATACACAAGGCATAATAGACAATTTTACATATACAATGTATGCAATATACAAGGTTCATATGATGCTTGCACTGCAGCAGAAATTGAGAAGTTTAGATATTTTTGACAAATGCTTATATCAAAAATGATTTCCTGCTGTATTTTGCAGTTCTTTTTTGTTGATACAAATATTTATAACTCCAAAAGATTTTAGAGAAAAGACTCCAGGCAGATGAATTTTAAACTTGAGGAAGTCCAAAAAAGAAGATTGTGATAAACATATCAAAATTAATTTATCATACAATGGCTTACAGCCCATACGACCACCAAAGTTAAGCAACATTGAGCATAGTCAATACCAAGATGGTTGACCACTTGGAAATACCAGATGCTATAGGCTTTGATTTGCAGTGGATATAATGGATAATGGCATGAGATTTTTAATCAGAAAGTTGAGTTTCATTTCCAGTTGTGTTTGTTATATTCACTTACATGTTAATACTCTTAGATAAGGTATGAATCTACCTCTTCTCCTCCCAACTATGGGTTAATTCGTAAAACTTGTATCCATCCCAAAACCTTTATTATCAACAAAAAATAAAATTCTTATAATCTAAAAATATTTTCCAGCTTTAAATAACCTGCAAAGGGTTGATAATCCATAGAAAATGAATCAAGTATTATACAATGATACATCATGTTGTCAAATATTTTTCTTTTAATATCATAAAAGCACAATTCATGAATAAAATAAAAGAATTCCAGTAGTTTTTTAGAAAATCCAAAACTGTTGTGAATGAAATTGAACTAAAAGCTAAAATTGAACTCAGCTTATAGACGTTTGTTTGCCTGCTATACAAGAATTTTGGGAGGTGGCACTTCTCCTGAAGAAAAAATGCCAAACATCTCCAAGAGTTGTCAATCAGGGTATCCAAAAAGCATATTTGTTTTATTTTCAGATGTCCCTAGAGCTCAAATATTTGTAGAATAAGGCCAAATTTAGCACAAATGTGGGCTGGTAGATTTTTTTTTTTTTTGTAGCAAATTCAGCATCAGTGAAGTCGCAGCTGTTTCATGTTCTCGTTGAACTGATACACAACCATAGTGAAGGAAATAACCTTCATTTTAAGAGACAAAAACAAAAAAAAGACAGGGAATTATGCAAACATTTTGTATACAAAACATACAGCAGAGTCAACTTTCCACTCCAATTAAGTTGCTTGAATAATCTGTTAAAAATTTAATCTTAATCCAACAGAAATGAAGAAGAAAATTCCATATTTTTATACCTGCATAATATATGTCATGGAAGTTTTATCAAAATCTTTCCTAAGGTTATATTTCTTTTATGAAATGTCAAGTACTGTAGCTTTTGTATTTGATTATTTAATTAAAGTGTGAGATGAAATTGCTTAAGTTATTCACACAATAAACTAAAATTCTCAAGTATTCACTAAGGATTGAACTTATTTCAAATGGTTTGCAGCACAATTTTGCTAACCACTGCACATCAGTCAAAAAGAACACTTATATGTGCAAAATTTTCAGGTAAGCATTTAATATATTAGAATATTCAAGAATCTCTACTGGCAGCAAACTGTCTGCATACAAATAGAAAATGAGTTCAGCAGATATACAAAAATATAAAGGGGTGTAAGACAAGGATGTGTCTTCTCACCAGACTTATTCAACCTATATAGTGAGGTGGTTCTGAGAGAACTAGAAGTCCTACCGTGATTCATTAATGACAGCCACAATCTTAACAACATAAGGTATGCAGATGACACAAAAAGAAAGCTACAAAAACTCCTACAGAAGGTAGTGAAGAAAAGTGAGGAGAAAGGATTAAACATCAATTGCAGGAAGACAGAATGCAAGGTTGTTGGCAAAAGGATGATCCCAAAGTGCAGATTGCAAATGGAATAATCAAAAAAGTGTGGAAATTTAAATATCTGGGAGGAATTTTAACATAGAACGGAAAGTGTGAAACTGAAATCTAAATTGAGATATCCAAGGGAGCATTCCAAAAGCTAAGCAGAGTACTAAAACATAGAAAAATTTCACTAGAAACAAGGTACTAAAAAGCTACATGATATCTGTCTTCCTGTATGTGTTGAACGATCTTCTCAAAGAGAAAAAGAGGACTTGAAGCAACAGAAATGTAGTTCTGCAGAAAGATACTGAACAAACATGGACTGAACATGTGAGCAACAACAGGAAAACAAAAAGGAAACTAATACTTGATATCAGGAACAGAGAGGGTTTCTGGGGCACATAATGAGGAAGGGAGGGTTTTAAAAATCACAGTCACAGGACAGATAGAGGGCAGGTGGGACAAAGTAAAACAAAGCATAACATTGCCAGTAAATGGATGGCAGAACAAGGCTGAGGAGAAATAGAAGAAAGACAAAATTTATTAGGAGCTATAAGGGACAGGAAGTTGTGGAGAGCCATGATCGCCTACATCCTGAGGAGACATGACACATAAAGAAGGAAATAAAATAGACAAATTGACATAAGAATAAAAATAGAGTTGAAAATCTCCCAAGAGAAAAATCAAGTGAGGATAACAATCACAATTCATAGTAAATGATTATATATATATATATATATATATATATGTGAAAGATATATAGAAAATAGGAAAGAACTCGTTAGGTAAATAATCCAAAGTTCTTTAGTATTTTTGTTATTATGTTTAAAAAATAGTGCTCGATACAAAAGTAGAGCATAAATATAACTATTTATTTAAAAATTAAATTGAATTTAATTTGAATAATTATATTGAAGTTTTCGGGTCTTGTTTTGAAACATGAGAACTCTTATGTAGCGTGTTGGAATCATTTTTAAATAAATAATTTTATGTATTTATGTATTTTATGTATGTGTGTGTATATATATATATATATATATATATATAAAAGAAAGAACAGTAAGATATATAATCCAGTGTTCTTATAGATATTTTTATTCTTGCAAAATAGTGCTCAATGTAAATTTACAGAGCATTAATATTACAAATTAATTGATTTAATATATATTATAAATTAATTGATATATATATATATATATATATATATATATATATATATATATATATATATATATGAATACTTGTTGAGACCCTGATGAAGAACCAGAGCAAAATGGGCTGCAAGTTGTCCCTCAAAGTTTATATCCTTGATACGCATTTTGATAAATATTAGGAGAACATTTTGGCATACTCAAAGCAAGCACTTTCACCTGGATATAATGGACTTTGATTGCTACTAACAAGGATCATATGACAAAAAACATGATGGCAGACTATATTTGGGGGCCAATTCATGAAACTAATTTACAGTATAAGCATAAATCATGAAAAACTATTCACTTCTATGGTCTCTCTTGTGTAATCCTAGAATAAATAAATGCTACTTTAGCGTCATATATCGTTTGTTCCTACTTTGCGTGAACAAGAATGTTCACATTCACGGGTTTTCCCAATGGTTATAGGTAAATTTCAGAAATACGATTATCCTGGTCACTAAAGCAAAGTTTGAAGGAAATATTAGTCATTTTTCATGCTTTATAGGCTTAAGCAAATAACAGTTGTTACCAAAGGACAAAAATCGTGTTATACAATGATTATTTGGTTGTATACATATGCTTTGTCTTTTGGCCTTGAGCACTTTGTGTTTTGCCATTGCTTTTTGATTTCTTTTCAGTATATATACATGTGTGTGTGTGTGTATATATATATGTATATATATATATATATATATTTAGGCAGCAGTCCTTCTCTAATACAGGTTTCATTAAGTACATCAGGTACTTCTTTTAAGATTTTAATTGTGCTTTTCTTGTATGCAAGAAGAATCATTTTATGTATTATTATTATTAATGTTCTATCACTCAATATTGAATAATTTAATTATAAAGACAGCTTGCTAAAAAAAGGAAAATAAAAAAGACTCCCGTTACCATAGCTATGACATCAATCTTTGGCAATGATAGCAAAGAGAAAAATTTCTATCTCATGAGTACTTGCTTCTCAACTTTCAAAATATTACCATCTTCTTCTATGTGGTGTTTGCCTTCAGGACATTAATGATCATGGCTCTCCACAATTTTTCTGTTATCTCTCCTAAAATCTGTTCTACCATCCATTTACTCAAGCTCACGAGGTAAGTTATGCATTGTTTTCAACATGTCTTGTGAGTATTCAAATTTCCAAGACGTTTTTCCTTATTATTTCAATCCACTCTTTCTGATGTTAAGTATGAGTGTTCTTTTTGTTTTCATTTTCTCTGAAACTTCATTGTTGCTCACATGTTTGACCCATGGTATTCTCAGCATCCTTCTGTAGAACTACATTTCTGTTGCTTCAAGTCTTCTGTTCCTCTGTGAGGAGATAGTGCTATTATACGTCAGTGAATGCTGATCAATGTCCTAGAAATAATCTTAACTGTTTTTTGGCAAAGCATATTCTTTCTCAGATATATATATATATATATATATATATATATATATATATATATATGCACACACACTTTAACATCTTAAACATATAGCTTCTGTCACTTTACCACTGCTGTAACGTGGCTTCCCTATGCCTTTTCTATAAACACTTTCATGGTAAATGTTGTGATGAACTTTCCTCTATTGTTATTTTTATTCCCCACCCCCCGCCAGACAAATTGTACATATGGGAACTAGTTAGGACTTCATAGAGACTTTGAGGTATAATGGTGACTGTAGTAAGAATGGTAAGTAAGAATTTGTTTTGATGTCAGGAATACAGTGGTATGTTTGGATCAGTAATTGCAGCTAGCTAAGTTTAAGGTAAGACAGATTGAAGACCAGCCTTCACCTACCCTCTGACTTTTACCTTGTGACTCATTTTTGTATTTTCAAAATAAATATTACTTTTCTCTTTGGTACCTAGACTATGAATTCAAGCAAAGTACTGGATTCGCAGTAAGGTCACATAATTTTACAGTTGAAATGGCTAGATGTAACCATAAGTTCTATGCAAGCAGTTTCTTATCCATACTTCTCACTAGTGAAACTCTCTTCTAGCGTCTTGCTTTCCAGTCAACTTTGATATTCAAAAATTTAAAAGCAATATCAATCCTTATTTTCGTAATTCCTCTTTTTTATTTTTCTCACTCACTAATAATATTTTTCTCCTATTCTTTCACACTCAGTAGCACACAGCATCCAGTCACATGCAGAAGGGGTGGCAAAGGGTACAACAGCCTCGGGAATGCTTATCAGGAGGGAATCATCAAAAAGTGAAATAAAAATTTAGTTTATATTTAATTTGAATAAAGTGTTTAGTTCATGCTTCATCTGTTTTTATGTTTAAAATATCTTCCTTTCTCACATTTCTCAGTACTTGACCCTATAGGTATCCCTACTTAAGTCAGAGGGGCATACAATCAAGGAGTTAGCCCCAAGTATCACCGGACCTCTGTACATCACTGCCTGCATCGGAATGACTTTGTTACCTTGCTTGGGGTGAATTGATTAAAAAAAATTACATAATCTATCTGCTTAAGAGAAATAATCTGTGACGATCTATGATAAGGTTTTTAAGAAATTTGTATGTGTGTGCTTCAAAATATTTCTGAGTTTGATTTTTTTCAACACTTGAAATGATGTTATAGCATGTCCTTATTAAATTTTTATATGTGATGCATCAAATGTAACTGGCTATTAAAAATAAAGATAAAATCCAGTTCAATACCCAGCATCTTTCTCTGCTCAGTGGCAATGCTAACTTATAAACTCCATAAGAACCTGCAGAATCCAAACAACAAAAGCTGAAAGTACTTGACATTTAGAAACACAATTGTCGTTGAATTAAATCCTTTTGAGAGCAAAGTGAGAAAATGAAAAATCAGTATTTTTAGTAAATCCTAATTTGATCCATTGGTAGCCTATGTAAATGTTAACGAGGTGTAACATCTTTTAGCTGTTGCTGCATAGACAGTTTTAAATAATTAAATTCATTAACATGCTTAATTATCAACTGTCAAGCAGTGTCATGATATCTAGTGAACCTATACAAGCTAGTTCACCACATATATGCTATTCTGTGTGTTTATTATATATATATATATATATATATATATATATAGTTAGTTTATGAAAAACTAGGTAATCCGTATGGGTCAACCTAAGGAGGGTATAATCCAGAGAGCTCAATGTAAATCCAGAGCAAATAATTTAAATAAAATCAGACCACTTTAAGGTTCCATGTAATAAATTACTTCACCACAGCCCTTTTAAAAGGACTGCAGATCATCAGACTTTACTTCCAAACAAAAAATGAAAAGAAAATTTACACATTTTTGAGGGGTCGTATTAAACATATGTAAATTAACAAAGTGAGGAAGTGAGCGGGGAGAGAGAAGACATGAGTGAGTTAGCAGATATTGACACATTTAAACGGTTAACTTAACGGAAGTTATATATTGAAATCGAAGGAGTAGAGAAGAAAAAACTCATAGAGAGAAAAAGAGAGAAGGAAGTTAAGAGAGAAGAGAAGATGTCACTAATTTTCTTTGTAAAAAATGCTAGAAAAAGATGCTGTAATTTTACTTTACTTTGAAAGTGTTATTTTGGGGGTTCATAAAGATTATGATGTTTGATATAAATTTGAATATCTCTAGACTGTCTACAAATAATTTAATTTGATGTTTGTTAGTGATTTAAATTTTTAAAATTTTGGGGATTTTCTATGAAATAGTTGATTAGAAAAATATTCATAAAAAATACAAAATTTTATTTTAAAATATAAGTTTACTTCTAGTAATCTTTTTTAAAACTCTTTTCAAGAATTTAACCTGTGACTGTTTCTAGATAGGTAATCTTTTTTACTTAAATTTTAGCTAAGTTAGTATGAGGTAATATTTGAAGGTAATATTAAAGATCTTGCTCTGTCATATACTGTATACACACCCATGCAAATATCACATATACACACGTTCCTTTACATATTTAATCACTCATACAGGTACCCATGTGCTGAAATACGCAGGTAACTTCATGTATTAACATCTACCTAAATATTAAAAATTTTTCCAATTTAAATATTTTATCATCAATAATGATTATTAAAGGGCTGTGGTGAAATAATTTATTACATGGAACCTTAAAGTGGTCTGTTTTTATTTAATATATATATATTTATATATATATATATATATATATATATATATATATATATATATTATTGGTGCAAAAATAATGACGTAATAATGTCGTTTTTTGACGTTTAACGGCAAAAAACGACATTATTACGTCATTATTTTTGCACCAACCTAATATAAAA
>OZ010601.1:53159247-53351747 GCA_963932145.1 Acanthosepion lycidas | reverse complement strand
TTTATCTGCAGAAAGTGTTTGAAGATTTTGGGGATGATTTAATGATCCTAAATAAAATTTTCTTGCCAACACTTCAAACTTGACTATGAATACATTGAAAATTATGCACATTCTGGAAAGCTTTCAACAAGTCCAACATCTGAAAATGTTAGAACGTGTACAGGCTGCAATCAAAGGAAATTGACAGCATGAAAATTACAAGATCTATGGATTCCACAGAATGTCATGAAACTATCCAGCCATTTTGAATATATCATCTGTCCAGTCTTTATATCTCACACAGGGTTTTTGGCAGTCCCTCTACAGTAGAGATTGGCTTCTCTCAAAGCTAAAATCACCGGTGAAAGGGAAGAGATTTCAGATACGATTAATGAGAACATGACAAGTCACTTGACAGTCATCCCAAATGAGGACTTTACATACTGTTTTGTAAAGTGAAAGAGCTTCTAGGATAAGTAAATGAAATTCTAAGAGGATTATTTTAAGCAAAATGATGGTTCCATCACCTTAGGTAGGCTACTTTTTCATTAACACTATATGGCTGGATAATTTCCAGATAGATCATATATGATGAATTGCTGAAAAGATCTTGACCTCACCTACTTCCCAAAATCTGACAAAATAATCAACCATCAATTTTCTTTTAGAAAGGCTTCTTAATTAGGCCAAAATCCTTTCAGTATTATTATAATCTCTTATAATAAAAATATAATAATAATATTAATATTAATAATATATATATATTAATGATATGTTTCATTAAGTAATATAGACAAGTTTATTTATTTTAAGTAAATTCCTTTCATATTGTTGAATAAGCTTTTTAGTATTATCACTGAAACACAAAAGAAAATCATTATGTTGATACATGTTTTATTGTTAATCCTGTCCAAACTTTCAGCTTACATCAGCCATCATCAGTGATTAAAAGTACATTTAATAAATTAAATAATAAATTAAATAACAAAGATGGTAATTTATTATTTAATTTATTGTAATGTAATTATAATCTCTGATGATGGCTTATGTAATACGAAAGCTTAGACAGGATTAACAATAAAAACGTGTATCAACATCATGATTTTCTTCCGTGTTTCACTGATAATACTACAGTGTAACCCGGATATAAGAGAGATGTCGGGACCGGAGAAGAAGTCTCTTATATCCGGGTTTGGTCTATTTTGTTTTGGTAAGTATGGCTCTAATTTGGGACCAGAGAAAATATTTCTTATATCCAGGTTTCTCTTATATCCGGGTTACACTGTACAAAGTTTATTTGACAATATGAAAGGAATTTACTTAAAATAAATAGACAAAACTTGTCTATATTATTTAACAAAGCATGCATTAATGAAAAAATGCTGCCTATATATGAAATTGACCCTGGTAAACATATATATTCCATCAAAATCATACTGTCCTTGTGAATATTTGATCCCATTTGTTTTGTTAGAAGTGAAGGTATGTGGGCATATATATATATATATTTATATATATATATATATATATATATATATATATATATATATATGATGACTATGAAGTTTGGACACACGGGTAAAATGCATTTTTCCAATAATTTTATTTGACAACATTAATGAAAAACATTTTCAACCTGGTTTCTGGCTAAGTTTAATGTTCTTGATTCATATGAACCCAATTCAGTAACTCCACATTTCCAACAATTTGAGTACATTCATTCCTGATGCATTCCATCAGATGATTCAATTCTGTGATTTTTATTCCACATGGCCAGATCTCCCAATCCAGTTGTCATTCAGTCAGTCTCTTACCTATTTATCCAGACTTTATGGTCCTCACCCTAACGGTCACATGTGTGTGTGCTTGTATCAAATATTGCTGCCAAAACTGGTCTGGTGCTTCTGTTTTATATCTAGATATTCTTGACAAAAACCCAAAAAAAATCTGCCACATCATTTGGTCCTGATCTCACATCTTGGCTTCAGGCACTTTCCTACTGCCACAGATTCTCTTTGTCTATTCTAAAATTATTTTCATGGTAATTGTTCTGATGAACTTTCTTCATTGGCATCTTGACTTCACAAACTTATACACAGTACTAGATTGGCAGCTAGGTCTCATAATTTCAATATTGAATTTGATAGTTGTAACTAAGTTCCCTGCTAATAATTATCTCTCTTTCTTGTGGAACTCACTTCCAGTTTCCTGCCTTCCTGTCAACTTTTGCTAGGAAAGTTAGTTCACTATAAAGTACTATGCAATATTTCTTGCCAGAATCTATCTGTACATTTATAAGTTTACACTTTGTCCATTACTGAATACTATTGCCACATCTGGTCTTCTGCTTCTATGTATCAAGAGATTCTTGACAAAATCCAAAGAAGTATGTGCAATGTTATCGGTACTGACCTGGCATCATGGCTTCAATCACTTTCTCACTACTGAAATGTAGCTTCTCTGTACCTTTTCTGGAAATACTTTCATGGCATTTGTTCTGAGCTTTCCTCTTTACTATCTCAACTTCATGAATTTAAGCGTACTACTTGATTGGCAGTTAGGTCTCATCATTTTATTGAAATTGCTAGATTTATCCATAAGTTCTAGTCTACATTCTAAATCTACAACATTTACAAAGTTTAAAGAAAATTGTAGATTTCTGGCATTGCTAGTTGGTCATGTAATGTGTGTTAATGATGTCACTTGTAATACAGTGTTACCCAACTGTGGATATATTCATGTACATCCACACTGTAAGTAGATTAGACTTATGGTGGGCACATTATGGTGCTTCTAGCCTTACATGGTTAGCCATCAAAATATCAGTACAACTTTTAATTTTTATTTTTATTGAAAATATATTTAATAAAAAATAAATCTTGCATTCCTTTTTATATATAGTTCTTTAAAGTTTCTAATATTTTGGAGGAAGAATGTTAGAATAATCTAGAACCTATAACAAAATTAAACAAGTCCAACAATTTTACATATCTGAGAAGTGCAACAGTGAAATTCAAAGGCGCTTTGGAATAGCAAAAGAAGCCTTCCAAAAGTATTAAGAAACAGAAATTTTGTTAGAATTTTGTTATCAGTCCTATATAGCAATGAATGCTGGACAATCTCCTCTCAAATGAAGAAGATGCTTAAAGCAACAGAAATGTGGTTCTACAGAAAGATGCTGAGAATATCATGGGCCAAACATGTTAGCAATGATGAAGTTTTAGAGAATATAGAAATTAAAAGGACACATAGTTAACATCAAGAAGAGATCATTGAAATTCTTGGCACAGATAATAAAGAAAGAAGGCTTGCAAAACTTTATACTCACAGGATAGATTAGCACAAAGAACAGAGAAAAACAATATACAACCAAACTAGTGAGCTTAAGTAAATGGATGGTTTAGGAGAGATAACTAAAAGACAAAATTTATTAAGCACTACAAGGGACAGGAAATTGTGGAGAGTCATGATCACCAATGTCCTGAAACATGGAAGAAGATGGCAATATTTTTTAAGTTGAGAAGCAAGTATTTGGAGGTCTTCATGAGATTAAAATGTTTGTCTTTGCTACCAATGACAAATTGCTGTGGTAACAGTGAGGAGTCCCACTGTTGATATTTGAAACTAGTAGTACCTCCTGACTAGAAAATACTGTTGCAGTGCAGCCTTCCTACCCATCCCACCCTTTAAAATCACATTTGTCTTGCATCATGCAAAGTAAATACGAAAAAGGCAGTTATTAAAATTTTTTGGTTATCTCATTTAAATGGATATTTCATGAGCATTTCCTTGTTAAGATATGGCAACATATTTATGATCAAAGACAAATTACTATCAAAAGATGCATAAATGAAAGTATATATATTGTGATGTACCTACAATCTCATTAGCTATAAATGGCATAAGGCTAAAAAGCACCACCAAAGAAAATTTTGAAATCCATTGTCTTGTGTCTGTTTTTTGCTGATTCTCCTGTGTCACATCCATCCCTGAGTGAAGATCGAGAGAAGATCCCATGTTTTCCTTTTTTTAACCCGTGGTTCTCCTATATGCTACAAGTTCATTACAATATGAAGGAAATATAAAAATGCAAAAAAAGCATAAACCTATATATATATATATATATATATACACACATATAAGTGCGATGGATAAATTGTCGTGTAAATTAGGCAAAAATGAAAATAATACTGATATCTCATTTTAACAGATATATTTACCAAATTTACACAAAAATATCTTGAAATAAATTTACTTTTATTCAATAAAATTGCCATTGGCTTAAACCATGGCCTCCAGACAACTTCAGAATCTCCTGCAACTCTTCTGAACAGTCTCCTTGTTTAAGTTGGTGAATGCTACTAAAATCCTTGTCTTCACTTCATCATTGGTGATACAAGGAGTTTTGTTGGTCTTTCACTCAACTGTGCACCACACATAATAATCAAGGGGTTGCTGTCTTGGGAGTTAGGTGGTCAGATGTAAGGAGTGATATGGTCGTATAAATTGTTACGACAGCCATGACTGTGTTCTCCTGTCTGTGTGACATGGTGCAGAGTCCTGTTGCCAGGCATAGGATCTTCCAGCAGCCAGCCTCTTGACCCAGGGTAGCACTACCTCCTGATGCAGGCCTCCATGTTGAGTTTGAGGTCTTTTGGGAAGATGAATGGAGGCATAACATTCCCATCACTAGCGATCACTCCAACACTTTTGTAATCACCATTAGACTCACTTCACTCTTTCCAAATCCTTTACACTGTCCTCAGATTGACACTGAAACACACTGAAATGTTTGTTTTGTAGCTTCTGGCACAAATGCCAATCAGTACAGCATGCTGTTTCCAAATTTGTGGCACAGTGAATTTTGTCATACTGCTCTTTTACTCACAGATGGTGCCCAACTGACCCTGCTATACTGTGCAGTTGACAAAATCAAAAACAAACAATGTGCATGCACAAAATTAAAAATATAAAATGGCGACAATTTACCCATCGCAACCTCTGTGTGTGTGTGTAAGTATAATTGCTCTCAAATTATTCATAAATTATATTTGTTATATACAAAATAATCTAACATGGCATACAAAAGTGAGAGAAAGAAAAAGAGGAAAAGTAAAGATGGATGAGAGAGAAAATGAAAGATAAGGCAAAAGAAGGTGAGAGAGACAAAGAGAGAGAAAGCTAGTGTAGTTGAGAAAAAAAGGGAGGAAAAGTAAGAAAGAAAGGATTAGAGAGACAAAAGGGATTAAAACAAGAGAGAAATAAAGGAAGGGAAAGCAAGAGAGTGTGAGAGACATAGATAGAAAGCAACAGGGAAAGTAAGAGACATGAATGGTAAGCAAAAGGGAGTTTAAAAGATATGGAAGGAAAGCAACAAGATGTGAGGCAGATAAAAGTTGGGAATGCAAGAGAGGGTGAGACAGAAAGAAATAAGTAGTGTAAGAGAGACAATAAGAAAGAAAGCAAGAGAAGGTGAGGCAAACAGGAGAAAAAGCAAGTGAGAATGAGAGACAAAGTGGGGTGCAAAGCAAGATGGTGAGAGAAATAAAGGAAAGTAAAACAAAAGAGAATGAAGAGTGGAAGGAAAAGCAAGGAAAGGGTGGAAGACAATGAAAAGAGAGAAAAAAATCAATAGAGACTTGATGATATATCAGTTACAAGTTTTCCTTCAAAGTTGATCACATGTCAGTGTTACTCTTTCAAAGAACATAACCTTAATACTCTTTACAATTTAATTGACTCCACATCAAGACCTTTTGTAAAATCTGTCATCTTGGCATGGCTGACATCCTAATTCTACTTTCTTGGACACTTTCCTGCTGAAAGGAAAGACTGAAAATGACAGCAACCACAACATTCTAAAGCTCAAATTCTTGGTTGTCATTTGTTCAAAAATATTTTTACCTTTTTTTTGTTGTTGTTAAGTTTCTGTTTATTGCTTCTGCACTCAGTATAAGCCCAACCATTTCAGTTAAGAAGATTTCAGCAAGAGACTACACTGTTACCTCAGTTCATTCAATAGTATTAACCAAGATAAATTACATCAGCTGCAATTGACAACACAATCAAACAGATTTCACTATTGATTGTGAATTAATTTCATTCATTTTTGTCTTTTATATAGGGATGGATTCTCCAGTCGAGAATGATGGATGAGGCTTTAAACACTAAGTTTTTACTGTACAAATTAATTTTTTAAAGTGGTCTGTTGGGGTGCACCCACCTTCTCATCAGAATGGACTGATCTCTCTACTACTAATAGGACAGTTCTATAGAGCTCTAGGAAAAGACGAGGTGACCATCACACTTCCATCTCTACCGGAAGATACAGTTGGACTTTATATTCTTTCTGATTGTGACTGACTAACCTGCGTTCGTTTGACTACTAATCTCTCTGTTGTAAATACCTCTTCGAATATACCAGTATTTTTCCCTACGTATGTGTTTGTCCTTATTTCAATACACTCACACAGAAACACTCAACATCTCAACATGGTCAATCACCGGTCCTCTGAAATACATACTCTATCCATCATAATACCATATCCTGTACTGGTGGGCTTATGCCCACATCATATTGAAACATCAATTTCTCTACGATCACCAAAGTTAAGCAATGTCGAGATTTGTCAGTACCTGGATGGATGACCACTTGGGAACACTGTGTGCTGTAAGCTTGGATGTGTGGATAATGACTCAGAATTGTTAATCAGAGAGTCAAGTTCTAAAACAGAAAGATGCCGAGGATACCATGGACCGAACAAGTGAGCAATGATAAGGTTTTAGAGAAAATGAAAATGAAAAGGAAACTTATATTTAACATCAGGAAGAGGCAGTGGAAATTTCTGGGACACATAATGAGGAAGGAGGTCTTGGAAAATCTGATATTCACTGGACAGAGTGAGGGACAGAGGAAGGTAGCAAGTAACTTACTTGATGAGCTTGAGTAAATGGATGGTAGAAATAACAGAAAGATAAAACATATTAAGAGCAACAAGGGACAGGAAGATGTAGAGAGCCATGATCGCATATGTCCTGAAGGGACATGGCACATAAAAGAAGATTTTCACTTACATGCAAAACCTTTCGGAAAGGTATGAATGAACATCTTTTTCGAACATAACTCATAATTGATACAACAATAGTTAATAAAAATGAACACGCTAACGCCTCTGTCTGAATGATTGGATTTCTCTGTATCCTTGGAAACAGGAAATTATGAATTTATATGTGCGTTTAAAACTCAGTAAGTTTAAAAATAAGTTATTCCAAAATTCGCTTGAAGATGAAACAAACTAAGGCTTTTAATTTAATTATGTAATTAAATTTGAAGTTTTTAGCTTCAGCTTTTGAAACATGGTTATTACTGTGTAGCAAAAAAAACATATTTTAAATCAGTTAATTTATATTTATGCTCTGTAAATTTACATTGAGCACTGTTTTGTAAAAATAAAAATAAAAAATATCAAAGAGAACAGCGGATTATACATGTTACGGTTCTTTCTTTATATATATATATATATATATATATATATATATATATATATATATACATACATACAGGTAAAATCTATGGGTAAATAATCCAAGTGAATCCTATTAATATAAAATATTAGAATTGATCTACAAAAGAGAGCTCAATATATTTATCATAGAGCACAGAAATGAATTATATATATATATATATATATATATATATATATATATATATATGATTAAATATAGAACAAGTGAGAAAAACCTTTATAAATTTGATATTTAGCTATTTATTAGAATTTTTTAACTTAATATTCCATATTCAACTCTCAAAATTCTTCATATTGCCATGCATCCAATAAATACAGTAATATAACTATTTTTATGCTGACATTTAATGAATTAGACACAAACAGACACCATGAGATAATCACAGAACACCCACTAGAATTAAGACATAGATACTTATGCCACAAAAAAAAAAAATCAACATGTAGCATTGACCCAACCAATGAAAACAAACAACACAAATAAGGAATCTTTCCATGCAGCACAATTCCATGCAAATTTCTGCTGAAGCAAAATAGGGAAATATATAAAAAAATAATTTATAAGGTTTGAAAGTTTGGTAAAACTGACCATGAAAAATGTCCTGGCATCTAGCTTTTATCTATCATCTTCTTCTAGACACCCTTAAGCAGTTATTAAATTTGGGAAATCTAATATTTGCTTTATGCTTCTTTTTTCTTTCTTTCTTTTTCTCATTAAAACCAAACAGCATTATAATATGATTCTATTGAAAATAAATATAAACATTTGGGTATAGATTTGCACATCACTGCAACCAGAAATAATCATTTTTTTCCAATATTATTTTCCTCCTACTTAGATTTAAACACTTAAATATTTCTCATACTTAAATTTTATAATTTTTATTCAAAAATTATAACATCACTACAAAAATAGCAATTTTGTTTCAACACTTCTGGTGTCTTATCAAGTGACAGTGTTGATTGCAAAATAAAGTATTTATAAAGTCTTTATTTCACAATCAACACCATCACTTGAAATATTTCACTCTTTATTTTGCAATCAACACCATCACTTGATAAGACACCAGAAATGTTGAAACAAAATGGCTATTTTTGTTGTGATGTTATAACATACTTATGTTATAATTTTTGAATAAATGTTATTTACTCTACTTTGTATTGAGCACTTTTTAAAAAATAGTTGTTTTGGTTATTGGACTTTTATTCCACCTATATCAACCCTGTATTTGGATACTTAAATTTTATTGGAGTTAATATGTGGGTGTCCTGTTTGCTATATAAATTCATTGTAAATCAATTCCTCTTTGGAAGCCAAAACAAAATACAGTCATACAATATTGTTACTTAAAATGAAAGAGAAATTAAAAAGTTTTTTGAAGTTCATAATATGGAGTGTATAATCAATAGTAATATATGAAAGATGCACTCCAGATTCCAATTTTAAAACAAAAGTTTATTGTTTTATATTTTAAGAAATCATGTGGTATGAGCATATTTTGTTTTGGTTTCTGTATGAAAATCAATTTACAGTGAATTTACATAAGAAAAACTGAACTCCACTATCAAATTTTGTAAAATTGAATAAATAAAAAAAATGTTGAAGATCTGGAGTGTTTAATTTATAGTAACATGAAAAATAGTTTGAAGAAATGATTACTTCTGACCACAGGACCTATTGTACAACTTGAAAAGGTAGAAATATATTTTAAGTGTTGTCTTGTGTAAGCCAAATATTGGCATGGCATTTTTTTTCTCACTGATAAGGTAGATGAGATAAGCCGTTAGATACATAATTTATGAGGGGGAAAAAAAATCAATACTTATAACCAACACATGAAGCTTTTCATAAATATTTAACATTTTCAGCGAGGAATTATCAATCATATCCAAGTTAAAACAATAACTTCATCTAAAAAGATCTTATGTAAGAAGTCACAAAATTATTTTACCTGTACACTGAACCCATCATCTCCAATAATTTGTACTTACCTGAAATGAAAATAAAAAGTCATTTTAGATAGGTAGGCAAAGGTATTAAGAAACAGAAAAAAATGTTGTTAAAAACAAAGAAGAGTACTGAAATGTTATGTAATATGATTCCTCCAATATATATATATATATATATATATATATATATCATTTCACCTCAAACAAGTCAATAAAGCCACAAGGGGTTACTGAGTATTAGAAAATATGAGAAAATAAAACTATTAAAGATAAAGAACAAAAAAGAAACAGGAATTAAGATGATATTAATTAAGATGATTAAATTGACATTGAATTTTCATTTTTACTGCAGTGAATACAGTTAACATTGGCAGTGAATATATCAATTGTTAATTTTCAGGAGTTGCTTCCCTTGGCAACTCTTTAACCGGAAAGGGGATGGCTTACCTGGAGGGGGCTGAGCAGTCATTTTAGATAGGGCACACATGTGGGGAACCAAGGAGTCCAAATAAAGCATTCTCTTTCCATTATCTGTCCAAGTTCCTTTAATTTGAATTTACATTGGTAGCAGAGCACATTTAAAAGAAAAAAGGGGAAGAATGGTTAATCTTTACAAGTTGCTCCCTTTGAGACCTCTTCAACTGGATAAATAGCAGCTTACACAGAAGGGGCTGAGAGGCCATTTTAGTTAGGACCCACATGTAGAAAATGAAGGAATCAAATAAAACATTGACAAACCAAACAGATACAAGTACAAAAATTCATTTGTTTTTTGGTACATAGTCTTTTGAAAGTAAATATATACTAACATTATATTAAGAATTTTGAATATATATATATATATATATATATATATATATATATATGCAAGTGTTTTTGCACAAGGACTTT
Organism: Acanthosepion lycidas; assembly: GCA_963932145.1. Classification (NCBI taxonomy): domain Eukaryota; kingdom Metazoa; phylum Mollusca; class Cephalopoda; order Sepiida; family Sepiidae; genus Acanthosepion; species Acanthosepion lycidas. The sequence continues at coordinate 53,341,401 of OZ010601.1, read as the reverse complement.
TGTGTTTTATTTGAACTTTTCATATATTTATGTTATTGTATGTTTCATTCACTTTTAAATGACTTTGATGTTTCATATCCATGCACAACATATTTATCTATACTTTTATCAGGCAAATTAATGACAAAGTGGAAAAACTTCTGTGTATTTTTTCTTTCCACTTTGTCATTAATTTACCTAACACTGTTTTGATATATAAAATGTATATATCATATTTTCCTATATATTTTTCTACAGGTTTTATACCAATGAAAGTTCTTTATCAAGGAATTTTTTAATTTATTTTTCTATAATTAAACAATTTAAACCTTATTTCTGGTACATATTTAAATATAAATTATCCATTATTTTCTTATTACTTTCAGTTTTCATAAAAGTTTTGTTCTTTTGTGTTTTATCAGTTTCGTCATGTTCAAATATTGCATCTTTGTGTCTTTACATGACAGTTCATGTTGTTATGTATTTATAAAATGTATTTAGTACATTTTGTTTAATGCTTCCAATATTTGTAGTCATTTCTTACAGTTTATGTTCATCTTGGGTATGACAATAAACTACTTCTGACAGCAAGGCCTCTGATCAGGAGTTTTGAGGAGCGTGGAACCACCTCTTAATTGCTGTTGTTCCCAGGTCCACCCTGACTTGGGGTGGTAGCACCTGTTAGGGTCCGAGCTATGGGCAAATAGTTAACCCCAAATTGGGGTCAAAACACTATGAAAGTGTAAAAATAGGTTTTAGTATCCGTAATACATTTTTGTAAAAAATTATTACCAGCAATGAATTTTTGAAGGAAAAAAATACTACCAGCAATGAATTTTAAAAAAAAATATTACCAGAAATAAAAATCTTGTTGGCATTAAATAACCAATTAAAATTGAGATGCTGTAAAACAAAATAAACCAAACAGTGATATAGTGTTTTTGTATTATTGGTAAGGATTCATCAGTTTTCTTGTGTTTTTTTTTCTTGGTTGGTGATAGGTGATTTAATTTAATTATTATCAGATAAATGACATATTAATCAGTGCAATAATGTAGTGGTTGTATAACCAATGTATGTGTTGCTTATTATTATTAGATAAACATTCTCCAATATATATATTTATATATATTCTCTAATATATATACTTGTATAATCATGTCAGAGTTGGAGATGTATTGATTAATAGTATGGAATCAATGAATAAAATTCAAGTTCCAATTGAGATTGTGAACACAAATTTAACACTGATGCTCTTTTAAATGGTATGAATCAACTGTATCTGATGGTCTGTTCAATTACCAAATATGTAGGCAAAATATCATTAGCTTACATCTATGAAGCTCTTCTAGCTTCTTGCTTTTCAGTCAACGTTGATCTTCAAAAATTTAAATGCCTTGTTAATTGTTATTGTTGTGATGTGGGGTCTAGCAAGACATAACACTTAACAGAGTCTAATGTGATTGTAGTGTTGAGGGAGACTAAAGTTATATCCTTTTGACTAACCCTTTTAAAAAGCTAAAAATAGATATATAGTCACATGAACTGCCAGAGGGATCATTAGGCGTGAAAATCAAACATCGTCTTTGGTTCCTGGCAGTCAAACAAGAAAGACGTACTTATTCAGGCTTGTGACTATCAACATAAGATAAGTACTAAAGATCAAATCTCTTATAAAAAACTCATACACACCTTGTATGAACATTTCAGATATATATAAATATATATATATATATATATATATATATATATATATATATATTCAATTGCTGTTATATGAAGACTTATGTGGTTATTTAAAAAAATATATGTGTTTATGTTATATTGCTATTCGCTTTGTTAATTAATCCAATAGCACACCTGCTTGCACAACAGTAGTATTCAATACTCAGCTAGACAAGTCACTGCAATAGTATTAGTCTTCTACTAGACAATTACTCAGGACTACTTATCATGAATGGACTGATCCATTCATAATAGTAAAGAGGGTAACTAGGTCTTGACACATCAGTCCTCGTCTGTCTTCTTAATTCCTGTTCTTTTATTCTTCTTGCTCCTTAATAATGGTTTCTTTTTCTCATATTCTCTCACACTCAGTAACTCCTTGTGTCTTAGTGGCTTTATTACTAAGATGCAACTAGAAATTTTGGGCCTTTGATCTTTTGGCATGGCTCTGTTTTCTGTTCTCTGGTCTTTCTTTATTTCATATTTCATATTTATCCACAAAAATAAATGGAAACTTCTACTGAGTTTGTGGTTAAGTGGCTAAGTTTATCAGACAAGAATATCATATAAAGTTGGTCAGTTTAAGAAAGATTCATTGAAACATGGTAGCAACAAATAACAATCAAGTCAGAAGAAAACATAAAGAACTAGCTATCAATTTTTAAACAAACTAGAATTTGAAACCGCTTAAAATAATATATATTTATTTGTAAAATATAAGAAAAAGAAGGTAATTACTTTCATAGAAAAGAAAAACATGCAAAAACACCTTGTCATTTGTGAAACCAACTTCAAAGAACTCCATTTATTGAGAGAAAAATGTAAGCTAATGCCATTTGCTTTGTTAAGATGCAAACAATTTTCAAGAAAATATATTAAAATTCTCATTTTCCTTCATACATGATAGCTAATAATTTCTCTTCAATAAAGTTAAAATATCTTGTAAATATTGTTTTTTTAAAGTAAAAACAAAAATGAAATTGTATCTGTTGTATAAAACTATATGTAACTCGAATTGAGAATTTCAAGTTAGAAATTAAGACAGATAATTAGAACAACATTAAATTTCATACAGAGACTAATATCAGTATAACTACTTTATAAATTTCCTTTGGATTCTACCAAAAATGAAAAACTATTTCTGAATTTACTGAAAATTAAGTGAAAAATTGTCACTGTTTAATCATAATTATATGAAGTTAAGCATTAATTCATAATTCTATATATTACACACATATATAATTGCTTTATTCTATCAGTAGGGCTTACACGAATTCCTGAGCACTGACAGTAACTTAATTTCTTATTTTCCATGAATTTTTAGTAAAAATTATCAGCATTGCACTTATATTATTTGCATAATAGCTGTATTCTATCAGTAATACATGTATGAATTCCTTACCTTTGACAACCCATTTTTTTTATTTATCATTAACAATACATTTACATTATACATATAAGAGCCCTATTCTGTAAATAAGGCTTTCATTAATCCCTGACTATTGAAAATTTACTTTTTTGATACACAGTATATAGAGTATTAAAAACTTGATAAAACAATTTTTATCTAAAATTACAAAAGTCACTGCTTAATTCTCAAAGAAATGTTTAACCCCTAAGTGGAAAAAAAATTGTTAAATTTAATCAAAGCATAAGAAAGGTGATTAAGTCACTAAGACACAAGGAGTTACTAAGTGTGAGAGAATATGAGAAAAAAAAACATTCTTAAGGAGAGAGAACAATAAAAGAACAGAAATTAAGAAGACAGATAACAATATTGCATTTAAATTTTTGAAGATCAAAGTTGTTTGGAAAGGAAGAAGACAAACAATAATTCCACAAGTAAGACATACGAGAGAAGAAATTGTTAGAATAGAACTTATGATAGTAAATTTCATTTTTTTCCTCTTTACTGCCAAAATTTATCTATCACTGTAATTATTAGAATGATATTTTTGGTATATTTGTTTAATAAATCATATCTGTGATATCAGTTTTATAAATATTAAGTATAATTTTATAGGATAAAGATATTTATCATATTAAACATTATTTTCAATGGATACTTGTATTTGAGTAGGTGCTCAATTTATTTATTAAACAGCATATTTATTTATTCTCACCTACTAGCCTGAATATTTGAGAAATGTTATTAAAGAAAGATTTGTGCTCTTCAGGAACCAAACCTGTGTCCCTCAGGGCAAAGGGAGCTATTATTTAACCCAGTACACATTACCATGAAGAACAGTCAATCATATGAAGACAATTTCATGCTTTTAAGCAAAATTTCTCCTGTCATAGAACTCAAAGTTTTTCATATCTGCACATAGTTATATATCCAAAGATAAACAATGAAACCTTTAATTTTACCTTTGATAATAACATATTGAAAAGGTACTCTGTCTGAAGAAGTCATAGGAATTATTCTTTGAGAAAGCTCACAATCAGGGCAAAGTTATGGTATCTCCAGCTTTCTTCATGCTCAAATACAAGATAAACATGTTATGTTTTTAAAGGAAAGAAAAACTCCAGAAAAGTCTACATTAAATCCAAAAATAGATTCTGTACAAAATTACTCAGGAAGAAGAAGAAGAAGAAAAGTTTCAAAATCCTCTTTGGATCAATAAACACAAGCAACAAACATTTCTTGATTTTTATTTTGTACACATTTTGCTTTCTTGTTCTTTTTCATGGGGATAACAACTAATTAGTGATTTTAATGTACACTAATGGCCAAACAGTTCCATTAGTAGGAAATTAGAGAACAATAGAATTGAAATAAAACAAATATGTTGAACAGTGCAGAGTTGGTGGAAAAGGTGAAAAATACTTGATCTCAAATTCAGAATAGAAAGAAATTTACATCTGATAAATGAAATGTATGAGAAGCTATAACCAAAGTGGTGCAGTTATTTACATTATAGTTTGGTTGGTATGTAATACTGCATTTAAACTAGACAAATTTAGAACTGAGTAAAAATTGCAAAAGCAATGAATACTAGATTTAGATTAAGCTTTGTTTATTTAATCAGGTCATATTTGTTAATTCAATCAGGTTATATATCATATATAATTTATGCTTAACTCTACTGGAGACAATGGATTTACTGACTTTATTGTTCAGCATTCCATGTGTCAATTTCATAATGAAAACATACAGAAGGCTGCTAAGAATACCATGGACCAAGTTTTAATTAATTAAGAAGAAGCAACAGAAATATGATTCTACAGAAGGATGCTGAGAATACCATGGACCAAACATGTAAGCAGCGACAAAGTTTTAGAGAAAATGCAAACAAAAAGAAAACTTACACTTAACATCAGGAATAGACAGTTGAAATATCAAGGGTACATAATGAAGAAAGAGGGCTTGGCAAATTTGATACTCACAGGATAGATAAAAGGCAAAGGGATAAAGAAAAACAATGCATAACTTACTTATTGAGCTTGGGTAAATGGATGATGAAAGAAGTTTTAGGAGAGATAACAAAAAGACAAAATTTATTAAGTGCTACAAAAGACAGGAAATTGTGCAGAGCCATGATCACCGATATCCTGAAGGGACACAACACAGTGAAGCAGAATGCAACACAAACAATAAAGAATATTTATACTCAATATCCAGAGACAGTGACTGTGTATAAATGCCAGCAGTGGTTTAGAAGTTTTAAAAGTCTCATTCTGGAATAGCAACCATTTTGGATAAGAACCTTTTGAAAGTGTCTCCTGAAGCAGTTCCTTATGAAAACTGTAAAGATTTATTGAAAACATACAATGCATTAGGTTCAACTGTACATAAACATCTCAAACAAACTGCAATAATGCTACACCGTTTACAACAGTGTACTGAACAGGAATGAAATATCTTTTGCTTTGTAACAAAATGAGTGCTGTAAAAATAAATGCAAAAGCAGTGCTCCCCACTAAAGCTATATTATAAGTTTTATTATTTAATTGTTATTTTCCAAATTGCAAATGTGCAGGTGGTGTTACAGTAAGCTGAGTTTGAATTCTCATTTGCTTCTGCAAATACCCTTGGGAAAGGTATCAATGTATCTCTTCTCCCCCTAGCTATGAGTTAAACAGCAGGATAGACTAGACTCTCTTGCTGTGGTTGGCAAACAGTCTAGGAGGACAACACTGAATTCAAAACAGTTTATTATGATGAGTTGGCATTTCTGAAAAAAACCCTCAGATACCAGAAGCCATACAAAGATAGTTAGACATGTGTTGCATTTCTTTGAAAGAAAAATACAGTAGATTTCAATAGTTATACATAATCCGATTGACACCAATGAGCATTGGGTCCAAGGAAATTAATGATCTTCCAAATTTGCATATTTTAATAATTGATCCCAATAAAAACTGTCGTGTACCTGATGTCCCTGGTGTATTACATCTGCAATGAGCACATTTGGTAAATAGAAATGGTGTTAACTATGCTGACTCTGTGATCCTACCTAGGATTGAATTCACCATCTAACCAGACTAACAAATTTCTGAAGATATTAGACTCTCACTCGCCAGTTTAATAGATGTGTTTCTAAGCAGTGGCTGTAGCAGTAGCTTGTCTCCTTTCCTGCCAAAGGATTTAACCTTTAAGCATTATTTAAGTTTACTGAAATTTCTCCTAAGTGGACATTTTTCTGGTGAAGTGCTGTCTCTTAGTTTATTGAGCAAGATCCTGTTTTAACAAATGGTATCAATTTTCATCATGATAATGTAAAGCCCCTCTTCATAAAACCCAAGCAAAAATAAAATCATTATCATGTCACTTGTATATTATACCAGAAATATGCATATTTGATGAATAGAAATGGTGCCTTCTTCAATCATACCACACAACATAAAACAAACTTAGGTGGAAATAAAACCATTATCATGAATGAAGAGTGGGTAATAATTTTTCATTATGACAATGTAATGCCTTTTTTCAATGAAACCAAAAGGTGAAAGTCATTAGTATAGAAAGTTTTAACTTCATCCTTTATGCCCTTCAGACTTAGAGATTTCAATTTATCATTTGTTTTGACCACTCAAGCATTGTTTTTGTGCCAGGACATATAGAAATAAGGAAGATTTCAATTCAAGTCTCTCATATTTGTTTCCATCAAAAGATATAAATTTAGTGGCAACTAAAAATGTGTTTATATTGATTTCTAGTCATTTTTTAATGGTAGACACTATATGAGTGATTACTAAAATTTAACTGAATTGAATTAGGATTCACATTTATCACCTTCCAAAAAGGATTTGACTTTCTGAACAACCTAATATAAAAATTCTAAGTGGCTGATAGTGATCTTAGAAAGCAATTCTATTTGATTTTCACACTGATTTCCTTCAACAATATTTTTTTCTTCCTCTCAGTTCTTAGAGTTATTTACTTTCACTGGTTTCTTTAGAAGAGAACTGCCAAAATTACTTTCAGTGATTCAATTCTGGGAATGATTCCAAGAAAGCAAGAAATGTTAATCAAAGTAGCAACTTCTTGATGATTATATCAATTAAACACTATTGTATTTGTTGACCAAATGATACCAAGAAACAAAATGACATTTTTTGATTACTGGGTTTTAAGGTGAAAAAAATGGCTTTCATTTCAGGCAGATAATATTCTCTTATATATAATAAAACACATCTTAAAAAAGCCAATCTTTCATCAGACCTGGTACAACAAAACCACAAACAATGAGCTATAACAAAGAACAGGGGCTACTTATACATTTACAACAGAAGCTAAAATAAGATGGGGAGCACATGTAACTAGAAGAGAAAATAATTAAATAGTCAAGATGTTATTTACCGACAATGCCATCAGTAAAAAGTTTGGTAGGAAAGTCCTATCAATACCAGAAAGTGCTATAAAATTTAGTAGACTTGAGATGTCTATCTTCCTGAAAAAAATGTTTTAAATAAAAGATATTATAAAATTCAACAAAAAGTAACACTAAATATTCAGTGAAATGTTTCCTGTATGGCAGTGGTTCTCAAACTTTTTCCTCTAGGCCACATTTTCAGAATGAAAATTTGCTTGTCTCTCAACAAATTTTATATGATAAAAAATTACATTTAAAAAAAACAAAAAACAGAGAGAGGGTTAAAGGAAGATAACCACGGATTCAAAGTCAGAAAATTATTATTGATAACACTTTCCTCCAAATCGCGGACCCTAATTTCTAATAGTTGATATAATGAAAAAAATATCACAATGATAAAATCGGTCAATAAGTATTTATAACTATTTATACTGAGACTCATGCATGTAATTACAAGAAATCCATAATAATATTTTAAATTTTGAAATCGTATTTATTTTTGGCATATGAATTTTTGAAACTGTTTCCGAATCTTTGATTGTCTTTCAACCATTCCGCTTGCTATCTTCTTCTGCAGCACCTATGAAGTATGCCACACTGTTTTGGAGCCACTGTTGTATGGAAATGATTAATTTCAACATTATCATTGTTGTCTGCCAAAATTACAGATATATTCTATTTAAAATTTGCTTATGTTGATATTTGTCACAACTTACAGGTTGTCATTCTACAATCATGAAAACAGCGATACAAATCAGAAATAAAAACAACAGATCCCCAATGAGATTTGAACTCCTCTCCTTTATGCTTGGAATCCTATCTTTCTTTTGCTAGAGGGTTATTTTTTATTTTCAAATTTAACAAATGTAGAAGCCGTGATAATGACAAGAGAAATGAAATGAAAGAAATCCGAGACAAAAATTAATAATAGTTGAAAATATTTCATTTGAGAACAACTGAATACTGTTATTACTAAGTGTAAAAGCAGTAGAAATAAATTGAAACAAATACAAGTTATAAATTAAGAATTATTAACAATGATTTTTGTGAAATATTTGAACACTATTAGACGATGTTTTATATTTTATTTCTCTTATTTTAATGAAGTCTCTTGACCACTGTTAACAATGCCTGCAAGTCTATCATACTTCAGCATCTTAATTGTTTGGTTTCAGAGCTTTGGAAGAAACTGGAAAAAAATATATTAAAAACGAAATCATTTTTTGAGCAAAGCATTTTTCATTCATCATCATTTCAATGCTTTCTTTTAGATTTTTGCCATCTTTGAATTTTGTTGGTGAAATTGAATTAGATACACAGTTTGCCTTTGTTATCATTGACTTCACTGATCTGGTGACTTTGCAAATTCTCAATTCACATTATTGCTAATAAGGATTTCATATTGCATAGTCTTGTACCATTGAATGAACATTATAATGGAAGCCTGCCATAAAATTGGGACAGATTTTATGATTAAATTGGATGTGCATGATTAATAATGCTATTTATATTGCATTATTTGATTATGATTTTAATAACAGACATTTAAAAAAAATATGTCATTTTTCCCTGCTGTTCTTCTTGTTTTATATATATATATATATATATATATATATATATATATATATATATATATATATATATATATATGGGATAATGATATATAAATTGTTATATATGAAGAACATATTTGAAAGAAAAGATGTATAACAAATTGTAAAAAGTTTTTGTGATGCACTTTATCTGGTAATACTTCATGGGAGTGGATTCGTTTAGGAAACAAACCCAGTCTCATGAAGTCCTACCAGATGAAGTACATCACAAAATCTTTTTACAATTTGTCATATATATAATTTAATTGTGATGTATTTCATCTGTTAGGGCTTCATCAGACTGGATGAAATGCAACACAAATAAAATTTTTACATTTTGTCTTACAATTTCCTCAATAATGTTCTTGCTATATAAAAATATATATTGTTATCTCATATATATATATATATATATATATATATATATATATATATATATAAAATGTCTATTTGGGTAGCACTCTTTCTTTTAAACATATTTTATTAAAAATAAAATACAACTTAAACAGTGAAGACATAAAATCTGACAACACCAAAAAAAAAACTCTCTTGAAAATGGCTGAAGAAGTGGCCAAAAGCACTTGAGACAATGAAAATTATGGAAAATTTCTGTACTTTTTTACTCCTACAATACATAAAAACATAAGGATGCTAGAAAAACTAAATAAAAAATTAATTAAATCTTCCTTGCCATATTTAATGAAAAATATGTTAATCTGAATGTGCAAGGGTCACTAGTTTGCTCATTGGTAAATGTTTAATTTGCTGGGATTTCATTATGTCTCTCATGATAATGAGTATCACTAATGTGGTACTAGGTATACAAACTAAGACTGAGCCTTAATTCAGTATTTCAGACCTGAACCAGTCAGTAAAAAACAGTTTAGCAAAAAAGAATTGACCAAAGCCCACTTCTCGAAAATGATTTGCCATTCCGAGTTGCTATAATAATTTGAGCTGCTGTGAAAAACATCACTCAGGATTGTCTGGAATTGTTCAAGCCAATCAGGCCTTGACTTTTGTCTGAAAGTCAGTAAATAGGACAGATGTTGATTAAGCTGATTGAGAACCTGTGAGATGCCACACCGGTGGACATCTATAACCTCGGGGAAAAGATCAGTGTCTGCTATAGTTTGATTGAAAATGTCTGAAACATATATAGTGTTTATAAAGCTGTCAGTTGACTGAATGCGTAAGTGAAAATTTATAGATAAATTGGTGCAGACAGGTCTGATTAACAATTCAACCAGACAAACAAGATATATACCATATTTGATGCCATATAAGACCCTACCATTTATATTTAATATTACACTATTATGAAGTTAAGCTTGATACTTCATAGTGTCTAGGTTAATATTATCTATATGATAATTGTATATAAGATCCAAGGATCTGTCTATATTTCTGAGATGAGGTATTGTAACTATTTACATTATTTAAATTGTTTGGACTGTTGTCCATATCTTAATTCATATTCACAATGTTTTGGCCATTGTACACTCAGGCCTTGTTCCAGTGGATAAAAGTGTTTGTTAAAGTAATCCAGTGACTTGACCCAAAGAGTTATGAATTCAATACTTGGCCACAGCAGAGGTGAACAAAGCCTAGAGAGTTGAGTTACTAAAGGGAAATAACTGAAACTGAGATATCCAGAAAAGGCATGGCACGTGGAACTAGAACAATCTATCCCAGTGGACGAAATAAAGTGTTTGGTTTTAGTTTCCAATGTATATCATCTGAAGAAGGCCAGAGTATACAACGGCTGAGATGGTGTGAATATAACAATAAAGATGAGGACAACAGTCCAAACAATGTAAATAATATAAAGATCCAGGGATATTTTACAGGATTTTCAAGAACAAAGGATGTTTTTATAAGTTAATAAATATGTTAGGCTTAATGAGACCTAATATAAAAAAATGACCAAATCAGTGTTGAAAACAAAGAAATTTAAGAAAAATATTGACAAATGAGGAATCATAAAATGGAATTGTTCTTTTTGGGCTACCAAGACTTGAAAAGGGTTTTTATTAATGTTTCTTGAGTTCTTTCAATGGTTAAAACATTTCAACAACTGTTTGCATTACCTGAACATTGAAAGATTAAAATTAATCCCTGTAAACTTTAAAGTTCCACCCAGTTAATTCTGTGAACAGTGAAATGGGATCAATACATAGCCTCTGCTATTGTTGGGATGATATTCTTATTTCTTTGATTATTGAGGAGTGTTTTTTTCTATTAAAATAACTAGAAAAAAATGACCTCAGTTCAGCTGAATAAAATAGCCAACATCAGAACTGTTAATCTGTTTGAGTCATTGGAAATTTTATTTACCTAAATTAATAGAACCCAATCAGAATTTGAAGTGATACTTGTTAAAAACATCAGTAATTATAGGGTGTGATGGATAAATTGTTGGCTAAATTATATAAAAATTAAAATAATACATAAGACCAATGCTTTTATGTGGAAAAGGGTTGAAAGTTTTGTGGGCCACCAGGAACCTATTCTGTCAAATGGAGAAAAATGGCATGGTTTGGACACATTATGAGGTCTGACAGCCTGTGCAAGACCATCATGCAAGGAACTGTTGAAGGTGAATGTAGGAGAGGATGCCAACATAAAAATTGGTTGGACAATGTCAAACAATGGACAGGTATGACAATACCAGAATTACTAAATGGCTGCCATTGATAGACCATTGTGGAGGAGATTTTGCATTCACATCCACCTACAACTACAAAAGTCAAGGGGGTGATGATGAAGAAAATAATATTGACAACTTATTTTAACAGATATATTTACCAAAATTACACAAAAATATCTTGAAATATTAAAGAGTAAATTTATTCAATAAAATTGCCATTGGCTTCAGCTACAGCCTCCAGATGACTTCAGAATCTCCTGCAAATCCTGCAAATCTTCTGGACAGTCTCCTTGTTTAAGTTGGTGAATGCTGCCATAATCCTTGCCTTCAGTTCATCTTTGGTGCTACAAGGAGTTTTGTTGCTCTCTCGCTTAACTGCATCCCACATAATAATCAAGGGGTTTGCAGTCTGGGGAGTTAGATGGCCAGATGTAAGGAAAGATGTGGTTACAGAAATTGTCTAACAGCCATGACTGGGTTCTCCTGCTTGTGTGGCATGGTGCAGAATCCTGTTGCCAGGCATAGGGTCTTCCAGCAGCCACTCTTTTGACCCAGGCCAGCACTACTTCCCTGGCTATGGATGTGATTGACTTGAAGGGATTGTTTTCAGTCATAGCCTGGATCTCATTAACAAATTTGGGAGTCCTTTTCTTATCAGAACTATCAGGGTAATTTTTCCGAGCTGCTATATCTTCATAATCATCATTAGACTCATCCAACTCTTTCTGAATCCTCTGCAATGTCCTCAGCTTAACAGCTAAAGACTCTGAAATGCTCATATTGAAGCTTCTGGTGTGAATGCCAAGCAGTACAGTATGCTGCTTCCAAATTTTAATTGCATGATAGTGCTCTTTTTCTCACAGACAGCGACCAACTGACCCTACTATACTGTGCAGTTGACAACATTAAAAATAAACAACATGCAAGTGTGAAATTAAAAATATAAAATGGCATCACACCCCGTAGATATAAACTCTCTAAGAATGTGCATGCAATGCTTACTCTTTTAAATTGAAGTTCACCCCAAGCAAGGTAGTAAAGACACTAAGCTACAAGAGATTACTGGGTATGAAAGAATTAGAAACATTACTAAGGAATGAGAACAAAAGTGAGTAATCAGGAAGTCAGAAATAGTGATTGAAATTGCATTTAAATTTTTAAACATTAAAGTTGGCTGGAAAGCATGGAGCTGGAAGAGAGTTGCACAAGTCCAGGAAAAAAAACTGTTAGCATAGAATTTACAGTTATATCTAACCAACTCAAATGTAAACTGATGAGATGTCAACACCAGTCTATTAGTATGCTTAAATTCAAAAAGTCTAGGTACCATAATAAGAGCTTATCCAAACAATTACCATGAAAGTATTTATAGAAGAGAAACAGAGAGACAACCTTACAGTGGTGGGAGAGTGACTGAAGTCAAGATACCAGATCAGGACCAATAATACTACTATTTATTTATTGGTGATTTTGAAGCTAGGACACCTTGTAGGCTATTCCATTCTTATTGCACAAAAGTGAGCCAAGAAAACCAGCCATATACAAACTACATGAAAATAACTACACAAAAACGAAGCTATTCATGACAAATAGAGTGTGTACCAAAACAGTCACACTGAAATCCAATTATTTTTAACTTACTGTGAGTGTCATTATTTTTTTTTTTTATAATCAACTCATCTATAAGCAACCATACTCAAATTTGATTAACTCTTAAGCAACTTCACTGCTGCCTTCAATTTAAGCAACTCAAAGAATAAATAAATGAATTTACTACATTTCACCTTTCTTGGCAGATTTTCTATTATCATAATGTGGGATGTTTAATAACATGTGATAAAAACTTAAACAAAAAGAAATTTAATGAAATTAGCAAGACCATAAATAATAAAACTGTAGAAATATCCCTAATATTTCTACAATCTTTACAGGACACTGCTGGCAAGCAAACCAAGAACTTACAAGTGATCTTCTACTCTGGACACCTAGACATGGTGCAAGACAGGTTAGTCTCCCAGCAATCACCTACATAGACCAACTATATTATGACACAGAATACCATACTAATGACCTTTTGGCTTTGATGCAGGGCTGTGATGGTTGGCATGATAGACTCATGAATGCCTGAGCTAACTCGATCGAATAAATAAATAATGTTATAGCATACCTATAGACGATAACGGGTATGTCCACATTCACATAAATACAGTAGTAAATACTGTATGTTGGTCTGCAGTTGGAGATTTATTGTGGAATTCATTTGACTACTTCTTGTATGTACCGCTGGCAAATCTTATATGTGTTGTTCTTGTCCTAAGTATTATCATTCATTACCAACCTTCATATGATTATTCTATTCAGTAACCTTCCCTAGGTTACAACAAATAATAAACACATATTCTGGGGGGAAAAAAAAATTTTAAACTTAAATTTAAAATTTCAGTCATCCCTCTCCTTCATGTGCATGTGCAGTTGCATCAATGTAAACATCGCTTTAGTCCAATGAAGTCTTAAAGGAAGAAACACGTCTTTATAATTTTTTCCACTTTGTCATAGATTTTCCTAAAATAAAGAAAAAAATGAAAAAATAACTTAAAAGAATTGCTAAATATGTTTATTGGATTAAAAGATTCTACCAATTCTACTAGTTTAATTACACTGAAGAGTTTCTCTTTTCTATTCAAAAATAGAAACGAGAAATTTGTGTTTAAAAACACAAATTTAAACCATATAAGCAAATAGAAAATTTTTTTTTGCAAAAATGAAGCAACCCAAGTACTAGTTGAAAATTCTAAGTTACTTATGAAAATATCATGTAATATATAAAGATAGATTTTCAGTTTTAATAACCTTACCAACTAATAAAATAAGCTTTTGAAATTGTGAAATATCAAGTAAAGATTGTTAGTTATAAGTTTATAACAAAGTCAATGATCTTCATATTGTTATTAAAATAATTTTATTTAACATACATAATGCTTGAATATCTACAGGGTGTCCCAAAAATGTATACACATTATTACAATGTACAGCTCAAGACAACATGCTTTCTTTTCAGATTTACATGTTATTATTACTAATGTCATTCAGGCTGAGCATTGAACAAAGGAAGCTCATCCTGAAATGATATTGGAAGAACAAAAATGCAGTTGAAGTTCAAAGGTGGTATCAAAGAGAGTTTCCTTCAGATTCACTTGCAATCTCATAAATTAGAGATAAGTTTGAAGTTGTACTTGTTGTAACCTAGGAAAGGTTACTGAATAGAATAATCAAAGGTTGGTAATGAATGATAACACTTAGGACACAAATAACAGATATATGATTTGCTAGCAGGATGTAGAAGAAGTAGTCAACTGCTAGTAGGGAGTTAAGTGAATTCCACAATGAATCTCCAACTGCAGACCAACATACAGTATTTAATATCTGTCTATATTTCTAAGATGAGGTATTATGTACATAATTTACATTATTCGGACTATTGTTATAGTTATCAGTTATCTCCTGTTAATTTCCTCAAGGAGACATGGCACAGTGGATAAAGGCATTGGTTAGATCCCGTGACAGGACCCAAAGAGGTGTGAGTTCAATACCCAGTTAAAGCAGCGGAGAAGTTTCAGAGGGAAAATTAGCAAGAGATAACTGATAACTGACATCCATTAAACATGGCATGTGAAACTAGAACAGTCTACCCCAGTGAGCAAAATAAAGGGTTCAGTTTGACATTCCAACCACCTGAAGAAGGCCGGAGTGTACAACAGCCAAAATGTTGTAATAAATATGGTGACAAAGATGAGGACAATAGTCTGAATAACATAAATAATGTACACAGTATTTACTATTGTATTTATGTGAAAGGGGTCATACCCATTATTGTCTGTAGGTAAGCTATAACAGTACTCTACACAACGTGCACAAGAACTGTTCTGGGAGACCATGGATATCGACAAACTCTGTGAAACAAGAAAGGGTAAGGGAAAGAAGTCCAAGAAACCCATCAAAATGTTTATTGCTGTTTGAGATTCCATTGTGTCCTATTGTCAGCCATGTCTGTATCATAATGGACATCAATTTTAAAAATTTAGAATAAATACTGTTTTCATAGATATAGATTAAATATAGTTGGTTCTATTAGCTTGAATTAAATCTTGAGAAAGCTTCAAACTTATTCTACATTTTTTGAGACACTCTGTATTCCTGATTAATTATGAATATCATAATTTTACAGAGCAATTAACTGATCTCCCTCTACTGATGTGTGGTGTTTGCATGACACATAAATATCAAGAAATACAACTAGACTATAAAAGTTCATGGTTGGAACTTTTTTTCATACATGGTAAATTTACACCAGAACTTTGAAAGATGTTCCAAAGAAATCTATTTAAATCAGGCTGAGTAACTCTGGCAAAATCCCATTTTGATCTTAAAGCAAGAAGGCCTCAACAGAATGGTATCTTTATACTCTTGCCTAGAGCATGAGAAAGACACATTCAAAATAGTTGGCGCTCAGGATATAATAAAGAGGGGGTGACCAGGATACTAATCCAATCTTCTGCTGTCTTTTGTTCAAGCTGAAGAACACATTTCAAAGTTACACCAGAAAGGAAACCAAAGATTCTTCTTGGTATAATCAAGTGTCTGGCTTTAAGGTCTTGTAAGCATTCATTTTGAAGAAACTCGCTTTAGTGACTATATTCAAATGGAATCATAAGGAGAGGCCCTGAAGTTCTGGGTAATAATTTTGAATCTGATTCAGAAGTTTTGAACAGAACTCTTTTTACTGTAGCTAAGGACAAGTGTATTACTAATTATATGGATTTCCCAGAATTTAGAGAAAATCCAAGCCTAAATTTAAAGATTTTTTCTATATATATTACATGAAGTAGATCGATAAGAGGCCTCAAAGACATGAATGAAGAAAAGTTCCAAAAAATGTCCAAAAGAAAAATTATGGAAAAGAATCAGGAAATTCATGTGTTTTTGCAGTGGTTTACAAATTTATTTTGCAAGCTATTTATAGCCTATGTCAGGTCACTGTCTGACTGCTACTGATAGTATGTAGCCTCTGTATTATCTACCATATGGTTAGATCATTGGCAATTAAACTAGTTCCCCAACCAGGCTTTTCTAGTGAAGAGGGTGGCTAGACACAAAGCAGGATGAGAAAAAAAAACAAAACCTGTCAAAGGGCAGATAAACCTTCTTGTAGGGTCAGTGGCTATCTAGCAAAATGAAGTAGACTGTACTCCATAGCTATGCATGCAGCCAGAGCTGCAATGACAGCATTGGTAGATGAAGGGTTTCCTAGATTGAATTCAATGGTCAGGGCAGAGGATTTCCTACTTGTAATATTTCCTGAAGGGAAAACAGGCAGGTTGGTGGTGTCCTTTAAGCACCTGATGAGACCATCTAGGTTACTTGACTCTCTAAACTTCCATGAGCAGGCATGTCTTGCTCATCTTCTGCCTACATAGCAACTGGCAGACATATTTTGACTCTAGGCATGATAAATAGCAACTGGCATTTGATACTATGAGCTGACATCACTCAGCAGTCATCACATGACCTTGTCTCACTCAAAAGGAGATAAAAAACCCTTGCATCTCTACACTGCCATATCAATAACAAATATATATATTTTTGCCTTTTAACACTTACAGCTATCATGCCATCTTACCCTACATACAAGCCGCTAGGTGCCAGCTGGCATTACCATAGGTAGCCTTTCACTGGGCTGGTGGCAGCCAAAAGTAGGCGACTGATGGACCTCTGGTAGTTCACCAGTGATAACATTACCAAGAAGAACACATTAGAGGTCCAACAGTAGGCCATCAGTGGTAAACACTAGTGGTATGCCACACAGTGGCAGATTGATGGCTTGCATGTAGGGTAGCTTGAGTAACTAATATATACTGATGTCCTTCATAATCTATTTTTAAAAAAGAAATTCTCAGAAAATGTTTTGGTGATAGGTGCAAAGTCCAGCTCACTGAAAATAAAATTTTACATTTTAAGTATTGTATCTAATATTGGACAATTTAAAGAACTGTATGTATCATGTGACTTTTGAATATCAAATTTTAAGGGTATTGAATCATGCATGAGATATAAAATTAGTATATGTACTGCTGGCCCTGGCTATATATCTACTTACTGTAGTTAAATAGGGAGGTATTGCAAAGACAAACTTATTGTAATGTAGACCCTTGTGATGATGATTTTGTTATAATTATTTAAAATTTAGCAGTTCTAGCTAATTTGGAGGAGTTAGAAAAAAAACCATGGCATCTTTCTTGATGAATTTCAATTTAACATCAAGAAGCTGATTAGAGAACGAGAAAGGTTTATTATTTAAATAAATAGACATAATATGTATATATTATTATTTGAAACATGGTTGAATGAATATATACTGCCCATATATATATATATATATATATATATATATATATATATATATAAAGTTCATGAAGTCATTCATTTCTGTAGTTCACTGCTACTAACAAGGAGAAATTTTTTTTATCCTGATGGACATGTTATCCAAAACAAGTCAAGGAATGTAACTGAAATAATAAAAATGAAAAAATATTTACAACCCAGTGTGTCTGAAGATTTTAATTCTTTAATATTTTTTATCGTTCAAAACTTATAGATAGATAGATAGATAGATAGATAGATAGATAGATAGATAGATAGATAAGCATATCACATGATTTTTGAAGTCTTTATGTTGAAGCCAATTTTAAGAGGATTGCATCATGCATGAGATATAAAATTATCATATGTACTGCTGGCCTTGGGTACACCATTGACTAAACTATATATCCATGTGCTATAGTCAAAAAGTACAGCTGTATTTAAAATAAACAAGATTTTGACAAAACTGATGTTTTACTTGACTGTATCCAATAATAATGCCCGTAATATTCACATTTTAGATCCTATTATAAAATACAAACAAACATAGTGAATATGCATCTTTTCTATTGTTTAAACATAAGATATTTAGTTGTTTCTCATTCAGTTGTTTATGCAACCAGTATAGCGTTACTAACAATACTTTTATCACTCCATTTTACTTTTTTAACTAGAAGATGGGATAAAGAGATAAAGGAAAAGAGATTAGTCTATTGTAATTTTGTCTCTCAAAAAAGGAACACACATGATACACAAGATACATGATAAAATCATTTTTATAGGTGAAAATTTGGGGTTCGCTCATTACACAAGCATATACAATAAATTTTGAAAGATCTCTGTTTATCTATATTGATAAAGTAAAATCTTTCAAAAACTTTTCAAAAGTATTGCTTATCAGTGTTTCATTGTCAGAGAGAAACTTTCACTTAAGACTATTTGATACTTATTTCATTTGTCAAAGAAATCATATTTGTCAGAAAGATTTGTGTACTAAAGCAGAAGTCAGTAGGTGCAGAAGGGGAGATAACTTAATAAATAATATGAATCCAAGTAATCATGGATGATGTAAGAATTTATTCTATTATTGAAAACAAAGTTGATGTGTTGAGATGAAATTGAATGAAGGCCAATTGATTGTCTTAAAACCGATTGGTTTGAACATTTGTAACATTTTATTCAGTTTTCTTGTTCACAGTTATCTTAAATGTAATCTTTTCATTTTTACACTTGTTTAAACCAAAACTTTCATCATATGATAATGGTAATGGTGATATTAGCCATTTTTATATAATGAAACATTTGTCATTAAATGACCAAACAACAAGTGCTATTTTCAGTTAAAATTATTTATCTTTCTATTAAAACAATTTTTCAGAAAAATAAGTTTCTGAACTCCACTAATTGCTATTTCTCTTTCCAGTATTGATGGCGGCTTCCTTCCAAACCTTTTGTTTGAAATAGTGTGGAACATCAACATCTTGATTATGTCATTATTTTCTCTTCAAAGTAGAATCCTTTGTTTGTGATTCTGTAGCCCCATTCCATAAATGAAGTCTGGTCCTCACTAAGGCCAACATGATTCATTTGCTCATGGAGATAGAACTTGAAACTTCAGTTAACAAGTAAAGGAACCTTATTGCAACCAAAGAAGATAGAAGGTAAGACAATTGACAAAAGTTTGATGTGTTAGGGGAAAAAATAAATCCAGACTGGGCAAAATTTATTGTAGTCCTTCCCTGTTTTTTGGCAGCCGAAAGATAAAGTTATTTTACTTATTGTTTAATAGAAGGCTATATTGCAGACATGTCACATGGAAGATTCATGGCAATAAATAGTAAATATTTGAAAATGGACACCGAAAAAAAAAATGGTGCTATTACAAAAGGGAAGCATTTTATATTCCAAAAGAGAAAAAAAAATTTTTTTGACTCAAGATATTAATTCCATAAACCACTGAAGTTGGAGAAAAAAAACTTTTTTTTTTTTTTTTTTTTTTTTGAGGGCTTGGTATGAAAGTCAACCAGATTTTCTAAGAACAGAAGCTTTTCAATATGAGAGAAAATTTTTAAAAAATATTGATATTTTTTTTAATGTTATCTATATTTATTTCTGTCTGAATTTTTAGGATGAAGATTTATCATTATTTACATTATTTACATGCAGATGTCATTATCTTTCTTGTTGTTATAACAATATTTCAGCTATTGTGTCTTCTGGGTAACCTACAGGTAATTCCAAACTGAGCCCTTTGTTTAATCTAAGCAAGTATACTGTTCTCATTCTATTGTCTATATCTAGGAATATCTCATCTAGTGTGGTGGTGAAGCAATGACTCAACTGATGATAGCAGATAGGAAACGCGAGGAGGGTAACCGACAAAATAGTGTCACATGTTCAACCTTCTCACGAGCAAAAAAACTCAGTGCCCAGAAACAAAAACGCACCTGCTTTATACAGTCGAGGACCGGCCATAATTTGCATGTGAATGACGAGACAATGAGACTTCGCGTTAACTGTCCGAGACCGCCCGGCATAAAACATGGGTGCCGCCATTTTGGTTCTTTTTTACCGTTTAGCAATCAGAGTTTGCATGACGCACAGATTAGCAGGCATTTCCAAGGTAGGCCATTTTCACAATTTTCCCCACATCTAGTTCTTATTTTTAATACTGCTCAGTTATTGCTTGCTCTGTTTTCACAGAGTACACGTACACACTGCCTGGCCCAGGGATTGAACTCACAATTATACCAAACTTAGAATGCTTTAATCCACTGCACTATTGTTCTTTATGCAGTGGATATATACTCCAGATGTACACCTGAAGAAGGATAGAAAACACAACAGCCAAAATGTTGTGATAACAACAACAAAGATGAGGACAATAGATTGCATGTAAATAGTATAACAATTCTATATCATTTTTTGTATTGAAAAAGATATCAATTTATATGATTGTAATTTCAAAAGGAAAAGCACAAATCATTAAATAACAAAAAGAGTTATGTGTGTGCATAGTGAGCATATGGATATTTGGCAGGGTCAGGCTGCAACCAGTTGGTAATGAGAAAATCAAAAATATCCTGTGAAAAAGGCAGAATTTTTGTTTTTTTGGATTCTGTTAAAAAACTTCTGAACCCAATGTTGCCTCTAACCATTTGTTTTGCAGAGTCCTAAAAGACATAAAAAAAAACTTATATCTACACGTGAACCAGAATGGCTAATATTACTATTGGATGAAAATAATCTAATACATAGAAAAATTAATACAGTGTAACCTGGATATAAGAGAGTTGTCGGGACCGGAGAAGAAGTCTCTTATATCCGGGTTTATCTTATATCCGGGTTTGGTCTAATTTATATACATTAACACAGGCTCTAATTTGGGACCAGAGAAAATCTCTCTTATATCCAGGTATCTTATATCCGGGTTACACTGTAATAAAAATGAACTTTTATTAGTCTTTATCTAAACTTATATATATATATATGTTGCAACCTAGAAAGGGTTACTGCATCAGGAATAAGCAAAATGAAGGTTGGAAATGAAATGGTAATCTTTATAACATCAACAAAATACAATACTCGCCAGCAGCATGTAGTAGGTAAACCACTGCTAGCAGTGGACTACTTAGACAGCATATTACTCCCACTTACAATAGTGTCCAACATATTTGTGAAGACTAGGACATACCCATTAGTATTCATAGGTACAGTATATAACAATATATGGGAAAACAATACATAAATATTTATAGATCTCTAATTAAAAGAGAAAGCAATTTACTAAGACGAAAATGTATAGAAAGTGCTTTAATCACTGAATCATCCACAGTAAATTTCCATTTATGTTCTTACAACATTTTACCTTTCTTGGCAGATCTTCTATTATCACAATGTGGGATATTTAATAACAAAAGTGATGGAAACATGTACAAAAAGAAAAATAAATGAAATCGGCTAGACTATATAACCAAAACATATTTAAAAAAAAAAATTGAATTTAAATTCTCAGCATCCTATTTCGTATGTATAATCACAGCAACATAAACATTACATAAGTCCAATAAAATCCTAAAGGATGAAAAATTTTTGAACAGTCAGTTTTCCATAATATATATATATATATATATATATATAATTATTATTTAGTGTATACCTGTATTTGAGTAGACACTATGTTTGTGTATATTATGTCTATCAGTCTGTGCACCTGAAAAAGCTTAATAAAGAAAAGAGGCCTTCCAAGCAGTATAAAGCTTAGATGGTGGACACAAGGAAGATACAGGATCAAACCTTACTGAAGTGCACATCTTCTTTATTAAGATTTTTTGAGTGTGCAGACATAAAATTACAAAATGGAGAGTCAACTCAAATAAAGGTATCCACTAAAAATAACACTTGAACTAACAAAAATGTTGGATTAAAAATAAATACAACAATAAATATACATTTTTTTCTCACCTGCAGCACAACTTTGCGTATCATGCACAATGAGATTGTCAGCATCAATAAAAAAAATTAAACAGACAGACTTTATTGGTTGTATTTAATCAAACTTGTTTGGATGAATACTTGCTGCCTGTATATACCTTTATATATATACTAGCTGAATTACTCCACCACCACCTTGCTGCATGTTACACATTTTTTTGTAAGAAAATGATGATTGATTTTAAATCATTGTTATAGTTTGTGGAGAAAAATTATGCATTTCAATATTACTTGCTGATGTGACGTCTATCTTCTGGCTTTCTCCTTCTATATTTTGGATAGGAGCTATTCTCTTGTTCAGATTTAAATTTAATTTATATTAAAAGAAAAAAATTAAGTGGGAATTTTGTGCCCCTTGGAGACACTTTGATTAAAATGAAATACACTTATCTGAGTACCCTGGGTAATGTAGTTTCAAAATATATATGGTTATGGGGGTCTATTGCCAAAACTCTAGGAGGAGTTCAATGACAAACAGAGAGGCTACAACTTTATATATATGGAAAATAACACACATTGAGAGGTGGTACTAATAAAATAGTGCTCAATGTATAATAACAGAGCTATATTAATAACATAAATTTTTTTTTCTTCTGTGGTAGCACAACTCTGAGCTTTATGCACATTGCAATTGTCAGCATGTGATGATCGCATTGCGCATGAAACTCAGAGTTGTGTTACTGGCAAAGAAGAAAATGTATATTATTAATATAGCTTAGTTATTATATGCCGACCACTATTGTATTAGCACCAGCACTCAATGCATGTTATTTTACACACACACACACATATATATATTTTTAAGCAATTCACCCCAAGCAAGGCGGAAGTGCCACTAGTTTGCAAGTGGCTATGGAGAGTGTAAGTAAGGGAAAAGGCTGGGTGCTGTGGGGGGCAAGTGAGAAAAGGATAAAAAGATCAAAGCAACAGATGTCGACTAACATTATATTTAAATTCTTGAAAATTATAGTTATCAGGGAAGCAAGTAAGAGGAAGGGAGTTCCACTGCTAGGAAATGCAAGAGAAGAAGCCATTGGAGCAGAAGAGATGGTTACATTTAATTGTTTCAACACCACACACATACACACACACACACACACACGTGTGTGTGTGTGTGTAAAATGACATACATTGAGTGTGTGTATATATATATATATGTATTAGGTATATTTAGGCAGCAGTATTAATCCAAACAAGTTTGATTAAATACAACCAACAAGGTTTGTCTGTTTAACTTTTTATTGTACTTTTCCAATTTTTGAATAAGGATTATTATAATCAAAATTGTGGATAATCTGTTTGAAGTTCATGTTTGTTCTGTTTTTTGACTCAAATACTTCTTTTGACTGTCTCAGTCATTTGGAAGAACCATGTGGTGTCCATGTGGTAGGCAAGATTCTATTGACTACATCATGGTATTCCTTAGAAAGCTGAAAGTTTAAATAGTTAAGAGGAGTGAGATCACACCAAAAATAATTTGTTTTTGTTTGTTTTTTATTTCTACATGTTATATATTCTATGTACAAATCAAGAAATTGCCCAATATAGTGAAAGATATTTTATTTGAACGTTCAGATTTTTAAATAATACCAGGATGTAGCCAATAAATGTAAGCTTATTTTTTTTAATAATGTTCACTTAATATGAGACTCAAAAACCACTCAAAGTAGAGTATTACTGAAGGGTGTTGTTGTACAAGCAGTAAGAATAGGAAGTAAGAAGTGCTGTTTATGAGGATACGTGGGGAAAGACAAGAGGTTAAGCTTATTGTGATTGGGAAAGCATGCTCTTGGGAGTCTGTTCCACAAATTAGTGGTTTGTGGGAAGAAACTGTCTGAGTGGAACTTCTTTCTTACAATTGGAATACAAAGGGAATTGGAATGTGGCATAGTAGGTCTTAGTTATGGAGCTTAGAACTGGTGGAACTTTGAAATAAGAGTTAGTCAAAGTTGTTAGATAAGTAAGTGACTCTTAGCAAATTTTGTTTAGGGCATGAATAACAATTTTGATACATCAAAATTAAAAAAAAGAAATATTTGTTTGAAAGAATTAGAATGATTTTAAATCTTGACATGATGGAAAATATCTTTGTAGGCAAAAGATGAGACAGATCACATGGCAATAAGTATAGAACAAAATAAATTAAAAAAAAATTTGGAAAAAACATTCGGGAGAGTAGTTTTTAATTTTTCAACACTTAGCTGTAAAACAATATGTGAAAACAATATGCTGAAATTTTCAACCTCCCCCTCCTAACAAGAAAGTCATGTTGCATTATCAAATAACCAAATTATTTATCTTTCTCTTTTTCCACAAGTATTCTAAGATAGCGTAACTATAACGGCTTCCGCTGCAAGGGTTTTACTGTCATGAGATAGTGTTCCTTGCCACAAGTATGATTTCCTTAAAGCATTATTTATGAGAAAAACACAGAACTTTCACCACACACACATTTCATAGATAGTTATAAAGACTGTACAGATACTTTTTATATGAGAAAAAAAAAATAAAACATACTAAAATACAAAAAAGTTGTAGGATAAAGAAAAAAGAAAATAGCTATTAACACAGTCTGACATTACTGTTTGTTC
This sequence comes from Acanthosepion lycidas, assembly GCA_963932145.1. Classification (NCBI taxonomy): domain Eukaryota; kingdom Metazoa; phylum Mollusca; class Cephalopoda; order Sepiida; family Sepiidae; genus Acanthosepion; species Acanthosepion lycidas. Next base: position 53,316,134 of record OZ010601.1, on the reverse strand, counting down.
CTAACACGCAAACTTCTGCTTTTCATTGGTGTCCAAATGATCGATGAGCCATCAGTGGCACCCAGCAATCCTAAAGACACACAGTGCAAGCAGGAACAAGTATGGCTTGGTGGCAACTATCTCGAAATGAGGTTTCCGTCCATTTGAAATTATCTTATCCCACACCATTTACCTGAACACGCCTGGACTTACACAGTAAGATCAGAGTATTGCAACCAATAGAAACAAAACTAACAGGACAAAAACTTAGGTGATGGCAGATGTATCAGGTGAAATTTATGAGAAAGCTGTTTGACAAAATGAAGCCATGAATATGATGAATGGAAGACTAAAGCAAGAGGATTTGGCTGGAGATTTTTTGAAAATTGCTTTGATGGATAATGAGATCAATCAATATATTTATGTAGAATGGTTATTCTTTCTTATAAATATATATATATATATATATATATATATATACATACATACATACATACATACATACATACATATATATTATATATACTTGTTTATTTAGACAGCAATTCTTCTTTCATGCACATTTCATTGAATATGACAGACAAGGTCCTTTGATTTAGTTTTTTATATATATAATTTATCATGATTTTCTTTTTGGATGATGAATTTTATAAAAACTGTTCTTTTTATACGAGCACTTTTAGCTTTTCATTTAGCCATCTTCAAGGTTGAAATATGTCTGTATTTATATAATACTTTCATTTTCAAAACATGGTCATCAAATTGTGTCCATGTACATAGTTGATATCACTGAGTGTTGATATCAGTGTTATTGTTTTTTTTTTGTTTTTATTAATAAGGCTTCCATTATTTTTAGGCTTTTTTTGCATGTAGATGATGCTATTATATTTGTGTTGTCAACAAGTATGTTATGAATATGGTCCGGTAGGTTTCCATGAGTATTTAAATGTGTAGTGTGAGTCTTTGTGTCAAACATGTTGTAGTATGGCCTATATAATTGGGCAGTTTTTATATAATTTATCATCTGAAAAGAAAACAAAATATTAGATGGCATGAGAAATTGTATAAAAACTAAATCAAAGCACCTTGTCTGTTGTATTCAATGATATATATATATATATATATATATATATATATATATATATATATATATATATATATATATGAAATACATGGTAGCTGGTAAGATCCAACTATAGGGAAGCTGATAATAAAGAGTACTCAATACAAAGAAAAATATATGATAAGAAATAAAACTATTCTAGTTTCACACTTGAAGGAGCATCATGCCAGGTTCAATCTGTCCCAAGGATTGAAGCTTATGACTATATCACAATGAAACATTAGTTCTTGTACAATCATTGAAGTTAAGCAACATCAAAACTAGATGGGTGACCATTTGAGAATATCAGGTGCTGTAATGTTGGATGTACAGGTGGTTTAATAGATAATGGCTTGGAGTTGTTAATCAGAATGAACTAAGTTTCAATTCCCATTGGGTTCATTATATTTATTTACAAATGACTTTGGAAGGTATGAATCTACCCCCAGCTATGGGTTAATTAGTAAGACTTGTATCATTAAATGCCTATTATTGCCCAAAAAATCTTACAATCTAAAATAAAATATTTTCTGGCTTTAAATAATCTGCAAAGGGTTGACAAGCCATAAAAAATGAATCAATCGATCTAAGATTGAACCTGGCTTTCAACTCAAGAAGCTTTGATTTTAATTTTTATTCTGCATCTTTTTATATATATATATATATATATATATATATATATATATATATATCACATACATATACACACACACAAGGTGGGGTGCTGAAAATTCTCTGCTTAAACAACTTTCCAAAATCTAAATAAATGACCAAAAATTGGGTGATGTTTTGGGTGAAGTGCTTCTTTTTCAGAGCGAGAACTTTTTAGTAATTCCTTATAATTTTATTTCTTCAAATAGTGTAAATTTATGTCTACTGGCCTGTGTATTTGAGAGTCTTAAAAAAGAAGATATACCTTCTAACAAGTACATTTAGACTTTCAAATGCACATGCCAGTAGACATAAATTTATATAGTTTAAAAAACATGGTTGTTTACGAAAACACATGTACCTATTAAATCAAACATTAATGGTAATAAAAAATAATGTTGGATTATAAATAAAACCGATTAATTCATTCGAAATTACTCCTATATAAATATGAGAGTGTTGGTTACTGTATAGGTGTATGTGCCCATAATAAACAATAATTTTGATGTTATATATACATATATATATATTGTGTATTTAGACAGCAATCCCACTTTTATACATGTTTCATTAAAGATGGCTGACAAGGTACTACGATTAAGCTTTATATTTAATTTTTCTTGTGTTCATACAAGTGATTTCTTTCTGGACAGTTTTTACATACCTTGTGTCCAAAAAAGAAAATACTTGTATGAACACAAGAAAAATTAAATATAAAGCTTAATCACAGTACCTTGTCAATCATCTTTACCAATATATATATATATATATATGTAGGTAAAAATCTGTGCATAAGTAATATAAAATATTAAAACTGACCCACAAAAGAAAGCTTAATATATTTATTATAAACCATAGAAATGAATTACATAAAAATAAAACTCAATTTTACCCCATTTATTTTAAATAGGCTAAAATTGAGTTTCATATATATATATATATATATATATGTGTAGGTAAAAATCTGTGCATAAGTAATATAAAATATTAAAACTGATCCACAAAAGAAAGCTTAATATATTTATTATAAACCATAGAAATGAATTACATAAAAATAAAACTCAATTTTACCCCATTTATTTTAAATGGGCTAAAATTGAGTTTCACATATATATATATATATATATATATATATATGTAGGTAAAAATCTGTGCATAAGTAATATAAAATATTAAAACTGATCCACAAAAGAAAGCTTAATATATTTATTATGAACCATAGAAATGAATTACATAAAAATAAAACTCAATTTTACCCCATTTATTTTAAATGGGCTAAAATTGAGTTTCCTATATATATATATATATATATATATATATATATATATATATATATATATGTAGGTAAAAATCTGTGCATAAGTAATATAAAATATTAAAACTGATCCACAAAAGAAAGCTTAATATATTTATTATGAACCATAGAAATGAATTACATAAAAATAAAACTCAATTTTACCCCATTTATTTTAAATGGGCTAAAATTGAGTTTCATATATATATATATATATATATATGTAATGAAAAACAAACCACTTTAATGTACCATTACGATAATTTATTTCACCTAAATCCTTTTTTAAGTATTCAAGATCATCAGGTAAAACTTCCAACAACGAATTGAGAAAATTTTTTCTCAATTCGTTGTTGGAAGTTTTACCTGATGATCCTGAATCCTTAAAAAAGGATTTAGGTGAAATAAATTATCGTAATGGTACATTAAAGTGGTTTGTTTTTCATTACATATTAGCTCTGTCCTAACATTGAGCTCTCAGGATTTCATCCTCTTTGGATTTAACAATTCGGTTTACCAAGTTCCTTATAACTTATATATATATATATATATATATATATATATATATAAGGAGGCATGGTGGAGTAGTGGATAGTGGCTCAGACTGAGGAATCGGAGAGCTGAGTTAGAATTCCAGTCAAATCCATTGCATTCACTTACATGCTAATACCCTTGAGAAAGGTATTAATCCTCTTCTTTGCTCTCCAGATATGGGTAAATAGCAGGACAGACAGGGTTCTATAGCCTTAGAGGGCAACTGGTCTAGGAGTAGGACAACTCTGAATTCAAAACCTGTGGAGGGTCGTTTGGGTATCTAGTGGCATGTAGTGCACCAGGTCTCTGTATTCGGCCCTTCAAAATGTGAAGTTGGTTCTGCACAAAGCCTTCAACACTATAATCAAATCATATGTGCTGGTGTGTGGCTCTCAGTTGAGCTGTTTGACCCTCATACGTCGAATACAACTGGAGAGTCCACCATATATATATATATATATATATATATATATATATATATATATATATATATATATGTACACACACTGCAGTCAATAGTAACCAGGTAAGCAATCTTCACTTGCACAGGGCCATTCCAGGAATTAAACAGTCATGATTTGAGGTACCATTTTTTTGCTAGAAGTTAAATTATTTTAAGGTTAGCAGATTTTAGGATTTATTGGACCCTTCTGACACTGAGGAGTGATATACACAAAACTCTAGAGTCAGTCAAGAGATAAGTTACTTATATTATATTTTTTTATATATTTAAATAATTCTATATATATTTAAATAATTTTATATCCATCACTTATCTAATTAAACCTACACACACATACAGTATATACTCGTAAATAGGTTACATCTTTAGTTTGGGGTTGTCAAAGTGGGTATTTGCGGTTAACTCACAGATGACCTATCTATAATCTGAGGAGTTACATGGCCCTTTTTTTAACATAAATATAACTAATATTTGCTCAATATTTTAAAATATTCACCTTTATTTCAAAACTTTGCTTAAATATATTGAAACATAAGAAAAATGATTGGTTGTAATTGTGTGTTTTTTACTTATCGAGTACAGAGCTGCTCTACTTAGATGTAAATATGGATACTGGTAATCACTTCAGTCTTAAAATTACTTGAAAATGATAATATTTCATCATAAATCAGATAATAAATGTTAAATATGAGCAGTGCAGCATGCTTTTATTCGATGCATGATGCTGCACTGTTGGAAGAGGCAATTGTGTAAAATCGAAAAGTCAGGAAAAAATTTATTTTCTCCCTTGCTTTCACTTATACTTGAGCCCAGGTTACTTGCCTAGACTACTGATATGCCACAGTCTGCTTCATATTTTCTATAATGTCATGTAGATAGGTTGCAACCCTGACTTTTATCAAAATTCTGGTAAAAAAAAAAAATGTGAGCAATGCTTGAGTATATACTCAAGAATGGCTGACACTATAAAATCACTCAAATATTCTTGATTTGTAATTCATTAAAATTATATTATACCTCGTTGATGTACAGATAGATTTTGTTGGTTGTCTATTACAGAAACATAAAAAATGTCCACACTGAACCATAGGAGGTGTTTTTCTCAAAAATGATATTTTGGAGTTGTGACTATTCAATTTATTAACATAATTTTTATTTATTTCATCTTCTGTAATCTTTCGTGTGTGTTGAGCAAAAGTTTTAAAGTTGAATTTTCACCTACCTACATTTATTTCATTCAAAAATTGAAAAAATTTATCTGTAGGAGATGAGAAATTGAATATAGCTTCACATGTTGGCATAAAAAAAACTTTGTATATTTTTGTTGACCTCCATGTGAATATGAAAAAAAAGAAAGCTGTTCTTGTCAGAATTTGATTTCTTCAAGCCTACCAATCAAAAATGTCATATTATAATATGAATTATTATTTTCCTGAATTCATAATCAGGTTACCAAAAGCCAAGATAGAATTAACCCTTACACTGTCGATTCAGCAGATATCATAAATTGATGGTTTAAGCTTTTTTTTCGATGATCCTTCATTCATGATTCAAGTATAAATTACTAAGTAGCCACTGAAGGACCAAAAAAGATTATATAATTTCTTGTAGTATTCGATTCCATATAAGGCTGAAAGAACAAGACATTGCTATATAATGAAACTTTCCTGTGTTTTCCTATAAATATTTTCATGGTAATTGTTCTAATAAGCTTTCCATTTTGGTACCTAGACTTTATGAATTTAAGTTCAGTACTAGATTGGTGGCAAAGTCTCACCTTTTTACAGCTGAAATGGCTAGATGTAACTAAGTTTTATACTACCTTCACATCCCTCCCTTGTAGAACTTTCTTCAGGCTTCTTGCTTTCCAGTCAAATTTGATCTTCAAAAATGTAAACGCAATGTCATTTGTTATCTTCTGTCTTCTTAATTCCTGTTTTTTTTTTATTGTTGTCTCTCTTTAATAATTTTTTCTTATATTCTCTCACACTCAGTAACCCCTTTTCATCCTAGTGGCTTTATTGCCTTGCCTGAGGTGAAATAATTAAAAAAATGTCTGCATGCATACTTCTCAAAGAGAAAAGTGGCAACAGATGGTGAGAACTTTGTGCAAAGAATGCACAGTGTCACTGTGAATGAAATACTTCAAGGAATATCATGCTGTTAAAAAATATTAAATTTAGAAAACTAATTCCCTTTTTTCTTTATTTTTATGATTGAAAAGGCGTTAAAATGTCATTTTTATAGTTTCTGTATGTAATTAGAGCAAAAATAAGCATGAAAACTACCCTTTACGAAAAAGGAATTTTCTTGTTTTTTACCTGTTTCATGTGTATGTTCATGCAACCTTTTCCCTCAAAGGAGGATTAATATTACATAACAGTTAAATTCTCTTATCTTTGCTTTCAACAATTATTTTCTATTTATGCTTTGTTTAGTTGTTGGAAGGCATCTTTATCGATGTGACTTCAGATTTCTGTGTTGATGAGCAAGTAGGCATTTTGAAAATGACAGCTTATTATATTCCTTGAATAACAATTAATCATACAAGTGTGCTCTTTTTTATTATTGAATATTTTAATCATTTTTCAAATACCACTTTTTTTTAATATTATTACTACTATTGCTTAGCTTAATTTGACACAAGGTAGTAATAATGAAGCTGATAAAATTAGTAACCACTGCCCCATACATAGTCAATATCCCCCTGGATTTTATTCACCATCATCATTTATTCAGTTGATGCATTTTGCACCACTGTGGTCACCATTCCCCTACATCTTCTTCTGTCTGATACTACTCTTACAGCCTCATTCACTGTCATTCTGGTCCACATTAAACCAAGATATGGGTGGTTACTCCTGGCATTGTTTGCCTTCCAATGGGCCCAACATAATGTCCTTATTGAAGTCACCTTGTTTTTTTTTTGTTTTTTTTTGTAGTAAGGTTCATCCTTTACACCAGGGCCATATAGATAGAGAGCTATGATAAGTAGATTATATGGATAGGAGGGGAAGATAATGGTTGACTGTAGACTTAAACAGTTTAAGATTGTAGTGATCAGTGATTCTGTTTCTCTAGGGAGTCTGTTCCATAGGGCAGTGGTTTGCAGGAAGAAGCTGTTTGAGTGTAACTTACTTCTCACTGATGTAATACAGAAGGAATGTGGGTGGTTTGCTACTATGTAAGTGGCATAGTGGGCCCTAGCCATGAAGGCCAGACCTGGTGGGACCAGGAGATGCAGTTTGTTCAAGCACTTTACATGGAAGTAGTGATAGAGCAGTGATATGATCGCCAAATCCTACCTGTAAAACAGAGGTTAGAGGGTGGAAAATACTTTTTCTCCCACAAGGACTCAGAGATGCTTGTTGCATAATATGTCCAAAGTAATAGAGATTTTTTAGTGCCATCTGCTCTCTCAATACATAAATTCTTCTGATGGCATCTAGCACCCATTTATTTCTGCATCTCACTGTCCATGGCACACTTTGTGAAATGCCTACATCTTGAAAGCATTAATCTGATGTCTTTCCCTCTTGGTCAGTGCCCATGACCTGCATCTGTAGCCTTCACCATTACCAACTGGATTTTATTATTCATCTTAATTTCTGATATTTTGTATTTTCTGTAAAATTTTCCACTGATCTTGCTCTAAATTTTCTGTAACCCCTTGCGTCCTAGTGGCTCCTACCTTGCTTGGGGTGAAATGCTTAAAAAAACCCAAAAAAAACTCTAACCCTTTTGCTATGTTTTGTACTGCAAGTCTGAGATGCAGGAATTTGTCTCTAAGATATTCTTGTTGATTTAATCACGCACATTGTTAGTATAAAAATAAGAAAGATCAATTCAACACAAGTTAAAAGAACAGTTCTTTAAAGTGAGATAAAGAATATATAAAAAAAGATTTTTTTGCTTAGGTGATTGTCTTCAGCTTTACAAAAACAAACAATAGGAAAACAAATTTTATCAATGTTCAAAAACACTTCTTGGTTGAATTGAAAACCGTTTTCCCCTCCAGAATATGTACATGTTTATTTGTTTGGGGCTTTAAATTTGGCACCTAGACTTGGTGTGCAGTTTTTAATTCAGACAATTAGATTTCACTGTCTTAAAGAGATCAACTTAAAATTTGGTGACAGAGATTTTTCATACAAGAATACAATTAAAGAATAAATTGCAGAGTCTGTTGTTGTTTTTTTTGATTGCTAAATAACATTTACTGGAAATTATTTTTTTACAAACAGAAATTATGGGGTCACTGTCTGTCTACTGTAGAAACTTTATTGTCAAGCTGAAAAGAAAAATGGAATGACAATGCATAAAAGTCATGCAATATCAAGTAATTAGTTGATTTCAGAAAATACTAATATTTTTTAACATATGTAAAACTATTTACATTGTTTAGACTGTTGTCCTCATCTTTGTTGTCATATTCACTGCATTTTGGCTGTTGTACATTCCAACCTTCCTCAGGTGATTGGAATTTCAATCTGAACCCTTTATTTCATTCACCAGGGTAGATTGTTCTAGTTCCATATGCCATACCTCTTCCAGATATCTTAATTTCAGTTATTTCCCTTTAGCCTGATACCAAATTGTTCCCCTTGAAATTATAACTAATTTCTTTTGTTTATAGATAATAGGAGGTGTGACAATTTAATTCTCAAAAGCCAAAATATCAAATGAAACCAACATCTTTAAGGAAATCTTTTTCATTTCCAAATTCTATTTAACTTCAGTTGTTCTGCCATCAGTCATACATTTAATCTTTGAATTGAGTGCACCAATGATCATACACTGTCCTCCACATTTATGCCTCTTCTTTGCATTTTGGGCTGCTCACTTGCATCATTCAACACATCTTGTCCTTCCTTTAACTGCCTATGCCACTTAAAAACACTCAGTTTTTCATAGCATGTTTTGCCAAATAGTAAAAGCTATATCACTTGATGTCTTCTGACAGCAATAACAACTAAAACGGGTAGCATATGTGACTAAAAAAGAAAAAACAATGATAGAATCCAGATATTAATTTTTCACAGTAGCTTAACTTGATATTATTCTGTTGCTCTAGATTTTGTCACACATTTTTTGCTAACAGTAAAACATGAACATGTACAGTTTCCATTGCTTAGCAACAAATGACACAAGTGCACCACAAGAAAGTGAAAGTTGGAACATTTCCAGGAGAAATGACTGCCTGGTTCATTACCCTTGCAAAATACTATGGTGATTCTGGCAATTAGCACAGTGTGTTATCACCCCTTGTATATGAAAGATGTAAAACATAGATTATTGATTATTTCTTTTTAAGGCAGACAAATCAGTAGCTAAAATTGAGACTACACAATACCCAGACAAGCAACACCTCCACATCTTGGCCATACCAGCAAGAGCCAAGGGAATCACATCTGGGCCCAGATTGGTTGCAGAAGGCACTGGAAAGTTCTCAGCCAACCGCATTTAGGAATCGGCTCCAGTTTTTCTGTATGGATTTACTTCCATAGTCTTTAGCAAGTTTGGATATGTCTGCAAGTGAGCAGAGGTTTAAAATCTGGGTTTTCCTTCTCCTAGATGGACTGCCTTTCTGGGTTGTCAAACTCTTTATACCCAAAGCAGCTGGTTATGAGGCACCAGTTATCCACCTTCATCCATTCTTCACTTAGTTGTCAGAGACTGTTTGAGACACATACTACAGAAGCATTTTATAGATAGTGGGAGATTGTCCCCACTATCACCCTCAGCTATGATAACCTTCAGAATAAATATAAAATAAAAAACAATGCATATCAATTCAGCATTTTATCTCCTTTGAAGTAGTCCCTATCTGAAGTCACACATTTTAACCAGCATCATTTCCATTGATTGAACCATTCCTGGAACTCCTTTTTTGGGATAGCGAGTAGCTACGTTGTTGCATTCTTTTGGATTTCCTGGACATATTGAAATCTTGTTCCTTTTAAGTGAGATTTGATTTTTGAAGAGGAAAAAGTTGTAAGAGGTGATATGCAGAGAATATGGTGGTTGTCAAACATGGGGAATGATGTCCTTTGTTAAAAACTACTGCACAAGTCCTGGTCACTGATGGAACCTCTGTGGGGTGGTGAGATGATAACGCTCCTACGCAGATTCTTTCCAAGCTCTATAAACAACAGAATTGAACAAGAACATTATAACTTAGTGTGCATGCATGACAGAGTTCAAGGTCAGTTTGTGCCAAGCAGCTTCACTGTGCATACTTTAACTCCATTACTGTAGCAACAGTCTTGATACTTTTTGATCCAACCTCATATACATTACATGTTTTAGAAGCTCCCTCCCAAAAATCAATGACATGATACATAATAATCATAATAACCATTCTCCAGCATAAAAAATAGATGGAAAATTTACTACTCAGTTCAATGATGTGAACATGACAAGCAACATTTTAAACCAGTTAGCAGTATTATCATGTAGTCAAAGAAATATCTCATTTGCATTTATAAATCATTAGGATTCATTTACTTTTGTAAATATTAAAATGGACAATGAGAAAATGCTCAGAATAGAAGCAGACAATAATCTGTTAATGGAAAAGAAGAGTAGAGGAAGAAACAGGAGAAATAAATGAAGAAAGAATTGTATGTATTCATTATAAACAGTAAATTCAGCAAGGGTTTAATTCTAATGACTGAGAACAATGTCAGAATCACCAACTGATTAAAAGTGCTTAATCAAAAGTAAGTTATTTCTGCTTTTCTTATATAGGAAGAAAGGAATAGGTGTGAGGCTGCTTTTCCTAGTTTTCATTAAGGCACACTGACTAAGTTTAAACTTGTGTTTGCATGACTTCCATAAACCTTAGGTAGGACAGTTATAATGTTAATGGGAAGTGCCTGTCTTGTAATTCAAATGAAGTCCGCAAAACTTAATCTACTGAAAGTTCTCAATTCCTTTTCCTTGTTTATCCAAGTCCATTTATTTATTCAAAGCCATTTTGACTCTTTGATATGTTCTTACATCCAACCACTTTGATTTCACCAAAGAAATTGTTTACTTTCTCTAAGCGTGGTGTCAAATAACCACTCCTAAAATAAAAGACTGCAAGATATTAAAACAAGAACTAAAATGATTGAAAAACTCCTACTAATTTTTCTATATAATATAACAACCAATTTGTTACATTAATCAACACATACATATTGATTTAAAATGAATCATTATTCTAAAAATAAGTTCTAAAAATCTATCTTCTACTATGTGCCATGTCCCTTCAAGAGATTGGTGGTCATGACACTCCACAATTTCCTATGCTTTGTAGACTATATAGGTTATACATTGTTTTCCTATCTTTCTTGCCTTCAATATGTCCTATGCACATCAAAATTTCCAAACCCTCTTTCCTCATTATATGCTCTGGAAACTTCAATTATCTCTTCCTGATGTTAAGTAAGAGTCTTTTTTGTTTCTATTTTCCCTAAAACTTTGTTGTTGCTCATATGTACGGTCCATGGTATTTTCAGCATCCTTCTGTAGAACTATATTTTTGTTGCTTCAAGTCTCTTCATCTGTGAGGAGACTATCCAGCTTTCAATGCCATAAAAGAGAACTGATAGTTTAGTACTCTTTTATTTCGTTCTAATGAAATTTTTCCCGTTTCTTAATACTTGCTTAGCTTTTAAAAGGCATCTTTTGCTATCCCATTACACATTTGGATTTCAGTGTCACACAATACCAGTTTATGGAGAGGGAAGTCTGTGTTGTAGTTTTGCTACAGAATACTTCTCTGGTTTACATCAATCAGAAATTGGCTGCATTTTTCATCCTGACAATTCTATTACCTTACAGATTATGGTTTCTAGTTTTGTTCTCCTTTTTGCAAGATGTGATGTTAATAGAATATTTTGAAGAAAAAACATCATAAAAAATTGTGTATATCCTGCAGACAATATCCCATGTAATTACAGTAAGCAATATAAAAGAGAAACCCCTGTCTGCTAATAATTAAACTCAAAGAACAAAAAATATATGAGATGCCATAACACCTGTTATGTCAGAATATATATGAAAAGAAATGAGAACACATCTCTGTCTTTGAAATTAGGTAAATACAATATTATTATTATGCTTGTCCCGAACATTAGTTAGCACAACCGTTACGCCCTGCCAATACCTCATAAATAATGGTCTATTCCATTTTGATCACATAGAAAGACTGAAAAGACAGAGATGCTGCTCAGTTTCAGTATGAAACTGAAAAAAGACAGACAGAATTGTTTAACGTCTTCTGCCAATATTTTGTAAATAATGAACGATTCTATTTTGATTAGGCGGAAAGACAGAAAAGACATATCAAAGACACTACTTGGTTTCAGCGAGAAAATAAAAGAATTGAACTAGAAATGGAGAAAGTTGTCAATTTCAAATCTTTTCATATGTACCCTCGTACTTCTTAAAATAATGAACAGCATTCAGATTTATGATTGTTATTGAAATATTTTCATAAAGATATAAGGCTAAAATATTTAACAATGCAGTAAGGGAATTTTTACAAGTATTTTATTATAGAACTTGCCATGAGTTTATTCGGTATAAGATTCATCAAAAATTCAAATAGGAAAACCATGAAATTTTCATGGGTATTTCTAGTAAATAGGAAACCTTGTTGAAGAGTAAATAAGGAAAAAAGAACACTCAAATGAATTATACAACCAGGAAAGGTGAATTAATACAAGGGTCAAAACCTAATGATAAAAGGTAATAATCTATTTTTTTTCTTCTGTGTACTATATCCTTTCAGAACAAAGACGGTCATGGCTCTCCACAAAATCCTACGCTTTGTACCTCTTAGTGAGTCTTGTCTTTTTACTGGCCTTTGTAATCTCTGTTCTGCCATTCATTTACACAAGTTCATTAGGTATGTTACACAATGTTCCCCTTTTCCCATCCGTCTCTTCTACTCCAATAGCTTCATGTCTTGCACCTCTCACCTGTGGAACTCCCTTCCCTATTCCAGTTTCCCTGAGAGCTATAATCTCCAACTATTCAAATGTAATGTCAATTGACATCTCCAGTTGCCTTGATCTATCCACTATCTTTCTCCTCATCCTTTCCTCTATCACTCCGATCTGATCTTGCTCCAAATCTTCTGTAACCCCTTGCATCCTAGTGGCTTCCTGCCTTGCTTGGGGTGAAAAGCTTTAAACAAAAAAAGTATGTCTTCTGAGTGCCAAATTCTTCAAGCCTGCTTTACACATTGTGTGTCTCAGAAACTGTCTCTTTCTGATTCTAAGTATAATTATCCTTTTTGTTTGCATTTTCCTTTAAACCTCCTCATTGCTTACACACACTGTCAGTGGTATTCTCAGCATCCTTCTGTAGAACAACATCTCTGTTGCCACAATTCTACTCACTGCCATATAAGAGGACTGAGATTACATAGCACGGTTTCCTTTGTTTCTCGCATGTTTCTTAATACTTTGTTTAGCTTTTGGAAGGCATCTTTTGCTATTTTAATATGTCTTCAGCTCTTTGTGTCACATTTTCCATCCTCTCTTTTAAAACACCTCCAAGATGATAATACAAGTCTAAAACATTCATGGAACAAGGACACCGATTCATTTTGAAATTCAAACAATATTTTTTAAAAATTATTATTAAAGATTTTGCTGTTGCAAAAGAAATACAAATGAAAGGTTCAAAGTTCATTGAAAATTAATATTTCATTTCCAGTTTCTATTCTGGATTCTGGTCAAACATTTTTGTAAATATACAAAATCTGGAAGACACAATCATTCACTTTCATCCTCAGTCTGAGATTGATTTAAGAATTTAAAATAAAAGATTTAATTCCCGATTTCTTTTTAAAAAACAGTAGAAACATACCCGCAGGACTTCAAAGTCACTAACTTATTTGCCATTTTCAAATGTACTTAAGCAAGAAACCTGAGAGAAATGGTTGGCTGTTGAAAGTTTTGACAGAGATCAATCAGTAGAACAATCAACATTGTCAATTAAGTGAGAAGAAAGCAAGGAAAACTAAATCCAAAAACTAAAGTTACTTTTGTTAGAGAATAAAAAGGTCGGGTTATTGTGAAGGTTTAGCTAGACATTTGCTATGATTTTATATTTTGTTTACATTAACTAATTATTGAATTGTCGTAAAACATAATAACTTTCTGAATACTCTAATATTTAAATAAATTTAGCTTGCATTCAATTCTATATCTTTTCTGGTAATTACTTTCCAAACATTCCAATATAAACAAATTCTCTGCCATATTTACTTGACCAAAGGAAAAAAGAAAAATGAATATACAAGTGGAAAGTAAAACAAAGTGATATAAACAAAGATGGATAATGTAAGACACCATTTATTTTTACAATATAAAAAACATAAGAAATTGGAAATTTATTTGTTAGTGAGGTTTATGACAGAGTCTTAACTGTGCATCAGTCACAGAACAAAGGACGCAAATAGATTCAGGTCTCTGAAATCTTCGGATCAGAAAAGCATCTTACAAGTTATCAACTTGATGTTGATTATTAGTTATGAATATCTTTAATAGCAATACATGCCATTTAAATAAGTAGTCTGGTCTTGATAACTAAAGTTTTGACATGAGATTGTTTGTTTTTGATTTTCTTTTATATTAACTTGCTTCTCTAATCATAATCCATTTCTTTGCAAAAGTGTCTGGCATTTGCAACATGCCCTGACTACAAAAGCTTATATGACCAAATGACATGTCTAAGAAATAGCAACAAGAAGCACTATCGAGGGATATTCAGAAAGCACAGGTATCAAAATTGAAATAAATGCTGTTGTTTTTGTAAAAGTTAGGCAAATCAGTTAGTACCATTGAAATAAATTGATTTCCCATGAGGAAACCAAGACAATTTGGACAAAGTTGTTTGTTATTGAACTTAATACTTTCAGTTAGATTAAGGGTTATCAGAACAAAAGCTACTAAAAGAAAAGGATATATTATTTCATATATTTGGATCTAGAAAATACTCACTCTCTCTCTCTCTATATATATATATATATATATGTGTGTGTGAGTGTGTAAGCATTCAAATACAGATAATAGATGTATCATACAAAAAGACAATATGTTTATATATATATATATATATTTTATTACTTAAACATTATTTTTAGTGGATGCTCATATTTGAATAGATGCTCCATTTATTTATTAAATAGTATATTTATTATATTTACTGGGTTGAATATTCAAGAAATCTTATTAGAGAAAAATAGCCACTAAAAATATCATTTAAGTAATAAAAAATTGTTTGATTAATAAATAAAACATCCATTTTTGTATATATATATATATATATACACACACACATGCACACAAACATATATATATATATATATATATATATATATATATATATATTTCCATGTATAAGGTGACCTTTAACTCTTAAAAATTATGTCCCAAAATTGGGGGTTATCTAATGCAACAGTTACAAAATCTAACCTTCAATCCTGTGGTGCGTCAGCATTGTTTAGTAGGCTAGTATACTTATGTCATGGATTGTGGTAGTCTAACAACTGCCTTGATGTGGTAACTACCAAAGTAATTATCTCTAGTTGAACTTTTCATAGTATAATACTGTACTATAGTTATAAATATAATAAAACTTACTTTTTGATTTCACATTAAAATGCAATATTCAAGAGATGGTAACACAACATTTTGCAAATGTTCTAACAAGTAACATAAACAAAATTTTCAATCTTTATTTGTAGATTTATCGGTGTGTTCACACCAATCATTATTTTTCATAGTATTTTTAAATAGCATTTATGAAAAAATACAAATTATATTTCTAATTATCATTGTGGTGTTAAATAACAATATTTAGTATAACATGCAAACTTTATTTTCCAATAACTTACATTATACAGTATTTTTTATGCACTGTTAAGCAACAAAACATTTAAGATGCTATAAAATGTTTATTTCTCATTACAGAATACACAACTTTTGTATTTATTCATATGAGTCATTAGAATGAAATCATTATTTTTATTTTTATAAAGATTCATGTTAATACTTTATATTAGGTTATTGCATTTGGTAAGGAAAACAAAATTTGTAATAACATCAACTTTATTTTATACTGAAAAGCTGCACAAGTCTTAACATTGTACATCTTGGCTCATTTCTTCTCGTGAGTATTGATGCTGCCCGTGGCCTGTTCCTGGGCTGGAGAAGTGTTGCTAGAAGTCTGCTAAACAGTAATTAGAAATATTCACTTTGCAGAACTTCTGCACCTTTTTGTCTGTGTGACTGAGAGAATCATCTTGAATCTATACATAGTTTCCTTCAAGGAAGCTGGCCTTGAGCCAGAGCAAAACACTGTATATCATTACTTTGTAGTAGACATTAACACACACCCTGTTCTCCAAGCTTATAGAAAAATGTTAGCATCTTTTTCCCATTAGATGCTATGACATCTAAGGTGATAACCTGGACTAGATGTTTAGTTCTAAAGTTGCCCTTGATATCATCTGTTGACCTTGTGAGGTACTGGTCATTTCAGTAGTTCAATACTGCATTGACTATGAAGATTTTCTTCTCAGAGAATATTTTAAATATGAATTTATAAACTATCTGGGCACTTACTTGGACTTTACAGCCTCTTGGCTTCCATACATAGTTATTCTGGGTTTTTTTTTAACCATTTCTCTCCAAGCAAGGCAATAAAACCACTAAGATACAAAGAGTTATTGATTGTGAAAGAATATGAAAAAAAGAAAACATTATTAAGGAGAGAGAATTATAAAAGAACAGGAATTAAGAAGACAGAAGATAATGATTAACACTGCATTTAAATTTTTGAAGATAAAAGTTGACTGGAAAGTAAAAATCCAGAAAAGTTCCACAAGTGAGAAGTATGAGAGAAGAAACTGTTAGCATAGAACTTACGGTTACATCTAGCCACTTCAATAGTAGAATAATGGGAACTAGTTGCTGTTTGCTTAAATTCATGCAGCCAAGATACCAATGAGGAAAGCACATTAGAATAATTGCCATGAAAATATTTGTAGAAAACACACAAGAAAGCTATATCATGCCAGTGAGAAAGTGACTGATCAAAATGCCAGGTCAAGTCTGATATATAACAGACCCTTACTTGTTGAGAATCTTGAGATATATAGCATGAATGGTAGACTTATAAATATATAAGATAGATTCTGGTGACAAACATTATCTAGCACAACACTGTGAACCAACTTTCCAACCATCACACCTAGCAAATGATTCAATAATTATACCACTTCATGTTAGTTGAAAATGTGAGACCAGAGCTCACCATTGGCCAATCTTGATGGAAGGCAAAAATGATTCTCTATGATGACTAAAAGATAGGAGCTTCATTTGAATTAACAAGCCATTTCTTGTCCCAGTTAACAAAAGATTGAAGATAATTTTTGAGATCAGCTTCTAATGTTACTTTATTGGATTTACTATTAAGACAGGTGTAAATAATTGTGTCATCAGGATAAATAATGACATCAGGAAGGTCACTGATGAAGATAAGAAAAAACATAGGTCCAAGCATTAATGCAAAACAATCCATATGAATTATATAACAAAATGGCTATTTCTGTAGTGATTTTTATAACATATTTATGTTATAATTTTCGAATAAATAATTATATATATAAGTGGACATTGAAGTCAATACCAAGATATTACAGTCTGTTTCATGCTTAAATACAATTGCCTATGATTGCATTTAGGCATGAAATACACTGTCACTTCTGGGTGTTGACTTCAATGTCCACTATTATATTTATATACACTATCTCTGATATTGAGCACTTTAACCCATAAATGTAGCATACTTTAAAACTATATTTTATCATATATATATATATATATATATATATATATATATATATATATATATAAGAGAGAGAGGGAGGGAGAAGAGAGAGAAATAAAGAGGAATATATGGTACATATGCTTATAAATGCATAATAATACAATATATATATATATATATATATACATAACAACAGAAGTATATAGAAATTTCTATATGTGTCAGATAGGTTTAAACAAAGGATGTACATCCTTTCAGTAAGTAATTGAATGTTGCTTTTTTTTTAATTGGTAAGGCACACTTAGGCTAAAGGAGTGGCTCTCCTGATGAAAAAAGGGAATACAGATTTGATTTGTATCAGGAAGCATATTTTTTGTTAGTAAGAACTTCTCAATTTTTAGACCAGTTGACATTAATTCACTGTTTAAAATGACAGTGATGTCAACTGAAACATTTGTACCAACTAACAATAGTGTTTCTAATAATAAGAAAAACCTCATTTCTATATTAAGAGTAGTTTGTGCTTGAGATGTTTCAGTTGGTGTGTCAGTATATGGAGACTTCATTAAAGCTTGAAACATTAACTCTGGCTTGAAAGACAAAAATCCCGTAAGGTATTTACACTATTTACATCATTCAGACTGTTGTCCTCATTTTTATTGCTATATTTACAATGGTATATCACCTGAAGAATGTCAGAGCATACAATGGCTAAAATGTGGATATGGTAATAAAAATGAGGACAACAGTCTGAACAATGTAAATATGTAAAGGCATGTTTTTGTCAATTGATGAAAATGTTATCATTAGCCTAATTTTGAAGCCAAATATCTCAAAACTATAAAATATGCAGATAGAACCTTTTTTTTTAATTTCAGGTGATGAGTTAAAAACTGTTTTTTCACTAACAATGTTCCCTCATACTTAGTAATCTTTTATGTGACATGTTCAATTGGGACATGGGTGGTAATGGCTCTCCATAATTTCCTATCTTATGCAGCTCTAAGTAATATTTGTCTCTTCATTATGCCACCTTGTCCTTGTTCTACCATTCATGGAAGCTGACAATACCATGGACATAATATCTCATCTCAGAAATATAGACATATCCCGTAAGGTGTTTAATAATGGAATGGTGAGCTTGCTTTATTTTTTGGGGGATTTGTCACTGAGACTTCAGACTTTGTCTCTGCCTAAAAGTTGCCACACTGCCTGATCTTTGATCAAAAGTAAAATGATACAGGTAAGTCGGTTTGTTTCCAAACAAAAGGAGATTAATATTTTGTTACCACAAATGTAAAGTCGTAAGTAAATGCAAAAGTTTATCAGGTGGAAGGTATTTGACACAAATGCTGTGATGAAAACTGGTCAGACAGCAAAATAGATAGAAAAAAAATAATAATTCTATCACTTGGCAAAAGTTTTTGCCATATTGATTCATTCAGCCTGTGTTTGTGAAGTAATGAGATTTGCATAGTTTTTGGCAGATGTGATTTTAGATGTTTTTTCTTTTTACATTGAGATTTTTCTGCTTCTGAAAGATGTTCTCAGAATTTTTTCTTGTGTTATTTTAATCTCCCATCAATTATATATATATATATATATATATATATATATATATATATATATATAAATAAATGTATATTTACAATTGTGCATGGACCTCAATGTCTATATAGTTAAAATGAAAACTTGTGTTAACTTCTTCAGATATGAAATACATATAAATAATATATCTAAACATGAACATTATATATTCAGACAAAGATTGACAAATTTTGATGTAGAGACTAGCTTATCAATATTTACAAAATTTAGTTTACTGTGTTGTTTGATTCATTCATTTTCTACAGCTTATCAACCCTTTGCAGGTTATTTGAACCCAGAAATAATTTTAGATTGTGAGAATTTTCTATTTTTTGAAGAAGATAATGATTTAGTGATACAAGTATTACTAATTAACCTATAGCTGGAGGAGATGAGTTGGATCCATACATTCACAAGGGTTTTTGCATGTAAGTGAATATAATGAACCCAACAGGAATTGGAACTCAGCTCTCCAATTAACAAGTCCAAGCCATTATCCACATTCACATCCAAGCTTACAGCACCAAGTATTCACAAGCATTCACCCATCTAGGTTTGACATTGCTTAACTTTAGTGATCATACAGGAACTGGTGTTTCAAGATGATGTGTTTGTAAGCCTAGCTTATTACATTATTGGGGTTAATGGAGATGCTGCCTACCTTGAAAATCAGCATTCAGAATGTTCAGTTTTGATCAATAATCTCAATATCTGTTAATAGTGGGGAAACAATACACCTCCAGTGAGAAACAGGCCTATTTTCCTCATTTGGTCTATATGGACACACAACATATTTTTTCATTTCACTGCAAACAAGGCAATGATACCACTAAGACACCAGGGGTAATGAAGAGTGAAAGACAATGAAAAGAAAAGACAAATATGTTTTGATCAGACAATTCCATATTTATGTATTCAGTTTTATTTCAAACTTCAGTTTTATAGATCTGCCCAAACATTATCTGCCATTAAAGTCTTGGATCTTCAAAATGACTAAAAATATAAAATAATTGCAGAAATATTCAAAATCAATAATATTTGGACATTTCTTAGCCAGAGTAAACATGAAATTTTGGTCACTTTTGTGAGGATGGAAAGGTTAAGTAAAATATATAAGATATTCTTTGTCTGTGGCATTTAAACAAATGTAAGTTGGATCAATAAATCTGTAGACTGATATGTAGTTATTATCTGAACTTTAAAATGAATTTTTTAATTCACAATGTTCAACCTAAAATATTCTATTAATATCTGTCAGTCTATAAATATTAAGTGCATTGACAAGGAGTTAAAAATAAATGCTTTTATTATTTCTCATTAGACTGCATTGCAGACTATGTGCTTATTAATGAACCTGTGCGTGTATGTGCATGCATGTAAACATAAAAAGAATGGTGAAAAGTTCTCGGCCTAACCAAAAAACCATTGGAAAAGTCAATATTGTTTATGTGGTAAGAATCCAGAATTGAACACACACAGAAACACAAGAGTAGATGAATAACTGCATAGCTTGACATGTTGTTATTAGCTGAAGTTTGATCTGAAATTTTCATTGCATAATGTTCTATCTATGCACTAAATATCCAAGTGCATTGACAAAAAGGAAAATTATGTTGAAAAATATTTGTTCTATGAAATGCTTTTTCATCATTAGGATGCAAAGTTATTGATGTACTCGTGTATATACACCAGATTCTACCCCCAAAAAATTCAAGGAATTTCAATGACACATGCAAAAAGGACAGCAAGAAATGAGAATTCTTTGATGGAGATAGTGAAAACTAGGTGTTAATTTATTTTCATGATCATTCTTTGATTGTCACTCTTTCATTTACATAACTTATTCTGTGTGTGTGTATATATATATATATATATATATGCACAAAGTGAGAGATATGCATCTCACTCATTATCTCACATATGTGTGTGTGCATATGTACATATTTATATATATGTGTGTGTAGTTAAGAGTGTATATATTATTGTGTGTGTGTGTGCCTGCATGTGCGTAGGCACTTTAATTTCTATTGTTCACCACTGTTTTTACTGCATGAATTTAATGTCATCTCTCAGTCTGTGTTTTGAAATGTCATTAGAGAAAATGTTTTTTGCAAGTAAAAAGAATTTTTTTCTTTGCATTTTCATTTAATGATTTCATTAGACTGAAAACAATGCCAGGAAATAGTAATGTTGGTTTTTGCATACCATTCACGCCACCAGTATTCCCATCAATAGCAACCACCACTGCTACCATTCTATTACCACCACCTTTACCTTGAGTAAAGAAATTGTCAGTGTGGTTGTGATCACCATCATCACTTCCAGTGAGCTTATCAATAAGATCAATTTCTCTTCCTGATGGGGAACACAATTCATCTAAAATTGTCTTTTTAATGGTGAGAGCAATTCTCGTGAGATTTTAGTTGCCTTCAAAAAAAACTTCAAAATAATCTTAGGTTGATTTTTATTCTATGAAAAAAGTTGTCTTTTTCAGATGTTGATTAGCAAAGAATTTATTTTGGAACACAACAGTGTTGACTCCGATGGCTGAACTGGTGGACCAAGCAGATCTTCACTCACTGTTAAACATGAGGAAAGCAGATCAAATCTTCACAGGAGAGCTTTATATATATGGTCATTTTAAAAGGAATCTTACACTGATCTGCAACTGAGTAAGAAGCATACAAGTCTGTAGTTCTAGTGATATTAACTTGATTGTCATTTCTTTTCGTAGAATTTCAGTAGTATTCTTTCCTAGGGAGTAGAATTTCAGTAGCGTTACGTCCTCTGAGGCATTTCATCAAGGCACATTTCCCTTGATAAAGTCCATCAGGGAATGAAATATTGAACTTTTACAGATATACTTTATCTGAAAATTTTTACACATTATAAATTATTCTAATTAAAATTTATAAAAAGCAAAACAATTCTTGTAAAGATTCGCCAAACCTTGTGTATCAGAATTACAGAATCAAAAAGAACTCTACGAGGAAATTGAAACTGCATCAATTGAACATTTTCAACAGCCACAACAGCTAAAATAGATATCATATGTAACTCAAACAGAAAATAATGATATGAACAAAATGCTGACCTTCCACAAAACTTCAAATAAAAGGTTAGGAAGGAAACCCCATCAATAATGAAGTGATGATAATAGCAACTGGGCTTAAGAAACTTGTTTTTCTGATAAAATGTTTTAAGAGGAAGTTTTTATAAATTTCAACTGAAAGTAGTACTAGCTGCTTGGTCAAGGTCAAGGAATGTTAAATGTTTCCTTATAAGGAAATGGCTAATATTACCATAATTATACATTCATATTGAACAGGGCTCCTGTTGCCATTCTCATTTCATAAACCATTAAAAATGGATTGAATTCAACCCTTACTGGATGCTCCACTATTTTGCCAAACTAAACTGAGTAAATATTTACTTCCATTCTA
This sequence comes from Acanthosepion lycidas, assembly GCA_963932145.1. NCBI lineage: Eukaryota > Metazoa > Mollusca > Cephalopoda > Sepiida > Sepiidae > Acanthosepion > Acanthosepion lycidas. The sequence goes on along the minus strand of OZ010601.1, from coordinate 53,293,245 downwards.
ACCAACCATTTTTAAATACTGCTCCTGCTGTATCATCATCAGCAGCAGCAGTCAAGTTGTATAGTAGTTGCCATCTTAAAAACTACGATTAAAGTAAATTGCATCTTCTGTAATTCCATTTCAAGATTATGTTGGCAAAGTCAAAAATTTTGTTTGGCAGAAAACACATTTCCTTGCTGTTTGGAAAAACAAAAAAATATATTTAGGCAGGCACCAACAATTAGTTCCAATTCACTCTTGGGAATCTAATACAAAAATGGATAAGTAATCATTTATAAATAAAGAAATTGCCAAAGAAATCTTTCAAGAAAAGAAAAAAATGAAAATGAAGATTGTATTCCCACTAATGTGATATACAATAATTGATTTAGAAAAAAAAAAATTTCTATGCTTCTCCTCGAAAAACTTTCTGCAATACTCGACCATAGAAAAAGATCTTGGGAAAAGAAAAAAAAAATTAGATGTCTCAAAAATTTTATAATTATGAAAATTAGGTAACTGTCCTTTTCAGCTCTAAATTTATTAAAGATGTCAGGTTGCATCCAGCATGCAGTGACGTGCAGAGTTTTGGTGATGCCTGGAGCCAAATCCTTAATTGTATGCCCTGAAGATTCAAACAGAGTGGTTTATAGGGCCTAGTACTGATAAATGTGAAGAAAGAAAACATTTTAAATATGTAAAAACAGATGAAACATGAAAATTAAATATAAACTAAATTTTTATTTCACTCCTTGATTGAGTGACCTCCCAATATGGATGCCCAGGGCCATTGCACCTCTGCCTCCAACTTCTGCTTGCTACTGCCAGTATGTACAGGGAGACTTTACAATGTCCTTGCTTCCAAAGTTAAGCTAAGAGTGTTGATCTTATAAAATTGATAAAATGTAACTTTTTCCCAATTACTAAATTTGCTGAATATTTTCCATCAAAAATTAGGCTTCTCTCTCACTCATATATTAAAATGTTAAAACTTTTATGTGCAGTTGTAATAACACAAAGTTACTGAAAATATTATGTGTGTTTTTCTGCATCTGAATAAATGGATAGAAAAAAGTTCTTGCTCAAAGGCACTTCACAAAAACTGACCAAATCACAAAACCTCAGAATTTGTTTTGGTTTCCTTTCTTGATCAGATAGAGAACATTGAACCAGAACAATGTCTGTTGGTATATTTTTGTCTCTAAATTATTGCTGTAATTTTTTTGTAACAGAGTTATCTTCCTTACATTAGTGACACTAGATGGTGTTGTCCTTGTTATTTATGACAATATCAAACTGCTCCAAAATGCTTACAAATATGTATTAGACTTATAAAATATTAAAAAAAAATATTAACTAATGCCATAATTTTTGGACAGAACAGATCAAGTAATACATATATATATACAAAGACATGACAGAATTGAATAGACACCAAGATAAATTTTATTTCTGATTTTTTTTTAATAACCAATATAAATTAACTTAAATTATTTGATTAAAATTGCAAATAACAATACTGGAACATGCGACAAACCAAAGGAGCATCAGACCTATCCGAATTTCAGCAAGGACGTATAGTGGGCCAACATGAAGGTGGTCTTAGTCAAAGAAAAATATCTGAAAATCTTTCAATAACCCTTTCTACTGTTAATAGAGTAATCGTACAATTCACCAGAGAGGGCAAGAAGTGCACAAAACCTCATGCAGGCCGCTCTGGGCCCTCTGAAAGAACCATGCACCTTGTCAAAAGAAATGTTGAACAGGATCCACGTTGCAAGGCCTCTGACATAGCAACACAAGTTGATGTCAGTCCCAGAACAGCTGTCATGTATCTTCCCAAGCTGGGCTACTATGGTAGAGCTGCGAGAAGGAAACCACTTCTCCATCCAGCCAATATCAAACGCAGTAAGGATTGGGCTCATGAGATGTTGGAGAGACCTATGACTTTTTGGACCACTGTCATTTTCTCTGATGAGTCAAGATTCTCATTATTTTCCGCCAGTGGAAGAGTATGGGTATGGAGACTCTGTAGTCAAGAGTTTGATTTAAAAAGACTGCAGTCAACGGTGAAACATGGGGGTCTTTCAGTAATGGTATGGGGTGCAATTTGGAGTGATGGTTGCTCAGAGCTTGTGGAGTGTGAAGGAAACATTAATTCAACCAAATATGTTTCTATATTAAAGAAAGGGCTCCTCCCAGTATTATCAAGTAGTAGAATGAGCAAAGTTGACTCCCTATTTATGGAAGATACAGCTCCATGTCACGCTGCTCAAGCAACGCAACATTGGTTGAGACAAAATGGGATCAATAAACTTCCATGGCCAAGTCAGTCCCCGGATATTAACCTTATTGAACACCTTTGGAGTATATTAGATCGAAAACTCCGCAAAAATAACAGGAAGCCATCTTCTAAGCTAAAACTTTTAGGATTATTGCATCAAACATGGCAAGAAATCCCTCAAGATGATATTCGTGAACTCATCCCTAGCATGCCTAGACGGGTCCTTGCATTAAAAAAAGCAAAAGGGATGTCAACCAAGTTTTAGTTATTAAATTTATGACCATTTATAATTACTTCATTTGTATAAATTACTTGTTTAATAAAATAAACGGTTTCTATGAGCGTCTATTCAATTCTGTCATGTCTGTGTGTGTGTATATATATATATATATATATAGTGAGAGAGACTTTTAAAGAATCAATTTATTCTTTATCTGACATCATATTTTACTACTCTAAATATTATTTTGCTGATATCCATGTTTGAGTAGATGTCCTGTTTTTTTTGTTTTTTTTTAAAGTGTGAATTACAAAACGTGTTAATCAGGAGACTAAAAGAAAGTAATGCAAAGCACATTTTCTTTAAGTCTCTTGATTGCTGGTAAACATAATTCCCATGTTTTAAAAAATGGCCTCTACTCAAACATGGGAATCTACAAAATAACATTTTAGATGAGTAGCAAATTTATATATGTATACACAAATGAATGCACAAATATTTAAACTACTACTAAAACTGGTGACTTATACATTTCTTTTTCAAAAAATTAAATAAAGCATCCAAATATTACACTGCATATTATATATTAATATTATAGGCAAGGCTGAACACTGAAAGTTTTTGATACATAGCTAAAGGGATCAAGGATGTGTTTCAATGAGAAATTATCTCATAAATATCCTTGTAAAATACATTTTATGGGGCTGTGTTCAAACAAGAGAGAAATAAGGAACTCTATCATGAAACAGACATCTGTATAATAAAAACAAAATAATCTCAACAATTTTTGCAGAAACTCTATCAAGTAATTGGAATGCATGATCAGTATACTTTGATGACTTTTTCAGAATCGTTTGCCATTTTCGTTTCTCAGCTAATTATTTTTTTTAACTTGTTGTTATTCTTTATATAATTTCTTATTTTCTCTGAAAATAGATTTCTCGTTTTTGTCCCTTGTTGGGCTTTAGAGACAAATTGTAATTTTCCTATCTTTAATTCCACAGCCCAAAAGCAATAAGCAGTAAACTTCCCAAAACTCTTCTACTGTAAATTCCATTGCTCAGACACTTGGGTTCTACTTTGGTAATTGATGCCAACTTAATTCAATTAGCTTCAGAAGAAGCTAATTCAAATTTACCATTCCACAAAAAGGTATGAACGGGATTTATTTGTGCACTACAGATCGGAGATACCAAAATCTAGCAAGTTCAAAAATTTAAATATCTTGGAAGTGTTTTAACAGAGGATGAAAAGTGTGACACTGAAATTCAAAGGGACATTGGGATAGCCAAAGATGCCTTCCAAAATCTAAGCAAAGTCTTAACAAACAGAAATATTTTATTAAAAACAAAGAAAAGAGTACTGAGCTGTTACATAATATCAGTCCTATTTGGCAGTGAATCTTGGACAATGTCCTCATAGATGAAGATATGAAACAACACAAATGTGGTTCTAGAGAAGGATGCTGAGAATACCATGGACCAAACATGAGAACAACAATGAAATTTTGGAGAAACATCATAGAGATATAGATGAAATTTCTAGGGCACATAATAAGGAAAGAAGGCTTGGAAAATTGGATTATGAGAGGGCAGATTGAAAGCAAGAAGGATAGAGGAAAACAATGCATAATCTGCCTAGTGAGCTTGAGGACAAAGATTGTTTTAGGAAAGATAAAAAAAAAAGAGAAAATTTATTTTGAGAGCTACAAAGGACAGGAAATTGTGAGGAGACATGAATGCCAAAGTCCTGAATAACCATGACACATAAAAGAAGTGTGAATGGAGTTCCAAATGTAGGGATATGTTCATACTTAAATCCTAAACTGATCACTTATTAATCAGATATCAATCAAATACACCAGTGATGTTCTTATATGACTTCAGGAGTATTTATCATTTGATTGAGCATAAAGTGAGGGATCAGTTTTGACATAAGATAAATTACTCTTCCATATTTTATCCAATCAAAGAATATTTGAAATCCAAGGTAATCTTATATATAAAGAACAGTGTATGTGTGTTTGTGCATGTGTGTGTGTTCAAGCAACTCCTCTGCTCCTGCTGGTCTGATTTCAATGATTCCTAACTCATTCAAAAGCCCTAGAAAAATTAGGTGCAGGGAATGATTTTTGTTGAGCTTAGATTCAGGGTTGCCAGATTATGCAAGATTAAATATATATATATACTAATATATTATACTAGCCATTATCATTGCTTTCATGCTTAAAAGCTGCTATATCATCATTTAAGATAGCTCCTGTGGAGGACTTTTGGTTGGGCCATCATCACAATAGCTAGGGAGGAGTAGATGCAATAGGCATCAATAAACTACAGAAGAACTCAAAATTGGTTGCTGCATTTAAATATTAAATTAATGTTTAAGCTTACCTTTTAGAATGATACGAACAATTATTTTTATTTCATGGGTGACAAAACAGAGGGAACATTTTTAAAATAAAAATTAATATAGTGTAAAGATGGGAAAACAGAAATTAAAATTAGTTATGCATTCAACATTTGAAGAGTTAGAGAAACATAATAGCTAATTAAGTAAAACCTATATTATGGAATCTATATGAATAAATGCGAAATTGGAGTTCAATTCTCCCAGGAATTCTGACATTAAAGACCCAGCTCTATTTTATAGTAATTTGGTATTTAGTTGAACACAGAGTCATGTTGTGACACAAGATCAGTTGCGCTGGCCTCAGTGCAAGCACCGATCCCTCTCTCTGGTGCAATCAGAGGGCACAGCCACAGGTAGCTGTTCACCAGGGCTGGGCAACTCCCAGTATAATTTTCATCAGTTGCGATTCTGTCCTTTGACACTGCCCAAAAGACAGAGATGCAACTGGGAGATGGTAAATAAATGTGTTACAAACTACTTTATAATAATTTACACACTTACACACTAAAAGCTCAATATCTGTATTATATATTATCTACTTCTAAGCAATATCATTCTTCAGGTTTAAATAATTTGCATACTGATCTTAAAATGTTTATTTCATTAGTAAACTGTCCTTCATTACTGTTCTTTTATTCAAGGATTGTTTTGATTTTCATGACAAAAATAGTTCTGTTTAGGAATATCATCTTATATAATGCAGAAAAGTGTTTGAAATTTGCATTTTACTTAGCCTTCAACAAGTTGGCATCTATTTGTAAAACTTTCCTTAACTATAACAAGCTAACTGATGAATGAAATGTTCATTTAAAATTTTGGTTTCAAGGATTTCAAGTAGTGAATATATCTTACTTTGTGAAGCAACTGTGAGCAGGTGAAGCCTGCTAGTTATTTATAGAAAAGCATTTGACGAGTATATAAATAATGACTAAAGTATAGGCATAAAATTAAATGTTGTGGATTAGCTTGCTTGGTTGCTGAGAAAAAAACTAAGTGGTTAGTGTTTGAGATTGGATCTTGCACAGTGGACTTTCAAGTGGACACTTGACATTCTTGGAACATTTCCCTAGTCATATGAACTATATTTAGTCTGAAAGTGGAAAGTCTCAGGATTTCAGAACTGCTCTAACTTTGTCCTAACTCCAGGTGTTTGTCAAGTTATGAGTGTTTGAATTTAATCAAAACTCAGACATGTTTAATGATCCATCTTTAATGATCAGTTATGAATGGTTGTTTTTTTCTGCTCATAAGAAAGTCTTAGCAATCTTGTTGAAATGAGTGTTTAACTAGACATTCTTTTACCAAAACTTAATTTTATCAAGTGAATTTGGTGCATCTACAACACAAAATTCAGTCAAATTAACATATATTTTTGCCATATTTTGCTTGCTTTTTTGTCTCTACTTCCCTTCTTCAATTAACATTAAGAAAAAATGTCTGAGACATTTTTCCCTCCTTTTTATTGTAACTTCTCACATATTAAAACAATTTAAATCTGCAAAACATAAGAAAATTGTTCTCAGAAATGTATATAATACATACTCAATTCCTTTCATACATTAAATCAATCAATTTACACTATTTACATTGTTCAGACTGTTTTCCTCATCTTTATTGGCATATTCATGACGTTTCAGCCATTTCAGATGCGAACTCTGGCCTTCTTCAGTAAATAAAAGGACTGATTGACTGATCCAAAAGTGATTTGGCTACAGCAGAGAGTTGAGTTATCAAGGAGAATTAACTAAAATTGAGATATCCAAAGGCATGGCACATGGAATTAAAGCAATCTACTGCTGTGCACAAAATAAACGGTTCAGTTCAAAAGTCCAAATATCACCTGAAGAAGGCCAGAGTGTACAATAGCTGAAACGTTGTGAATATGGCAATAAAGATGTGGACATTAGCCCAAACAATGTGAATAGTATAAATAGTTACAATATCTCATCTCAGAAATATAGAGAGGTATTAAATTGATCTCTTTTGACACTAGATACCAAGCATCAAATATTAGTTTTCAATATAACTTACCTTCTGTTTATCAGAAAATCATGATATAAACATTTGTTTCTATATTTTTGGAGCGTCAAATTAACTTTTGGCATTGAAAATATCCCCAAAGATGTTAAATGTTAAATGCCAAATTTAAGCTCTTGTTGGGATTCTTCACAGTAGACCAAGGTTTCTTGACCTAACCCCCAATTTTTTTAACTCAAAATGTGAACATTTTGTTTTAATCTTCTTTTTAAGTACAAGTAACATACAGTACTATAGTGATCTGAAAATCAGTCAAGAGGCTAAAATACCACAAATGTCTGTTTTCAAATCAAGAAGTCCCTCCCCACATGGAAAATTGGTGGAATACATTCTTACCATATCTGTTTCCTTTTACTTGGCTTTGTGACAGAGGGAACTTAGGAAATATTAAGAAATCTTGAGGTTTGATCAAGAAAAAATTCCTTTTGTTTTCAATAAAACAGTCAGGATGAGTTAACTAGTGCAAACAGAAACATGTACAAATATAAAATATACTTAATGCAAATATGTCAAAAACATACACCTAAATATCTACTCTTAAATGACTGATAAAATAAACCTTATTCTGAAGAATGTTTCAAATAAATAAGATTAACCAACAAGAAAGGTTAAACAGGAATATTTTGGAACTTAAAAAGGAAGAAGTAATTTGGTAAAAAAAATTCTGAAAGAGAATCAATATTTGCAAAGCAAATAACATGATGTGTGAACATTTTTTTTACTCTTCACGTTTTGCAGATATTTGTTGTTTTTCAATTCTCCTGGTATTTCTTGAAAATTTACAGACTTTCTCTTCAAATAAGTTGAACTATCGGAGGATTGGGATAACAATTCTTGTTTTTCTTTTTTTATTTCTGCTCATATTTCAGTGGGTTTTTTTTTTCTGTTTCCCTTTCATTATATTTCTGTTATAAAAGAGCAACATTGGTAAATTTTTACCAAAATGTTCTGAAGATAATGGATGTTAACTGATCCATTTTCTTTCTCTTATACACATACAGCTTGTACATGTGGGGTGGAATTAAGTTACCGTTAGCATTTGTGTTACGAATAATTCACTTGCTTTGTTTTCTGACAACTGGGACTAAACATCAAAATTTGCTTTTAACAATTGTGCTTTTCAGAGTTACTTCTATCTTTCATCCTTTTAAATTAGTTTTGTGCTGGTTTCTGCAATTCTGTTGCTTCGTATTAGCAATGGTGTGCAAAAGTTCTCAGAACAATTCATTGAAAGCTAGAGACTGAATATACACTACGTCACCTAAGATCAAAAAGGTGCTTGTATGTTAAATTTTCATTTTTTAAGTAATGTCAGTGATTCCCAACCACCATGTAAAAAGTAGGATAGTACTAATCCAAATAATTCTTAACTGCTATGTCACGGCGCACTAATGTGTCGTATGATCCTCTTGAGTTTGCCACGAAAGTATGATTGGACTCAAAATCCTTTCATAAATGTTCCTTCCAATACAGGACTACAGCTATGTGAAGAAGATGAATTGGCCACCATTTCTAATGATTGAGGGCTCAAAATAAAACATTTGATGGTACCCTTTGATACATTTGGGATTTCAATACAGAAGCATTATCCCAGATTAACTAAAAAGGCTTTATCAGTTTTATTTCAATTTTCTGATTCTTATTTATGTGAATTAAGCTTCTCAGCCCTAAATAACATCAAAAATGAGAAATGAGAAAGACTACGCTTAACAGAAGAAATGGGGGTCTATTGTACATTTGACCAAACATTGAAGAACACTAGGCACAGATTTTACATGAAATTAGCTGCACAAATACTGAAGTAGAAACATCGAAATAAAGTAAGTTCATACTGGTGTGTGTAGTTTTTTTTTTCAGTCTATGGTTTTATTTGTAACATTTAAATATATACTCTTTAAAAATTTTGCTTAGTGTGCTGTGATATTTTCATTTGCTCCTAGGTTTGTTATTGCTTAAAAATGTTGAGAAACATTGCACCAGATCAATGATTAGATTCAAAATCCCATTATAAATGTTCCTTCTGATATTGGGCTACAGTTATGTGAAGAGGAAGAAGAATTGGCCACCATTTCTAGTGATTGAGGGCTCAAAATAAAGCATTTAAAAGTAATGTCTCACAGCTTTATCTGTTTTATTGCAATTTTCTATTTATTATTTATGTGAATTTGGCTTCTTGGCCCTAAATAACATCAAAAATAAGAAGTAAGATAGATTATGCTTAACCGAAGAATAAATGAAGGTTTGCTTATTGCAAATTTGCTCAAACATTGAAGAAATCACGAAAAAAAAAAAAACAGCACAGGTCTCACACTAAATAAGCTGTGCAAATAGTTGAATAGAAACATTGAAATAAAATGAATTCATATGTGTGTGTATTTTTTAAATCTATAATTTTATTTCATAACATTAAAATGCACACCCTTTAAAAATTTTGCTAAATATGCTGTGATATTTTCATTTCTTCCTAGATGTGACATTGCTTAAAAATTTGGGAAATACTGCCTAAAATGATCACTTAATTTTAGTTCAAAAATTTTCATTTAATCCTGAGAAAATTATATATATATATGTGTGTCTATACTTCTGAGATGAGCTATTGTAACTTTTTATATTATTTACATCATTTGGAATATTGTCATCATCTTCACTGCCATATTTATGATGTTTTGGTCATCATATGCTGTGACCTCCTTCAGGTGATATCCACTGGAATTTTGAACTGAACTCTTTATTTAGTTGATGAGGAGAGATTGTTCTAATTTCTCACACCATACTTTTTTTGATTATCTCAGTATCAGTTAATTCTCTTTAGTAAATCAACTCTCCAAATTTGTGTTCACCTCTGCTGTGGCCAGATATTGAACTCACAACTCTTTGGATCAACTTACTTTTTGGATGACTCAGCCAACACTTTTATCGACTGGGCCATGAAGGCCAAAACATTGTGAATATGGCAATAAAGATAAGGACAATAGCACAAACAATGCAAATTGCATAAATATGTAAAGACATGTTTTTTGTCAATTGGTGAAAAAGTTCTTGTTAACCTTATTTTGAAGCCAAATATGTCAACATTATTAAAAGTGTAGATAGAACATTTTTTTAAATTTTAGGTGATTAGTTGAAAACTGGTTTTAAACTAAAAATATTTCCTCATACTTAGTAATCTTCTTTTATGTAATATTTTCAATCAGTTCATGGGTGGTAATGGCTCTCCACAACTTCCTATGCTAAGCAGCTCTAATTAATTTTTGTTTATTTACTATCCCACCTATATCCTGGGTATGATGATAAACTATATCCAACAGCAAAGTTTCTGATCAGCAGGTTTTGAGTAGTGTGAAACCACATCTTAATTGCTGTTGTTCTTAGGTCCACGTTGACCTGGGGTGGTAGCACATGTTAGGGACCCAGCTATGGGCAAATAATTAATGCCCATGCTGGGATCAAAATATGATGAAAGTATAAAAAATTTTATACCAAAAATACCAGCAGTACATATTTATAGAAAAAAAACCCCAGCAATATATATTTGTAAAATAAATTACTGATGCTCCCAAGAACATTAAATTTTGGCATTAATTGACCCATAGGAGTTGGTATGCCGCTAAACAAACAAACTATCCAAACTATTCTTTGTTCTACCATTCACAGAAGCTGAAGATATGAGGAACAGAACATGAGCAAGAAATTTTAATGACAATGGACACAAAAAGGGCATTTATATTTAGATTCAAAAAAAGACAATTGAAATTTCTGGGACATAATGAGGAAAGAGGTTTTAGAGAAGGCAAAATGGGCAAGAGGAAAATCAAATAACATACCTAATGTACCTGTGTAAATGAATTACAAAACAGGGCCTGAGAGGAATCATAAGGAGACAAACATTACATAGAATGAAAAAGAATAGAAAGTTGTAGAGAGTAATAATCATCCATGTCTTGAAGGGATAGAGGAGAACATTGAGTAACCTACCCAATGAACTTGTGTAGATAGATGAAAAAACAGGGACTGAGAGGGATAGTAAGGAGATCAATATTGCATAGAGACACAAAGGATAGAACCCTGATCACCCACATTCTGAAGTTACACAAAAAAATCAGAAAAAAATATTTTAGGTTATAAGTATAGTACTGGAGAAAAAGGATCTATTTTGATTTCTGTAAGAATACTGCATGATGAAAATAAATGCTATAAATTTCAAAATAAAACTCTATAAGCCATTTTAACTCATTAATGCCCACCAAAAATATGGGCTGAGGCTTCAGAATATGCTGACTGCACCTCTGCAAAGGGGTAACCCCACCCCTCCAATGAGGCATCCTAGGTATGAAGATAAACTATATCCGGAGGTTTTGAGGAGTGTGCAACCACTTCTTAAATGTTGTTCCCAGGTCCACCCTGACGTGGGGTGGGAAGCACCTGTTAGGGGATGGTCCCAGCTATGGGCAAGTAGTTAACCCACAAACTGGGATCACAAAACTGTGAAAGTGTAAAAATAGATTTTTATAGTAAAAATTACAGCAATACATTTTTGAAGAAAAGATTATTACAAGAATTAGATTTTTGATAAAAAAATTACAAGCAATAGATTTGAATCTTAACAAAAACCGCATTTACAAAAATACCTCAATGAAACCTGATCTACAAACTGATTTCTTCCAAAGAATACATGTTCTATTCATATGAACCTATCATCAAAATTTTGTTGGCATTAAATAACATAGATATGCAGTAAAACAAAATAAATTAAACCAAACAAAAAAAATATGGTATGAATTATAAAATATTAAAATAAAAAACCAGTATTAATTTTAGGTTTCTAAATAAACCATTATTAATTATATATTTATAAAAAAAATACAGTAATAATTGGAGGTTTATAGAAAAACTGGTATTAAAGTTAAGTTTCTAACTATAACCTACTAATGCCCACACAAGCATAGATGTGAAAAGATGGATACTGATCTTTTAAGCATTTCATACCACATCTCAAATGAATCTATTAATAAAAACAAGTGTTCCTGCTTTCCCTTTCATGACCAACATACAGATGATGAGGAAGGGAGAGACTATGCCAATGACATAGCTATTCATAGTTTGGATAAGAATGATCTTGAATGGAGAATCAGCATCCTCTATGAAATGTTCAAAGAAATGGGACTAAAGATAAACTTTTCCAAAAGAGAAACTATTACCTGTAATTGAAATGGATGGCACATATGATGAATAAAAAATGTGGAATTAATAAATATTAAACATTTCATCAAATACCTTGGTGTATGGATCACTTATAACAAATTTAGTTTAGGAGATAAGGAAGCAGATAAAGTGAACATAAAATAAGCTATTAGGTTGGTGCAAAAATAATGACGTAATAATGTCGTTTTCTGGCGTTAAAAAATACATCAAAAAACGACATTATTACGTCATTATTTTTGCACCAACCTAATACATTTGGGATAGTTCTCCTCAACAACACAAATTGCAACAAAAACTTGATTTATTTTCTTAATTATCACTCTGTATGTGACTTCATTTGCTGTACAAAAATTTCATCCTGCCACTGAAGGTGGCTCTGATCCCTGAACAATAGTGTGTTTGAATTTTATAGTTGCATTGTCATATCCTTCATTGGCAACAGAAAATAATATTGAGTGAAAAAGAATGCAGTGGATAGGGAAGTAATATTAATAATGCAGTGTGCTAAAAGGTTAAATAGCCACATCAAATCAAGACTTTGATATGGATGTGTCCTGCATGGCGCCAAACCTGTTTCGAAATACCGCTTTCTACAATCAATGGTTAAAAATGACTTTGAGTGAGTGAAGCCTCTGAGTCATGGCAAAATCCACAATTTTTTGATCCTTGTGAACTGGCACTACAAAATCACAAACAAAGAACTATACCAAATAAGAGAAGCAACATAACTTGAGAACTTTCAACAGCAGCAACAATCAAATGGATATCACAAGTAACTTAAAGAGAAAATGATGACATAATCAAGATGTTCCACACTACTTCAAACAAAATGTTAGGAAGGAAACCTCTATCAGTACTGGAAAAAGTGATAACAGCTACCAGACTTAAGAAACCAGAGCCGTTGAATGCTTTCAATAGCTGCATCAACTAAAATGGATACCACTTATAACTGAAAGGGAAAATAATAATCAAAATGTTGATATTCCACACTACTTCAAATAAAAGGTTAGGAAGGAAATATCCATCAATACTGGAAAAGCAATAACAGGTACTGACCTATTTTCATGAAAAAATTGTTTTAAGAGAGACATTTGATAAATTTCAACTAAAAGTATTAGTTGATATTTGGTCATTATTCCTTATTAGGAAATGGATAATACTTCCATCACCATCTCAAAAATCAGACAGTGATCATTAATGGGTTAAAACTGCCTTCATTTTATTTGTTCTAAGAATAATTTATCGAGTTCATTCTCATGCCTTCTCATGATAAATACATGAACAAGTAAGATATTTGTCAACAGTTTCTAGTTTTCATTTTCTCTTTCATTTATTTTGGCTTCATGTCCATAGCTGTAAGCTTACTCCAGAAATGTTGCTTCCTCTTTTTATTTTCCATATTTATGTACTTAGATTTATTCAAATAGATCACTGAATTATCCTTGTTAAACTAATATCAAAAATACTACACAGGAGAATTAAATGAGTCAGATAAAATTGCCACAACAGAACATTACCCACATATCAAATTACAGTTGGCAAGAATCAACAGAATTTTTTAGAGAAATCCTGGAAAATGTAATAATTAAAATAAGAAGAATTGAAAATTTAACATCTCAACTGAAAGTTAACTATGATGTTTTTTTTTCATCATTAAGCAAAAGTTGCCAGCTACTAATAGAGAAGAGATTTTATATAATGTTATACTGCATTCACTTCTGCTTGGATGAAGATCTCCTGTGTTTTACATGATGAAGTTGCTTAAGAATTGGCTGACACACACAACAGTAGTCAAAAAACTGCAGGAACCTGGTTAAGCTAACAGAAAAATTCAATATTCTATGAATTATTCAGACTTGTATTTTCATTTTATATATTTCGGCAGCATTGCAGTTATCAGTACAGCAACTGGAATAAAAATCCAACCTAACCTACTGTGTACACTTTTGCAAAAATACCCTTGAGAATGATCTAAATCCATCTCTTCTCTCCCAAGCAATGGATTAAATGGCAGGGTAGACTGGGATCTCTAGCTATTGGTGCCAACCAGTCTAAAAGATGGAAAGCTGTTAATTCCAAAACTGCAGAGAAGGCAACAGGACTCCAATCCACTATCTTTTGCCAAAAGCCTGGCAGTTTGCAGATAATAAAGAAAAGGAATCTTTGGAGAAATCTTCATTTCACAATAATTCTTAAAGAGAAATTCAGTGGTTATATACAAACATATTTTTTTAAATCATTTCACCCAAAGCAAGGCAATAAAGCCACTAGGACACAAGGAGTTACTGAGAATATGAGAAAAAACTACTATTAAGGAGAGAGGACAATAAAACAACAAAAATTAAGAAGAAAAAAATTAACAATTAACATTGCTTTTAAATTTCTGAAGATCAAAATTGTATGGAAAGCAAGATGGTGGAAGATACTTCCATAAGTAAGAAGTGTGAGAGAAGAAACTATTAGGATAGAACTTACAGGTGCATCTAGCCATTTCAACTGTAAAATGATGAGACCTTGCCACCAATCTAGTACTGCACTTAAATTCATGAAGTCTAGGTACCATAGAGGAAAGTTCATCAGAACAATTATCATGAAAGCATTTATAAAAAAAGGCACAGGGAAGCTACATTATGGCGGTGAGAAAGTGACTTACGCCTCAACTGCATCAACTGATTCCAATTGATCAAACGTTAACCAATATTTTTTTAAAACTATTGCCTTGTTTTTTTAAATTTTATCCAGATATGGACATAAAAAGATAAAAAATATTTAATTGACCTTTTCTGCCATATAACTTTAATCTGTTCATTAATCATAATCAAGAGAAAAAAATATACTACATCATCAGAGATTTGGTTTTCAGTCATCTTTCTTTCTTTCCAGTACTTCATCTTTCATTGTCATTTTTATCATAAAATCTTTTAAATAAAAAAAAAAAACAATTCCAATATATCATTAGCTCCGTGGTTGTCACCTGTCATAGTGTAATGGCTATTGAGTTTATTGTAGTCTTGTACCATACTAGACTAAGTAAATGTCTACTATCAGTTTCAAGATTTATTTAAATAAATGACAGACTGAGAATAAAACAAGTTTCCTTTCAGACAGGAAGCCAAACATCAATAAGAAAATAAGAGTTAAATATTACTTTGATAATATTTCCATGTGAATATTATCAAAGTAATATTTAACATAAGAGTTTTCAGAAGCACCTAAAAGAAAATGCTAGTTGATTGGAGATTTCATTTTACATGGGAGTATCCTTTATCAGACAGCAATACAGTTTCTAAGTATCTGTTTCACTATGCAGTTCCAAAGATTCTATCTTCTATGCAGTTCCTAAGATGAAAACATTCAAAGAAGGGGTCTGTAATGTAATCGATCCTGACCTAGGCATCTTTTTCACCAATGTGACATGGATTGCTTCTGTCTTTTCTACAAATATTTTCATGGCAAATGTTCTGATGAGCTGTTCTGAATTTAAGCATGCTACCAGATTAACAACTTTGTCTCACTGTTTTACTGATTTCTGAGATGAAGTATTATGTACACTATTTACATTATTCGGATTATTGTCCTCATCTTTGTTGCCATATTTATCACAACATTTCGGCCGTTGTATGCTCTGGCCTTCTTCAGGTGGTTAGAATGTTGAACTGAACCCTTTATTTCACTCGCTGGGGTAGACTGCTCTAGTTCCCCATGCCATGTCTAATGTCCCTAAGGACACATGGCACAGTTCTTAAAGGCATTGGCTAGATCCAATGACAGAACCCAAAGACTGTGAGTTCAATACCTGGTTAAGTCAGTAGAGAACTTGGAGAGGAGAATTAACAGGCGATAACTGATAACTGACATCCATTAGACATGGCGCATGGAACTAGAACAGTCTACCCCAGTGAGCGAAATAAAGGGTTCAGTTTGACATTCCAACCACCTGAAGAAGGCCAGAGCATACATCAGTTGAAACATTGTGATAACTATGGTGACAAAGTTGAGGACAATAGTCCAAGTAATGTAAATAGTTTAATAGTTTCTTTTCTTGCTTTTGGAATTCCATGATTTCTTGCTTCCCTACTACCTATAATCTTCAGAAATCGCCATTTCAGTCTTCCTGAATGCTGTCTTCTATGCAGTTCACAAGATGTTGTTGTCTATGCAGACTTTGCACTACAAGAAGTAGGATTGGTGAGCATAGAGATATACACATTACATTGCAGTTCTTGATGCAGAAAGTGTGAATGCTGTATTGAGTACAAATTTCAGCTGTGGCTGCTATGTTCACATTTGCAGAAAAACCCTTGAACAGATATGAAACCATTTCTTGACCTTCCAGCTAGAAGTTAATACCAAGACTGACTCGGATCCCTAGTTCTGATTATCCTCCATTCTAAAAGAATAACTCTGAACCTGTTAAGCAGGAGAGTCTAGCAATCCCACTATAAAAAATAGTTACTCTAGAAACAACAGCTGCAATACTAAGTCATAGTCAGGCTGTAGGACTTCACTCTAGAATGGATTCTCCAGATTTAACACACAGCATATCATAACACCTGCAACAATATGCTGATAAGAATAAATTTTTTCACTACCCCTATAGTAATATGTGTGGGCTCTCACAATTAAAAAAATAAAAGACCTTTTTTTATATCTCATTTCATTGGAAATATTATGAGATATGAGATAACAATGGCAGGATGTAAGACCTTTTATATTATGGCCCTACACTTTAACTACAGTGCTCTTTCATCAATGGTCAACAGTTATTAAGCTAGATAGTAGCTATTGCTGTGGTAGTGATAGTTTTACAGACAATGTGACATTTGCTATCAATGCTAATTATTTCTTCCTGATAGTTTCATTGTTATTATTTTCTTACATCTTTTTTCCAAGATATAAAGAAAATAAATAAAATGCAATGATTTAATTATCCTCATTGTTATCACTAATGGATCGTATTGTTTGTCATTTATATTGCAGTCTCCAACAGCAGTCCCACTTGCCAAAAAATAAAATTCCCTGCTCATTTGAACTTTTCGTGTTCATTATGAAATTGAATTTCTTTCTTTCAGGATCTCTTTTTTTGTCTTTCTTTTTGAAAAACAATGTGATAGGAATTGGTTTGGATCTTTTCATCAATTTGTTTGACCTTTTCAAAATAGAAACATTGACTGCTTTTCTCTACAACCTAATGAATTTACCCATACCATAAGTATTTTGATGGAGTCAAAAATCATTTTCCATAATACTAGAATCATGGCTAGCTTTCCTCTTTGTTTTCTAAAGGTTAGTGGCTTCAGTTTATTATATTTTTTCTAATGACATTGTGGACTTATGATTTGTTTGTTTAAGTTTTATGGTGTTTGCTCATAAAGGTTGAAGTTCACTGAGGAGTCAAATTGAGTTGATCCAACAATTTTTTTAAAAAACTTTACTAAAATACAATTGGAGATAATTTTTGAAATACAAATTTACATTAAATATCTAAATACATACATATAGACACATATACATAAAGTTATACAAGAGAATGGTCAGTCAAAAATTAATGCCTGTTATTTTTTTAAATTACAACAGACTTAATAGTTAATACACACAAAGCATACCAAAATGTCTACAAGATTCCAAATCTAGTCTTTAGCAGTTTCCTTTCTTCTCAATTGTGGTCTACAACCTTTGAATGAGGGTCATTCAAAAAGATTATTGGCTGCTTCTTTAACCATATACAAGTTGTTTCTTTCACCCTATCATCTTTAGAGAGGTGGGTAGTAGCACCTGTTAGGATCTCATCTATGGGCAAATAGTGGACCCCCAAACAAAAAAAAAACACTATGAAAGTATAAAAACACATTTTTATAGTAAAAATACCTGCAATACATTTTTTATATAAAAAAATTACTGACAATACATATTTATAGTAAAATTATCAACAATACATTTTATCTGTAGTTGAAAGTATACGACTTCATCAAAATATTTTGATTTCAGAATTAAATAACCCATAGAGACTGATATGTCACTAAACAAAATCAACCAATCAATCTTCAGAGAGCTGCTGCCCTCTGACTACCTCGTTTAATAAACCTAAACAGATAAAAGTCTGAGAGTGCCAGGTTAGGACTCCAGTAGCTCTTGAATTTTTCTATATTTTTGGAAATAATTCCAATCATAATTGATCTGACAAAGTTTTGTGTATTTGGAAAATATCACAAGAAGATCTTTTTTCTCAAGGACCTTCCAAATGAACAAAGTAATGTTTTTTATTAAATATGCTACAAACACGTATTGATATTTGTACAGAGGAGTAAATCCTCTCAAAAAAGGGGCTACCTATTTGCTAGACCTATATTTATCTTCTTTTATTCAAGTGCAATCCTAGCCTATGTCTAGCTTTTTATTTATCAAAATGACAGAGAATTTGGCATTAGATAACCTGGAAAAGGTTGATAACAAAAACTAAGCCTAATTTTTTTATTGGGAATTTCTGTATTAATAGACTCAATTTTTATTCTCAGAAACAGAGAAAAAAAAATTAAAAAAACCTTTCATACATTTGTCTTTTGCCAAGAAAAATCCAAGGTCCCTTCTAAGCAAAAGATAGAGAGTTGTCATCAAACAAGGCCATGTTTCAGTGAGACACTCTTTGTAGAGATAAGACCCATCATTTTAAAACTGCCATTTAGAATTATCTGGAAACTTTCAGGTTGTAATTATGCCAAGACTGATAAAGTGTTGATTCTGTTAAGCTCTGATGGCAAATCACAAGCAGCAAGTTTTTGTAAAAAACAACTAGAAAGACAGCTAAAGTCTGAAATGATATCATATTTCTGTATGGGATCAGAGTAGAATAAGTATTATTTCAATTTTTTTATTAGATGAGGCATTTGCAAAAGAAGGTAAAAAAAAAATGTATTCAACAATATATCAGTGAAAAATATTTGAGTTGTTACTTAATAAAAATATATTTTATATATAGAATAAAACCTGGCTGGTTATTTATGACAGCAAAGTCATATTTCAAAATACTGAATAATTTTCTTAAGTCCTTTCATCTGCCCTTTTCTTTGGCTACTCTGATGAATCATAGTTTTTGTTACTGGGTTTTGATTCCCCATTTACATACAGCCTTGAGTGTAAGCAAATAGACTTCTGGTAAAATTTGCCTTTCTTAAACATTTTGCTTAGTTTTTGTCTAATTTTTTCTAGGATGATGAGTTACCATTATTTACACTATCTATATTGTCCTCATCTTTGTTGTTTTATCACAATGTTTCAGCCATTGTGCCTTTCAGCTTTCATCAGATGTACATTGATCTGGGTAATCTACAGGGAGTTCCAAACTGAACCCTTTATTTAATCTGTGGGGTAGATTGTTCTCATTCCACTGCTCAAGTCTTGGGATATCCTATCTAGTTCTTGTTTTATTTAGTACTGTTCAGTTATTGCTCACCCATTTCCACTGAGTGCAAGTAAACACTGCCCGACCCAGAGACACAAATTGATGCTTTTACTCACTAGACCATAGTATTAGTTTGTGAATTTAGTGACATAGCGGTTGTGAGTTCAATCCCTGGGTCGGACAGTGTCTACTTGCACTCAGTTGAAAAAGGTGAGCAATAACAGTACTAAATGAAATAAGAATTAGATAGGATATTAGTTCTGGTTATGACAATAAAGTACATTTGGTGGCAACACCTCTGATTGGCAGATTGGAGGTTTGATGATCATGGAACTACCACTTAATTGCTGTTGTTCCCAGTTCCACCCTGACCTGGGGTGGTAGCACTTGTTAGGGTCCCAGCTATGGGCATATAGTGAACTCCCAAATAAAAACAAAACATCACAAAAGTACAAAAATACATTTTTATACTGAAAATACCAGCAATACGTTTTTATGTAATATAAATTAGCAACAAAACATTTTATAGCAAAATGACTGACAATACTGTAGTTGCATTCAAAATATTTAGCTGAAACCATAAAATTGTTCAAAATTTTTAGATATTGACATTAAATAACACTGTGTATGGGCACTCCATATCAAAAAACCTTGTTATATCAAACCTTTGTGGGTAGATTTTTAAATACTAAGCGCTAGTCTAGATGAGTGGCAATAGGACAGAGTCTAGGGACGAATAGCTTTTCACAAAGGTTTCATGATAGTAAGAAAATCAGTTTACTGTTTGTATTTTTTGTGGAATGCTACTTACTGCAATGATTTGCTTCATCTCCTAAACAAATAAAGAATGCATGTATAAAATAGTATGCCTTATACATACATACATACATACATACATACATACATACATATATATATATATATATAAGTGAACATGGAAGTCAACACTTAGAGGTGACAGTCTGTTTCATACTAGATGCAATCGTCATGCTTGACGATTGCATCTAGCATGAAACAGACTATCGCCTCTAAGTGTTGACTTCTATGTTCACTTTTATATTTACACACACTCTGTCTCTGATATTGAGCACTTTATCCCATAAATATAGCACATCTTAAGACTATATATATATATATATATATATATATATATACATACACACCATTAAAGAAAACGAAAAACTGTTGGTAGAACCAACAGACAGCTTGGCAAAACCTAAACTTTCATTCAGACGCAGTCTCAATTAAAGATGACAATACTGCAAAAACAAAGAGAAAACAAACTTGCCTACTTAGTAAAATAAAGTGCATGAAGCCGAGATTGCCTAGACCAAGCAAAAAATGCTTACCAATGTTGTCCTATGAAAGAACAGCTCTAGTCATGACTTGAGTTTCATGCATTTTTCTCATATATATGTGTGTGTGTGTACATACACCCAGACATGTATATGAGAAAACTGTGTGAAACTCTGAAAAAGCTAAAGTTTAAAATAAGATAAAAGCTTAAAATATAAAGCAAACTCAAGGCTCATTGCCAAAATCAACAGAGATTATATATAATAATAATACCAAATTGGCTACTCAGAGGTTCATGCAAATGGCTCATCAGGTGGAACTGTGATGTCCCAATTGATGATTGCCATTGCATGGAACTCTGAGTAGTGGATTTGGTATTATTATTATTATTTTATATTATAAATATATATATATATATATATATATATATATATATATATATATGAGAAAACTGTCATTATTTTGTTTTTGTTTTTATTATTAGCATATGCTTTGCAATTATAAAGGTTTCTTCAGATGCAACAAAATTTATTGAAAGTATAGGGGATATTATCTATTCATATAGACCACTTACAAATTCTTCCACAAATTACTTCATGTGTGTATATATATATATATATATATATATAATCTTACAGCCATTAAAAATAAAGAAAAGGTATGACTTTTTCATTGTTAGATTCAACCACTTATTTCAATAATACTTTGAGAATTGAAAATAAGTAAACTGAAAATAAAAATTGAAAAACTTATTTAGCATTTAATAAGAAAAATTTGAATACAGGGCAATTAGCTTCAATAGTAGCTGGTCAAAACTTTGAGACCATATCTAAATGAAGTTTTAATCGGTAAACACGTAATGTATATTTAGTCATTTGTGTTCAAGCCTTAGTGCAATCAACATCTCTCAGTGGTATTTGCTGCATTACATTACATAAAAACATGAAAAAGGCTAAAAATTTTGAATGTAGCAGAATTGTTTAGCTGTAAAAGCAAGGTTTCTCTCAAGGTGCCATTTTCATTGTCCTTAAGGTTTTGGTTGGCAGTATATATATATTTTCCAATGAAGAATTTCATGGAAGAATTTACAAGTGGTCTGTATGAATTTCCAATGATACTTTGAATAAATTTTGCCACACTTGAAGAAACCTTCATAATGACAAAGCATATGCTAATGATAAAAAATTAAAGAAAAACAAGTCTCAGTCTTCCCATATATATATATATTAAACTACTAGTAATACTCAGTTGAAAAAAAACTTGGATAGCACAACTTGTAAGTCTATCAAAACAAATAGACAAATATATATATGTGTGTGTATGTATGTAGGAAAACAATATGTAAATCTTTTATATTTCAAGAATAATTTCAGTGAAAAAGTTTTTATGTGGTATTTTGTCCTTTAGGACATCATTGAAATAAAGTAATGTTTGCATTGATGGGACCACATATTCACACAAAGGAAACGGATGATGAGAATTTTAATTTTAGAATTCTTTTTTTTTAAATATGTGTTTTACATATATAATATAGCCAGTTTCATTTAGTGCTTTTTCTTTTTGTTCATGTTTCCATCACTTTTGCTATTAAATATCGCATATTGTGATAACAAGATCTGCCAAGAAAGGTGAAATGTTTGAAGAACCTACAATCAGGTACTTTTTTTGTATGTGTGAGTATGTGTATATACACACAAACAGACAGACAATGAAGTTGGTGCTGAAAAGTTCTCACATATAGAATATGTATTTAATAAAAGGAAACATGATGATTTCCATTTGGAAATCCATTTAGCAGGTTTTCGAAAAAAGAAAAAAGGAAAAGGAAAAAAGTCTTGGAGAATGTATGTTTTATACTTTAACAAAGCAGGAACCCATGTGAAGAACAGAGTCCAAAGGCTATAAAGACATGATAAGGTCAAAATGATAGGAACCTCCTGAAGGTTGTCTTTGCCCAGTAAAGTGATCCTCAGAATACAGTACTCACATGGGCTTTCTACATGGCAGAGAAGATAATAACAAAATGTTTTGAATAGCACCATTAAAATGTGAACATAAGAACAGCCATGTTGTTATCTCAGTGAGGAATGAAAAGAATTGAAATCTTTATGAAAAAGACTTGCCTCAAGATACATTGTCATGCAGATATGGAAAGTTAAGAGGTAAGAGGTCTATAATATTCACCCAACAGAAGCAACTCATAAAGCATACAGCTTTTATATATGTGTATGAAAAGCTAAGTATTGGTTCTGTATGTAAACCAAGTGAATGAATATAACAACACTGATTTTATATAAACTTAAGTGCCAAAAATTAAAGAAAGCAGTACATTGGATAGTTTCATGCTCCCCTGTTCTAGAAAAGGATTCAGCTGTATGATGATATAATATGTAAAGAAGTGATGTAGCTGTGACATAAGGTCTTCCGGGTGAAAACCAGTTCTCTCTCCAGATACTAAATTTTCTGCAAATGCTTTTAAAAAAAAAAAATCTAACCTGGGGGATAGACTATAAGCAGTTCTTCAATGGATCTGAAATCCCCTCTAAAATTTTCATCCACAAAGCCAAGCTAAATTTTAGAGAAAATTGTATCAATACCAATATCAAAGTACATTAGAAAAATCATTTAATTTGCATAAATGGAGGTAGATATATTGGATTCATACCTTTCCCAAGGTTATTTTTGTGAAAATGTTAATATTAGTCATTCCTCATGAAGAAACATTTGGCATTCATTGACTGAGCAGCCAGTACTAATTTTGGTGCAAATTTATAGACTCTTTTAAGACATTTTTTCAGGAAAATAGATTTCTTAAGTTCAGTAGCTGTTGTCACTATTTCCAGTATTGATGGAGGTTTCCTTCCTAACCTTTTATTTGAAGTAGTATGGAATGTTAACATCTTGATTATGTCACTGTTTTCCTCTTTGAGTTACTGCTGTTGAAAATCCTCGAGTGATGTGGTTTTTGTTATTTGGTACAGTTCTTTGTTTGTGATTCTGTAGCACCCTCTTCACAAGGCAACAAAGTCAGCCTGAATATGAATTTGACACACCAATTCCACTTTCCATGCAGATAATCACTACTCAACACATATACCAGTGGTATGCTTCTTATATTTCCCTTAAATTCATGTATGAATTCCTCACAAAAGCAGATTTACTTTCACTCAGTTTAAACACATGAACTTTGTATCTGCCCTGAGGAACATTAAGAAACTTATGCTTCAGATATCATCTTTATATTAAAGAGTATTAAAAGTATTTGAAGAAAAGACAAACAGAAGAAAACATTTTTTTAAATTGGGCCTTGCATTCAGTGAACAATGAGTAAAAAAAATTAATAAGCAATTGAAATTACTGTTTATAATTAATAATAATCATTTAAAAAAAAACAACTAATTTAGTATGCTGGAGTCTTTGAAATACTAACTTCATTACTATAATAGCTGTTTGGTATTTGCTATAAATAAAAATCAGTCCAACTATACATCATATTATCCAATACTTTAAATATTATTTTTATAATATATATTTATGTATTTATACTATATTTATATTAATAAATATTTATACATTCATAATAAAAAACAATACATTAAATCTTATATTTAAACACATGCAATTCATAGGCCACCTTTGTTTTCAAGTCTTCATCAAACACAAACTGTTGATATGAAAAAATACACAGACACATACACATATTTATAGTGTACATATATATTCCAATATATTTTAAGTATTTATATATATGCATGCATGTGTGTGTGTGTATGTTTATTCTTTATGAATATTACTATGAATATAAATTGGAAAAAACCCTAGAGCATAATTCTGAGATGAGAGGATGGGTTTGAAAAAAGTTTTGGATCAATAAGTCTTACAATGAGAAGCCAACTAAAAGTAGGAAGTACTTATCTGATTTTGTGTACAAAAACATTTAAACAATATCTTCAAATGTCAGTTTGGTACTAGGCTCCCTTCAGTAATCTGACAAACAGCTTACTTGGAAATTACGAGTCATTGAAAAACACTAATGCCCAAAACAGCTATCAATTAGCTGTTTATATACCTGTGTCATCACAAAAATAGTATGTCTAAATCAAATACATCAAACATTTCATTTAATTTAAAATGTAACAATCACGGTTGTATCTTAGCACTGACTGTATTTAAATATCATCCCGTCAGTTTTTTTTGGGTTTTTTTATTGCTAATCACCAACTGATATTTCCTTGTCTTCATTTTTTATGGGTCAGATCCTTTCAGGTCACCAGTGAAATAAAACTAAATATTTCCAAAAGAAGAAGAATAAAACTTGATGATCAAGCATCAAATTTTGTAATAAAAATCACAAACATTTTAGCAAATGTTTTATTAACATTATTTACATTCAGACTAATATCCTCATCTTTGTTGTTATTATCACAATATTCTGGCCAGCTTCCTTCAAATATCTCTCAATCTGAGTAACCTTCATGGAATTTCAAAATTGAACCTTGTATTTAATCTATGGCAGTAGATTGTTCTCATTATGCAGAAGGCCAGAGGGAAGAATGACCAAACATTGTGATAATAACAACAGGGATGAGGATATTAGTCTGAATGTAAAGAATAATAATTCTATGTGCCAGAAATTCAAATAGAAATTAGCAAGTGCATTGCAAATCAGGAAGAAAGGGGTTGTCAGTAATCAGGAGATAACACTAGCATTATTAACAGAATAAGGCTTATATATATATATATATATATATATATATATATATATTCAATAATTAGTCATTTTTATGGTATGGAGCACTTTTATGCCAGAAGGCTAATTTTGGGGAAGACTATATTTAGAGTTGCTTACTTTGGAATCATTTTATATATATATATATATATATATATATATATATATATATATATAAGAAGAAAAAGAAAAAAAAGAAATGGTTGATGAGTGAGTGTAATGTGAAAAGAAAATGATGAAAAGAACTAATAATCATAGCATTCTATATGTACTCATATCCATGCAGGCAGGAACATAGGTACACATACACTATGAAAAAAAAAATAAATATTGATTTAATTCCTTGATTTTTTAATTTTAAAATTGCCATGTATTAAGTCAATAAAATAAGAATTGTATTTTAGGTTCAAAATCATATAAAAAAAATGATTTAATCATACCAGAGGCCCTTTTAAAAGATTTCTAAAGAATTTGTAAAAATGATTTTTAAAAAACAAAAATTAACCTATTATTAGAGATATACATATTTCTCAGAATATTTCTTTGTAACTTAAATGGATACTCTTAACCAGAAGTATGTTGTCAACTCATAATATGACAGTTCCCCAAGACATGTATGAATACCATACACCTCCTAACATCTAACCTATATTTTTTAACTTTTCTGACTTAGCTTTGGCCTTTCTTTTGATTTGTTAAAAAGAGATGTACCTATAATATTTTAAAATCTGGATCTCCTCTCACTCCATCTTTAATAAGGAAACATATTGTTTTCTATTTTCAAATGTAAATCATTTTCAAAAAGTTACCAAATATTGCCTCATGACAAGATGAAAATTTTAAGTCTCAAAATTTCCATCATTAAAATATTATGCTCTACATTTATATTGAGCACTTTTTAAAGAAGTAAATGCCTGAGAAATGTGGATTCTAAATCTGTCTATTCTTTCTCTTCATTTGGATATATATATTACATAAATAACAAGCAGTAAACATAGTAATGCCTGGATATTGAATCAAACATTGCTTGTGAAAGACAACTGTTAGGCACTTTTTAATATCAGACTGATCCAAGAAAATGCAAAGAGCAAAAGAAACATCTTAATTTAATAAATATTTATCAAGAATTCTACATTGTTGGAAAACTGCACTTTTTAATTAAATGCATTACAATTGTTTCAAGTTTACACTTCAGAATTTTCAAACAGTTTCAGTTGAACCCATATAACAGGAAATTAAAACACTACTAATGTGAACTTTGACTTACTATCAAGCATTAGTTTTACTTTGTTAATGAGGAAACTGAAATAATTTCAATGAAAGATCAAAAAAACAAAGCAGGGTAAAAATACAAATTTAACTCGAAATTATGTCACTATGTTGTTTTTTTAGGAATGATTTAAATCCATTATGAAATGGGTAGAAATAAATAGCAAGAAAAATTTCTCCAGATAATACCAATTCAGAATACACCTTGCTTTACAGGTTTAACATTTAGTGTTTTTGAGAAAAACCCAGACAACTTACATTTCTATAACCCATTAGAATTATTAGGCCACCACATGTACTGCAGCCATGGTATCAGTGGGTATAGCTAGGGTAAAATAGTCAGAGAGCTTATCCATCTTTCAGCTGGTTTTGAATTCAGAGTAGTCCTTCAAGAAGAGTTGCCCTATCAATGATAAAGAGCCAAGTCAGCACTGGTATTTAACCCTTAGCTGTAGAAATATCATTTTATGTCTTTTCCAAGGCCATACTACAAACTGAAAGTGTAAATTAATTGACAGAAATGCCTAACAAAACTGACAAAGTTTCCAGTAAACAATAATAAAAGAAAAAAGAACAGGGTAAAAATAATACTAAGCAAACTATATATATATATATATATATATATATATATATATATATATATATATATATATATTCATACATGTTACATTAAATGATATAGACAAGTGTTGTCTATTTTATGTAAATTCTTTTCATAACGTCTGATAAGCTTAATAACATTATCATTAAACGAAGAAAGAAAATCACAATATTGATACATATATTTTAATCCAATCTAAGCTTTTGGCTTACATAAGCCATTATCAAAGATGACAATTACTGTACAATATATTAAGCAATACATGGACAAGAATGTGATGATAGTCTGCTTCTGTTTACATGAATGATTTCCAAGAAACGATAAACACGTGCATATAAGACGCTGGAAGTGAAAACCGCACTGCAGCTCATGATGTCACACATGACCACGTGAGAGTGAATTTGAGAAGTATTAAGTATGGGAAGCCGTTGGTATAAACCAATGGCTTCTGTTACCAATTATAGATATATGAATGAAAAAATGCTGCCTAAATACACACAATATATATATATACAAGACAAATGTAGGCAAAACAACAGTAATAAGGCAAAAAGCTCACAAAGTAAGAACAGTGTTAACAAACGAGATACAAACAAGTGACTGTAGCATTCTGACTTCAAGACAAGAATGGACAAAAATATGGCAGATAAGACCAAGAAGTGGCTAGGAAGAAATCCTAGAATGCATCTGTAGATTTGTCTATAAATTTGGGAAGATTTTTTTTGCAGTCATTCCTATAGATAGAAAGAAACAAATTCAATTCAAACTCAGCATGCTGATTAAAATTTTCTGCACTGATCGCCATTACTAAAACATTATCAAAACCAATGCAGTGTGATATTTTGTCAAAGAATTTGAAATATTCTAGTGTTTACAAAACATCCTAGATTTAGTATTTCAAATGGCATATATCTTGGATTTGACAGTCATTAGAAAATGCTTACCATTTTTCTTTATTTTTATCTCCACCACAAGACAAAATTACAGGGTTGAGTCCTGTAACTTTGTTTTTTGGATGATGTGATGAAAAGCAAGAAAACCTCTATCTTGTGAATTCTTAGATGTGAAATAAATTTGGAAGTAAGTAAAGAAGAAAAAAAAATATTATAAACAATAAAAATAATAAATTGATTAAAGAAACTACTTTATCGCAGAACTTGGGAAAACAATGAATGATCATAATTATTGCAACTATATATATTTATGAAATAGATACAAGTAATAGATACCATCAATTTAAATCTCTGCTGTGTTGAGGTCATATTCAAACACAGAAAAATTTACTGGACTTGAGAAACCTATTTTCCAGAAAAATTGTTTTCAGAGAAACATTTGATAAATTTCAACCAATTGTAACACTAGCTGCTTGGTCAATGAAAGCCAAATATTTCCTTATCTTATAAGGAAACAGTTACTATTACTATTCCCATTATATATATATATATATATATATATATATATATATATATATATATATATATATATACTTCTGTTCATATTTCCAAGATGAGGTATTTTAACTATTACACCATTTACATTGCCATAAGGACACCCAAGGACACATGGCCCAGTGGATAAAAGCATTGGTTGATTGATCCAAGAGTGATGTAACCCAAAGGGTTATGAGTTCAATATCTGGGCACAGCAAGGGAACAAATAGTTGGAGAGTTTAGTTATAGGGGAGAATTAACAGAAATTGAGATATCCAAAGGCACGTAGAATGAGAACAAATTATAACAAAACTAAATAAAGGGTTCAGTTCAAAATTCTAAGAAATATCACATGAAGAAGGCTCAAGCATAAAACAGCCAAAACATTGTGAATATCAAAGATGAGGATAACAGTCCAAATGAAGTAAATAATATATATATATATATAGATACATACATACATACATACAGAGTTTGTCAATTGTTGTTCCATACACTGCCATACATGTAATTTATGGAAACGATGAATTTTTTCAACATGAAAGTGCACTAGCACACTACAATCATGACATGCAAGCTTATCTGAATTAAAAATGGCTAAGACAAAGAGGTGCAGTCGAGTACCCATGACATTCTCCTAATTTAATACCTGCAGAATTTTACCTATGGGGGGGACACTAAAGGATGTTGCGTATCACAGAAAACTGACTATATTGGCAGTCCATAGACAATAAATTGAAAATGCATGTGCAACAATCCTACTGGATGCTTTGGCCAATGTTGCTGCACTAATAAATGCTTGAAAGCTAAAGCACACCATTTTGAGCATCTCTTGGGATTACAGAGCCAAATGTAACTTGTATTAATCTTGTGATGTCTGAATAATTTTTCCTTTCCTGAATTGTTCATACATTTTTTTTTGGTGAACTCTCTCTCTCTCACTACACACACACTCACATATATAAATAGTATGACAAATTAGAAAAAGAATTTGGAACGTGTTCCATCGATCAAAAAAACTTTTTTCCAATTTGTCAAACTATTTTTTCTAAATACTGTTTGTTATATAAAATTATACAAAATACATGGGATCAACAGTTCTCCCTGATTTTCCCATATAGTGAAACCTAGGTAGGTAGTTTCTGGCTCATTATCATTTATTTGTTTTACTTTTGCTCTACTTAGTGTATTGAGTACTCTTCATTTTAACTTATTACTTGCTGTTTTTTTTTCTTTGCACCAGAAATTTAAGGTAATGGACAAATTTTTCACCCTGTTCAGAGGTTTCTGGTGCTTTCTTTTTTTGCCAATTTTTCCTCAGATGTCAATTTGTTTGAAAATTGTGCCATCCAGGTTTTTTCACTCACCCAAGTTTAAATAGATTTACATATATATCACAAATGCACTATGGATTTCCCATAGGTCCCATTAGCAAAGCTAATCACCAAATTAATGATTAATTTTCTTAATCATAATTATCAAATCCATTATAAACATTTAGAATGCTTATAGACATAGTTAATACACTAATTTGCATGTTTGTTTCTGTTTGTAAATTAAATTATGTCATTGACTAAAAGAAAACATGAGAATTAATCACATACTTATTTCATACTTAGTGGGTGTTTATATATCTGGCAATATCTAAAAGGAACTGCCCTTCTTTTCTCTGGGGTGGATGTTTATATATCTGGTGATATTTAAAAGAAACTGCCCTTCTTTTCTTTGGGGTGGATGTTTATATATCTGGCAATATCTAAAAGGAACTGCCCTTCTTTTCTCTGGGGTGGATGTTTATATATCTGGTGATATTTAAAAGAAACTGCCCTTCTTTTCTCTGGGGTGGATGTTTATATATCTGGCAATATCTAAAAGGAACAGCCCTTCTTTTCTCTGGTGTGAGTGTTTATATATCTGGTGATATTTAAAATGAACTGCCCTTCTTTTCTCTGTGGTGGGTGTTTATATATCTGGCAATATCTAAAAGGAACTGCCCTGCTTTCTCTGGGATGGGTGTTTATATATCTGGCAATATCTAAAAGGAACTGCCCTTCTTACCACTAGGGTGGTTGTTTACATACCTGTCCTGCAGTCTAATAAGCTGTTTTTAAAATATACAGTGAGTACCTTATTCCTTTAATCTAGTCTCTCATTTTAATAACAAACATTAAGGTTTATCCATTTTTTAAAATAAAGTTATGAAATTTTTAATTGTTAATCAAAATGATCAGTTTTATGAACATTTACAACTTTTTACTACTGCCCATTGTTTTCAGATGTGTTTGTTTTAAATTGTCCAACCTGCAGTTAGTTTATTCTTAGTTATCAGCAGAAGAAGTCTGCTAAGAACAAAAAAAAATATTATTCTGAAATGGAAAAGAATTCTTTGAATGTTGAAGCTGTTTTGCTAATCTGAAATCTAAGTAGAATAATGACAGGCTTTTCCAGTTCTACTTCCAAGTTGTTAATCTTCAAGAAGCTCGACAGGTCTTTTAGTTTCTTCAATGTTTCTTATCAGATTCTTGTCAATGTCTTTGAGTCAGTATCCTCTGAAAAAGACAAGCTATTAATTCCTGGTGGAGTTCAACTGTAAAGATATAGATTATCCCCCATAATAATAATCAAAAAAGCATACCAAACATGAAAAATAACTGAACTTTTGTCTATTGTTTGTTTGTTTTTTTTTTTTGTTTTTTTTTGACTATGATTAACTCTTACATAGGTGAACATAACTCCACAGAAAATTTAGACTTGTACTTAATGGTAACATTTCATGAAGAATCTACCCTAAAAGTATTTCATTACTTTGTTGAATGATGCTAGTATGTTTGGGTAAAAATTATTCAGGGCTATGTTGCAGGAATCAACACTTTGGATAGTAAATATTTATTGTTTCCTGGTACATTTATCCAGCAAATAATATTGGCGGACTCAATGTGAGTCCAGGTAAAAATGATACACAATAAATATAAAACAAACAACAATGCATGTATTAACAAAAAGAATTACAAATGCATACAATTGTAATGAAATGAAAAAAACAATAAAACAAGTGGTAAGAAATGTCTACATATGTGTAACAAGCGTGTATGATATACACGTGTGTATATGCGTGTGTGCGAGAATTCAAAAGTCAAAGGAGGACCCAAGAAGTAAATATTCTTTGTCGGCATTGTTCCTATTTACATGTGAGTACATCTGAAAGCAAGAGCTAAAAAGACCAAAAAAATAAAGTGAGTGAGTGAGAATATCATTGCCTATTTATAGGCTTAAAGAGTGCCCTTTAGTGAGTGCTTTTGGCTGAATCAAGTGGGGTAACCCACAACTTGTGGTCATTTACAAGGGTCAGTTAAAAAGTTCATCGGCTGGCCAAGATATAAATATAAGTAGACATACCAATTGGGAGACTAAAAGACATGCAAGTGCACCAGAATACAACATTATTATATCTTGATTAGCCTATCAACTTTCCAGCCAAACCTTGTATTACAACAAACTATTTATCAGTTTGCCTAAAGAAACGGCCCAATGTATGCATTATATATTGGATACATCTGTATTATGTAAATCATAAATACAAACTAATGAACTGACTTCACTAACAGCAGATATAGCAATTGATTAAATATAATCATTCCACTTCATGTCAGTGAAAAATATGAGAACAAGAAAGGGCAGTGAGTTTTTGCTTTGTTTCTAAATATATTTTTGATTTGTTAAAAACTTTGGTGACTTTGTGAAAGTTATCTTTTTCTCTTCCTTTTAAATTTCTACATCACAATATTCCCTTGTCTATTCCTGTATTAAATAAAGACTTAAACTTTTGCAATGCTTGATTTTCATGTACCCAATATGTAATTTGCACCTTGGGTTGTCTCTTTTGCTGATAATTCTGCATACTGTTTTCTTACAGTTAATGATTATTCCTTTCCTTTTGTCTCATACTTTCAGTTGTCTTTCTGAATCTTCCATTAACAGTGTCGTCTGCATCACATAAATGATAAAGATTATATCTGCTAAAAATAAATTCCGCTCGGTTTTTAGTATTCTTAGAATTATCTCACTATGCAGGTTAAATAAATCTTTTTTAGAAAACATATACTTGTAATCTTCTTTCTATTTTTGCATATTCACTGAACTCATTCTCTCTACCTAGACGTAAGCTATTTGTTTCCAGTTGAGGTTATGGATTATTTCAATATTTTTGCTGTGTAATTCAAGTTATCCTGATATTTCAAGGTTTTCTTTGTTTCATACTTTCTCAAAAACTTTTGTGCAATCTATGAAACAGGTAGAGATCTTTCTGCACTTCTACTGCTCACTGTAATAGTATTCTGATCATGCAGATGGCTTTTGTTTTTTCAAAGCCATCATGTTCTTACCTTATTTCCACTCTAATTCTGCTATGATTCGTAATTTTTAGAAGCTTTGTTACAGAGCACATGAATCTGATTCTTTGATAGATTTCACATTTGTTCACACCTGGTTTTTGTGGTAGTATTGTGAAAATTGATCTATTGAAGTCTTCCAGCACTGTCGTATATTTCAGTTATCGCTTCAATCTCCAAATTTGCTTATGCTATCAGTATATCTATTACAATCTTGTCACGTCCTGCTATGTGTCCTGGGTAAGAAGATAAACTACATCCATCAGCAAGGCTTCTGATCATTAGGTTTTGAGCAGCATCGAACCACCTTTTAATTGCTGTTGTTCCCAGGTCCACTCTGACCTGAAGTGGTAGCACCTGTTAAGGTCCCAACTATGGAAAATATTTAACCCTATAAACTTGGGTCAATACACTATGAAAGCATAAAAATAGTTTTTTTTATAGTAAAAATACCAGCAATAGATTTTTGAAAAAAGAAAAAATTACCAGCAATGCATTATTGAAAACAATATATATTACCAGCAATATCTCCGACTCTTGACAAAAATCCTCTTTACAAATATATGTCAATGAAACCTGATCTACAAACTGATTTCTTACAAAGAATACATATTCTAGTCATACAAACCTACCCTAAAAATCTTGTTGGCATCAAATAACCCATTCAGGTGTTGATATGCCATAAAACAAAACTAAACCAAACCAAGTCAGGTCCGGTTACTTGGTTCTTTTTTTTTTATATCTTGGCCAGTGCTGACCTAACTGCAGATTTTAATATTGGGTCGGGAGAAGCGTCCATGTTTTTACCAAGTATAGATTTCTCTCCTCTCTTATCATGGAAGAGTTTTCTAGTGTATTAATTCCATATCTATACTACTTTTTCTTTTTCCATTAAGTGAAGATTTTCATATTGCAAGTTAACCATTGTTTTGAGATTCTTCTATATGCCATGTTCCTTGAAGCTGTGGGTGATCATGAATCTCCATAACTTCCTATCCTTTGTAGCTGCTAGTAATATTTGTCTTTTTACTATCACCCATATTCCCAGTTCTGCCATCCATTTATACAAACTTGTTAGGCAGATACAACTTGAGCTTGGAAGAGAAATTAAATCTAGGTTGACATCTCCTGCTGATTATTAATTTTACTAACTTTTGAGGTATTCACTTATGATTAACGTTGGCTTAAAGCCCAAGTATCATCTTGTCTTATATTTCTATCTCCAATTAGTCTATTGTGCTAAAGTTGCAATTCTTAATTTTCTTTCAACTGAACACTGTGGAGGAAGAAACTGAGTCAGTCAGCTTAATTTTATTAATTTTAAACATTTAATACAAATTTATACAACTACAGTTGCTGCAAGAGCTTCTTCTATTTCTATGCATCACATCCCTTCTGGAAATGGGGCTATCATGGTTCTATATTTGATAGAACAAATCAAATTCTGTATATCCTTCCCCTTGCTTATCTGTGCGGATCACCTTTTATTATGATTTTTCACCACACATGCAATTTAGCAATAATTTTAACAGCACTAGAAGCACTCATGCACCTTACCTAAATTGCAAATGGCAGCTCCAACCAGACAGGTGAAACATCATGGCATCTAAGCCACATGTAGTTTGGAATTCCTTGACCCTATTTCACCACAGGTTCTCCACAATTTCCCATCCTGTGTAGCTCTTAGCAATGTTTCTCTTTTTGCCATCCATTTACATAAGCTTGTTAGTTAGGTTACTCACTGTTTCTCTGTCCTATTTGCCTTCAATGTCTTGAGAGTGTCAAATTCTCCAAACCCTCTTTCTGATTCTAAGCATAGGTGTCCTTTTTCTTTCCATTTTCTTTCCATTTTCTTAAAACTTCCTAGTTGCTCACTAGCCTCTTCCATGTTATTCTCAACATTCTTCTGTAGAACCATATTTTTATGTTGCATCAAGTCTCCTCTTCATCTGTGAGGAAACTATTCAATATTCACTGCCTTATAGGAGGATGGATATTACATAAAAGCAAAGAAAATTGCTGAACTGCTAACATAATTTTCCTGTTTCTTAATACTTTGTTTAGCTTTTGGAAGTCATCTTTTGCTATTCTAATGTGCCTTCAGATTTGATGTCACATTTTTCCATCATGTTATGATTTGGGGGTGGGGGTGAAATATTACCAGTAATCTAGGGTGCTCCAGTAATATCAAGTTTCATTCATCACCCTTTGAAAATGAAAGATGATGCAATCTTTATTCAGTTTTAGAGCATCCTTATATATTCCTGCCTTTCAAATGCAGACATCTTGTGTTTAGCTAACTATACCAAAGTCAAGTTTGTACCTGACATCCCAATTTTATTGGAAATATATTTACCTTATGTTTTTTTTTACATTTGACTGGAAAATAAATAGTCATAATTTTTCTTTATTTACATGAACACAGTTAACATTTATTCTCAAGAGGAACCATTAACACAATTAACTTTTTTATTTTTTATTTAAACCTATTGGTGATAATACCAGGACTCTAAGCTGAATATGATTACAGCTGGAAAGGGGGATATGGGGGTTCTAAATCCATTTTGATTGTCTAATATTTTGATCATCAAATAAAGATAGTTTTTCCTTTTTACTAGAAGTACCTCCTGGAATATTTATCTCCTTAACAATATTTATTTTTACTGCTAGAATTCTATTGAATTTTTTATTGGCAATTTCAAAGCATCATTCTGCTGCCTTAACTTCACAAGTCAATGCCAAAACTACATTCACTAAACTCTGTTTGGTATAAGACCACAACAAAAAGCCATCCAATACTTAAATTATTGCTATACAAAACTCAATTGTTAACCAAATCTACAAGTGGTACCCAGAAAATTCTAGTTGAGAGACTAAAATTGACTGAAAATTTGAAATAAGTTATTAATATTTATAAATATGCTTTTCTTCCTTGATCATTGCGGATTAACAAACAAAATATCACAAGTGTTAGCGAATTGTATGCATAAGAATAAATAAATTTCTCTTGTGTCATTAGTCTTCTGAGTAATAAATAGTATATGTGTATTTATTTATAAATGAACAACATAGCAGTCTTTAATTCATTTGCCAAATGCTGAATTTGTGTTTTTTATTTCTGGCTGTATATACACTACAGGCCAAATGTTTGGGGTTAACTTGAATTTCTTTAAAAAAAAAAAAAACAAACACACATTAAAATGAGATATTTTTATATATATTTTTTAAGTAAAAGATTATATATAAGTACCAACAGTATATTTGTTTTATTTTTCAATCTCTCCCCAGGCTTGTCTTAGTTAAAATTAGGATTCATTTTTGTGCTGGTTTTATTTATGAAAACAAGATATGATTATTTTATTGTTAAGCACTTATTTTTTGTCAAAATAAAACCAAATACAATGTAGTTACTGATATTTTATCTCATACTTTAAAAGAATATAAAAATATCTCATTTAAGGTGTGTTTTTGTTTTTATACAAATGCAAGCTGACCCCAAACATTTGGCCTGTAGTGTATATATAGCCAGAAAAAACAAAAACACAACCAGGAAGCAATCATCTGGAAAATGAATTAAAAACTGCTATGTTGTTCATTTATAAATAAATATAAATGCAGCATGGCCTCAAACTTTGGTATGCAGAGTGTGTGTATATGTACCTCCTTTGAAAAGCGAACAAGAGCCAGAAAACTACATAGAAGAATTAAAAATAATTCAAATACATATATTAATTTACAGTAAGTAATTTTTTTTAATTTATATATATATATATATATATATATATATATATATATATATATATATATATATATATAAGATTGCATACAGGAAAAAAGAGTGCTTAATGCTATATTAAATGGCAGAGCTTTAATATATTTTTAAGTCAATTTTCAACTGGGCAGTGATCAACTATGACTGCCAGTTTCATATGCTATTGTGCAATCATTAGGTGGTTGGTAGTTGTAGTATGCAAAAATAGGAACTCTTATACTCCCAGGAAAGTCCAAGATGTTAATCCAACCAAACTCACAAGGGAAAAGGTAACATATCCGCCCAAGATTAAAATAGGAAAAAAAAAAAATAAACAAAAAAACTTTCAATATATATATATAAATATATATATACGCGTGCACACACACACACACACACACACACACACACACACACACACAGAGATACCATATAATATTCACAAAAGTACTTATTTATACACAGATATACACATGATTTATATATTATTTTTTAGCAAGAGAGAAGACAAATTAATCAGTTTTCCAGACTGATTAATCCTATCCTGTGGCTGTTAAGACAAGATTTTTAGGGAAAAAAATGGCTTATTTCTCTAAGTTTGTGTTCAATAATAGATGAACACAGATTTTCTTTTATTTTATTATACAAATTCACAAACATACAAATAAATCTTTGTAGAGATGTGCAGAAATAAATCAAATATATCAGCCAGTTTCCTAAAACTGGATCCTCACCAAATTACGACAATCTCAGTGATTCATACTAAAAATAAAAGTTGATTGAAATTTCATTGTAAGCAAAAGAAATAAATGCTAGATAATTTATTTTTGGGAAGCACTGGGGTTTGTTTTGGCTGAGGTGAAACCAACTCCCAAGAGGATGCTTCCCTGTTCACTATAATGTCAACTTGTTTAAATCTAGCACTAACTGTTATTTTGGACGTGTGAATAGACAATGTTTGAATACTCAATGTCTTTCTTTACTGAGAGCTGGCTTAGGGAAAATGCTTCATAGACAGACACACTACAAAGATGTCTGTAAAAGAGACCTAAGGACTAGGCATCAACCCAGATATGTGAGAAGCAGTGGCCTTTGAACAATCTTGATGTAGGCAGCCAGTGCAGATGGTCTCTTATGTTCAAAGTGACATTTTCTCAAAAGTCAAAGAAGGAAAGCTCAAAGTCTGACAGACAGATCAGCATCAAACTTTGTTTTCACAAAGTCTGGGAGACTACTATTCTTTAAATAGGCCAATCTCGACACAATGGACACTGCCAAGTCATTATTCAGCAGACAAATTCATAGCACACCCAAGAAAAAGAGATGCCTAATGTAATGTACTGAGTTCCAAGAGTTAACAAGCTGCTAGAAAGCATTTTCAACAGAGGCTGCATTAGTGTATGCAATAATGTAAACAAACTTTCAACAATTATTATAAAATACAAAATTTATTTATATTTTTAGAATTTCAAATTTCTTTTTATATTTTTACAAAATAGCTTTGTACATAAACTTGTAGATCTGTCTTTTCATATTAAACAGTCTTATTTTAAATGTTTGTTGAAATCGATGTGTATCTGATATTGGGAATGTTAATACATATTAATAAATGTCATTTCTCACAGTTTACAAGAAAAAAGGAAGTGCCAACATATTGACTTAGAGAAGTTGGCATGTGTTTTTGGTCAGCTATTTTCTCTCATGCTGCTTCACTTATCTCTGGGTAAAAGGAATCACTTGGCATAGACTTGTGTAAATAGGCTGACAGTTTTAGTTGATTGACTACAGCCTGTTGCAAAGTTTCATATTCATCTGTTTTAAGGACAAAATAAATTGGATTTTTTTTTTAATTTACTCAAACCAACAGTGATTGATTGAAAATTCTATTTTTGTATCAAATGATACAATATTTTCTACTTTCTTCATAAGTATCAAATCTTGTTCTAGATTTAATTTGGATAACATTTTCCTGGAGCCTGTGGATTTGATGTTGATCTTTTTGTGTGTTTTTTTTAACATACTTATGACAGCCATATTAATTATAAAATTTTGAATATTACTACAATATTATTTACACTATTTACATAGTTCAAACTATTATCCTAATATTTATTGTCATATTCACAACGCTTCTTCAGATGAGCCTTCTTCAGATGACATAATTCGAATTTCAAACCAATCCCTTTATTTACTCCATGGGGGTAGATTGTTCACTTTCCATGAGCCACGCCATTCTGGATAACTTATTTCCCATTAGTCTCCAAATTTTTGTTCACTTCTGTTCACTGGATTACTTCAACCACCATTTTATCTATGTGTCCTTGGAGATATCAGTGAATTAATTTTTGAGACTTAAAACCTAATGAGACATTTATAGAGACTATAATTTTTACTAGAGTTCATATTGCAATTTTTTGTTATTGCTGTTTTTCTCTAGTATTCTTTATTACTGGTTCCCAGTGGACTAAATAAAGGGTTCAGTTCAAAATTCCAACTTATATCACCTGAAGAATGCTGGAGCATACAATGGCCAAAACATTGTGAATATGGCAATAAAGATGAGGACAACAGTCTGAATAATGTAAATAGTTACAATACCATATCTCAAAAATATAGACAGATACTACAATATTTCCTGCCAAAATTGCAAAACAATTTCTGTACAATTTCTAATAGTTAAAAATTCATTTTTTTTTCCTTCTTAAAGATGATTTCTTTAGGTAATTTGGGATTTTATAATCAGAATTACTGGAGCTAATAACATTCATCTCATCCTCTGATTTAGAATAGAATGTATTATTTTCTGTTTGTCTTTGATATCACTCTTAATCATGAATAAACTACCATTGTTTTAAATATTATCTTCTGATTTTTTTTTATTATTTTTATCCTTAAAATATTTATATTTATTAATTTTTTAACATAAGTTTCTTTGCCTGTCCACACATACTTTATTAGATATTGAAATATTTTGGTGAACACTCCTGATCTTTTTAGGACCCTGTATAAGTAGCTTCACAAAGGTTTCCTAATATAACTCATGCTAAATCTTACCACAAAGCATAAGTTCATTTCGAACATAAGTTATTTTTTTTAGTAAATAAGGTTTATTAAAATCATAATAATTTCCTTTTAGAAAAGTCATTCGGACACAATTTCTTATAAAACTAAGTAGTAAAATAATAATTTTTTTATTGTATCATTTGGGCTTATGAATAATTCAGGAATTAATATTAAGCAATAAGAGTAGATAGGTTCACCTATCATTTGGTTCATATTCCTCCCCAGTCTTCTGAACAAAAGTTTATACCTTGTTTCTTGTTTACAATTGGGTTCCTTTCTAAATTTTTTTCTCTCTCTTTCACTTCCAGTAGCTCTTTGCATCTTAGTGGCATTATCAGTTTGCTTGGGCTGAATTGATTAAAATAAATATTGCTGAGCAATCATTATTTACCCTATCTACATACAGACTATTGTCCTCATCTTTGTTGTTATCACAATGTTTGGCCATTTTGCTCTCTACCCTTCTTCAGGTGTATGTCGATCTGGGTAACCTACAGGTTTAAAAAAAAAAAAGATAGATAAGATACATATGGGCAGTGGAATGAGAACAGTCTAGCCCAATACATTAAATAAAGGCTTCACTTTGGAATTCCCTGTAGATTACTTGGATCAATATACACCTGATGAAGGCTGGAGAGCAGAGTGGTTAAACTATGATAACAAAAAAAACGAAGACAATAGTCTGGATGCAAACAGCGTAAATAATGATAACGTCTCATCCCAGAAGATCAAGCAGAAACTGAGCAATCAGCTACAGCATAAAAAGGTTAGAAATTTTATTTATTAGGTAGGTGTATTGTGTAAAGCAAGGACTACAATTAGTAAAGGTGACAGCCATAACCCTGTCAGGCTGTCTATATTTCTGAGATGAGCTGTTGTAACTATTTACATTGTTTGGACTGTTGTTCTCAACTTTGTTGTTACATTTATGATCTTTCAGCCATTGTATGCTCCAGCCCAGTTGCTAAAAGAGTTGGTTGATATAATCCAGTGACTTGAACCAAACAGTTGAGAGTTCAATACTTGGCCACAGCAGAGGTGAGCAAAAACTTGGAGAGTTGAATTACTAAAGGAAAATAGCTGAAACTGAGATATTTAGAAGGCATGTGGAACTTAGACAATCTATCCTGGTGGATGAATTAAGGGGTTCAGTTCAAAATTCCAGTCACCTGAAGAAGGTCTGAGCATACAAGGGTTGAAACATGAATATAATAACAAAGATGAGAACAATAGTCCGAACAATGTAAACAAGATACAATACAAAATTATTTTATAGATTTATCCAGACTTGACTAATATTATCTCAACTAACTTTATATATGATCCAATACCATAATGAGACAATGGAAGATGGCTATAAAATAGATTTATGTATGGTTTTCATTATAAAAGGCCTAGAATAAGAAATAGATACATCATATAATATCTTGAAATTATTACCCAACACTGAAAACACTTTAAGGTTAACAAAAGATTTTATTTCTTATGCCTCAATGATTTCTGGCTAATCCCAGGCATCTGCTTGTATTGCAAAAGCTTGTCATGACATATAATCAGTCACTCTAATCTGATTACCTTTAATATGTGAGGTGTCAGAAATATACTAAGTATGTATTGACTTGTGTCATTGTTGGTGATATAATTTTGCTGGGTTTAAACTGTGAAAAGTACCACATAGTGGTTTATGGTTTGCCAGTAAGATCAGATGATGAGCTTCAGTGAGTTGGCAAATGTGAAGCCATAATGAATAGGTTCTTAGTAACCCTCTTAAAAGTAAAATGAATACTTTTGTGTTTGTATCAACATTTTGATAAGTAACCAGTAAAAATGGGCACCTCATCTATCAAGTGATACAATGCGGCACCAACAACATACTGACTTTTGTTAGTAACAATTGACAGTCAGAAATTTGTGTGTGATTTAAGGCATATTGCAAAGTTAAGGCACAGTATAATTAAAAGAGCCATTTTTCAATATTGGATAATTCATAAGAACAGTTACACAATAATTTCATATATTCAAACATAAGTAGAACTATTTGGGCATAATTGAGAATAAATTTATGATTAAACTCCACCATACTCAACAAATCTATATTTCCACATTTAGTCGGGTGCTCCTGCTATATATTTAGAGATTCTTGATAAAATACAAAAAATCTGCAATGTTATTGGCCCTAACCTGGTATCTTGGCTTCAGTCACTTTCCCACC
Source organism: Acanthosepion lycidas (assembly GCA_963932145.1). Classification (NCBI taxonomy): domain Eukaryota; kingdom Metazoa; phylum Mollusca; class Cephalopoda; order Sepiida; family Sepiidae; genus Acanthosepion; species Acanthosepion lycidas. The sequence continues at coordinate 53,250,976 of OZ010601.1, read as the reverse complement.
ACCATAACTTAGCTTTCCTGGGATTTTCTATAAATACTTTCATAGTAATTATTCTCATAAATTTTCCTCAATGGTACCTAGACTTCATGAATTTAAGTACAGTACTAGATTGGTGACAAGTTCTCATCACTTTACAGTTGAAATGAGTAGATGTAACCAAAATTTCTATGCTAATAGTTTCTTCTTATCGCTTGTGGAACTCTCTTTCAGCTTACTGCTTTCCAGTCAACTTCAATCTTAAAAAATTTAAATACAATATCAAGCATTATTTTTGTCTTATTTCCTGCTCTCTCCTTAGTAGTCTTTTATTTTTTTATTCTCTAACACTCAGCAACCTTCTTACATCTTAGTGGCTTTATTGCTTTGATTGGTATAAAATGATTTTATGTATAGAAAAGCAATCAGGACAGCAGAACAGAAATTATAAATAAAACAGGTACAAAAAATTAAATATTGAGGAAGTTTTAAGAGAGGACAGAAAGTGCAGCACTGAAATCCAAAGGTGCATTGGGATAGAGAAAGATGCTTTCCAAAAGCTAAGCAAAGTATTTTAAAACAAGAAAATTTTGTTAAAAAATATAGAAAATAGTACTGAACTGTTACATAATATCAGTCCCCCTATATAGTAGTGAATGCTGTACAATCTCATAACGGGTGAAGTTGAGACTTGAAGCAATAGAAATGTGGCCCTACAGAAGGATACTGAGAATACCATGGATCAAACATGTGAGCAATGGCAAAGTTTTAGAAAAAATGGAAACAAAAGACATACTTAACATCAAGAGGCAGCTGAAATTTCTAGGGAACATAATGGAAAATTGAATACTCACAGGAGATATTGAAAGCAAGAAGGACAGAGGAAACAACATATAATCTACCTAGTGAGCTTGAGTAAATGGGTAGAAGAACAGGACTTAGGAGAGATAACAAAAAGGTAAGGAAATCTCAAATTGTTTTTAAGCAAAATTTGAAATATTCTAAATTACTTATGAGTCTTCCATCCTCACTAAATACAAGGACATCATCTAAATACACAAACACACTGTCCTCATGAGCAAATAATTTGTTAGTAAAGTGTTGAAATGTTTCCTGCTGCATTATATATAAACAGTCCAAAAAGATGTTCTGTCTTAGAACACCATTAGGATGAACCTTTATCTTATGATGAGTGAAATTTTAATTTCTTGAAATTTCATAAAATTAAGTAAATGGGGTAACAGATGCAAAAAAAAAAAAAAAAAAAAAAAAATTTACTAAATTTTCTAGAAAAAAAATGAAATTTCAAAAATAATTTAATTCATTTGTGAATAAGTTCTGAAAATTTGATTAAAATCCAAGAAGTATTTTATTTTTACAAGAATTTCTATATCAATGTGTTTTTTACTGCAAAAAGGATGCTAAATTTTCCATATTAATCTTAGGCACACCCACTGACACAAGAACAACATGATATTTAACCAAAATTTGGAACGTGCTAAAAAATATTAAAAAATATAAAATACTAAAAAATACTTTGATCTTTCCTATTAATAATAACAAACATTTTATCAATAAAATTTTTTCAATTTAAAAAGTTTTTATTAAGTTTGGGGCCATTTTCATCATGGTATGCTCTTTTTTAGTAGATTTTTGGAGGTACCTATATTTAAGTATAAGATATCAATCAATTTTACTAGTATTTATTATTATTACTAATATCATTTATAATACTTATACAATTAATCACAATAAACACAACATCAGTAATGTGATTGAAATTACTTTTCAGTTGCAATTGATTTTGTGAGACAAGCATGATAACGATTGCACCACATCAAAGCACTTAAAAATCATTTTCTAAGCATAACTTAGATCTGGCACAAGCTGAAAATACGGGGCACCTAGTGAGGATCAAACACAATATTCAGTTGTAACAGATTTAGCAAGACAAGCTTGCTAAACATTACACCACATCAAAGTACCCAAACAGTATCAGTAAGGACGATCAGATTTTGAAAAGATAGAATGGATCTATCCATTCTCTGTGGAATTCTGATGATATTAAAATTCTGCTTGTACAGCTTTTGAGTTTTCTGCAGAAATTTGTTTGGCATTGTCAAAAACAGAAGTATAGTTTCCTGTATTAATTCTGTGATAAACACACTATTTTACAAATGTTTCTGTGAGATGACAACATATTTAGTTATTTTGTTTTCAAATGGAGAAAAATTAACATCATTAACAAATTTATCAACAGTGTAGTTACAATTATGGATTAGCTTCTTATAGCAGGCAATGGTCAATATATATATATATATATATATATATATATATATATATGAATTGTACACTGAGATTAACAAGCAGCAACAGTCTGTTTCATGATTCAGTGCAATTTTCAGGCCATGTGTGTTGTGTTTTGGCTTGACTATTTATATATGCTGGTCACTAGTGCATTATGGGTAGTAAGGTCTATTGTATTATCTCAATAGTTGTTGGGTAGGTGGTCATAGTTATGTTTGAAATTGTTCTATATGCTATTGAGTAGAAATAATCTGCGGATCCAAATTCATCTATTGATTTCTGTGTCCTCTTTTATATTCATATTTACATACACTATCTCTGATACTGAGCAGTTTACCCATAAATATAGTATACCATAAAACTATATATACATATATATATATATATATATATATATATATATATATATATATATCGCTCGCTCGACTCTTCCGTTGAATCTGACATACGAGGGTCAAGCAGATCAGTTCCCAGGAAACCAACAGCCCGACAACAGCACCTGAGAATTGATTATAGTGGTGAAGGTTTCGTGCAGGACCAGCCACACTTTTTGAAGGGCCGAATACAGAGACCTGGTACACTACGTGCCACAAGATCCCCAAACGACCGTCTGCAGGTTTTGAATTCAGAGTTGTCCTTCTCCTAGACCAGTTGCCATCCAAGGCTATAGAACCCAGTCTGTCCTGCTATTTACCCATAGCTGGAGGGAGAAGAAGAGGATTCATACCTTTCCCAAGGGTATTCGCACATAAGTGAATGTAATGGATTTGACTGGAATTCGAACTCGGCTCTCCGATTCCTCAATCCAAGCCGATATCCATTACTCCACTGTGCCTCCTATATATATATATATATATATATATATATATATATATATATATATATACATATATATATATATATATGTAAAGATAGGATGGAGTCTCAAGCCTTGAATGGCTATCTCACTAGAGATGGTGTCTCAATAAAAACACTGTATACTTGGACTAGTAGAGCATCTGAGTTGTGTTTCAGGAAGCATGTCTAGCATTATGACAGAGATCTTGTGTCAGACAGGACCAATCTTGCTATGTGTGAGATTAATCAACAAAAGAACACAGCTAAGTATGTTACTGTCATTGTCTTGAAAAACTTTAATTTTACAAAACAGTTTAGTGTTAAGCTAAAGTTTTTCAAAATATCACTTTGAACATAATAAGCCTTCTTCACTGCCAACCTACAGCAGGATTGTTTAAAGACCACAGCTTCTCACATATCTGGAATTGATGCCTAATCCTTAGGTCTCTCTTATGGACATCTTTGTAGTGTGGCTTGTGTCTGCCTATGAAACACATTCCCTGAGTCAGGTATCAATCAGGATTACTGACATCAATGCTTATGAAAATCTGTTAGAAAGATTTTTTTAAAACAAGGAATTCCAATCTCCAGATTCATTTGTCCTTGATATTTTCTTATTACTGACAGATAAAATTGATATAGGAATTGGGTCTAAAACAATTCAATTCACTAGAGATATTGGTCATGAGAGAAATACTAGCACCAGTGCCAATAACAAATTTTATTTTGGTCACTTCTAGTGGCAAATCTATTGGAGATAATGCAGTCCACCAAATTAGTTTTCCACATCACTGGAAACAGAGATTGGTGTTTGGGAACTGGTTAACATTTGAAGGTTACTTGCTTCTTGGGCCATCTACACCAAGATTTACATGTTTTTGCCTTCTTGACATGAAAATATGAATCCTGCATGTTTTAGATTTTTGTTCTTTACAATATGGTCAGAGTCCTTTCTATAGTAGTTGATGCTTATATTTTATTTTTACTATTTCTTGTGTGTGTATAGTGATATGCAAATTATTCAATGTTGTTAGAAGACCATGGTGGTTGGTTTGAAACAGGATCAAGCAATTCATATCAAATCAGTGACTCAATAGAAAGCTACTAAAATAGAAATTGGAACAGATTTGCTAGAGAGCAGCTCTTCTTCTTTTATATGCGATGTCCCTTCAGGACATAGGCGGTCATGGCCCACCACATATTCCTGCCCCTTGTAGGTCTTAATAAGTTTTGTCTTTTTGGTATTTCTCCCAAACTTTGTTCTACCATCCATTTAATGATCAAGTATGTTTCACACTGCTTTTATCTATCCCTCTTTCCCTTAATCTGTCCTGTGTGTATCAGGTTTTCCAAGCCCTCTTTCCTCATTACATGCCCCAGAAATTTCTGCCTCTTCCTGATATTAAGCATAAGTTTCCTTTTTGTTTCCATTTTCTCCAAAACCTTTTGCTAACATGCTCAGTCCATGTTATCCTCAGCATCTTTCTGTGGCTTCAAGTCTAAGTCTGTTCTTCATCTTTGAGGAGATTGTCTAGCATTTGCTGCCATACAAAACAGATATCACATAACAGTTCGGTGCTCTTTTAGCAGGTCATTTATCATAAAAAAATGTTTTTAAACAATCAAAGTTGATGATAAGTGAATTCCAATCACACTTCTTCCTGGTCTTTTGAACAAGAGTAGAGGTTTATCTCTTTTTTTCCTGTTTCAAATTGAGGTTCTGGTTTCTTCTAAAGTATATTCCAATTCTATATTTCTAGAATCTTCACCTAAACTTTAAAATTTTACTTACTACTAGCCAAGAAGCCACCCTTCAAGTGGACTTTATGCTAGCTCCTTTGAAGGGCTTTTGGGCCTTCAGGATTTTACATGTACATAAAAATTATTTTATCTTTAGTCAACACTTTAATTTGATGTGTAATCTTTCTTTGTATACGCAACTGATCTCTGTGGTTTGTTTACATTTATGCTGCACACAATTTTTATTTTCTTTTAAAATCACCATTCTTTATGAGCTCTTAACATTAAGTCCCTCTTAAAAGACATTAGGGAACTTGAACTATGTAATATTTTGAGTACATCACAGTATATATGCTAGGAAAAGAAAAAAAAAAAGAAAAAACATATGTGCAATGAACTGTGTCTCACTTAAGTTTTAAATACAGTTTAATCAGAGTGTATCAATTGCAATTGTGATAAAAAGCAAAATTAAAGTTAAACCTTTAATAAAGAATTATTTTTTAGACTTTTCACTTTGTTCAATATTTAAATTTAACTTTACATGTGTTATTTAATTTTTTAATCGCATGTAACTACATTAGTCTGTCTATATTTCTGAGATGAGGTATTATGCACATTATTTACATTATTCGGACTGACTATTGTTCTCATCTTTGTCGCCATATTTATGACAACGTTTCGGTCGTTGTACACACCGGCCTTCTTCAGGTGGTTGGAATTTCAAACGGAACCCTTTATTTCGCTCACTGGGGTAGACTGTTCTAGTTCCACATGCCATGTTTGATGGATGTCAGTTATCATTTATCTCCTGCTAATTTCCCTCTGAAAGTTCTCCACTGCCTTAACCGGGTATTGAACTCACACTCTTCGGGTCCTGTCACTGGATCTAACCAACGCCTTTGCCATGTGATTTCCATGAATTTCTGGGTATTATAAACCTAATGTCTTCAGCAACCATTTTTACCAGTGCTCATATTGCAATTTTGCTGTTATCATTGCATGTTTTTACCAGAGCTCATATTGCAACTTTGTTGTTCTGCAGTAGTTACTACCTGTTACTTCATGTTGTTTATGATTTGCCGAGATTGAAAAATGAACGAACAAACACATATACACAGCATTTTATTTATATAGATCTATTTTTTCATTCAATAGGAATAGATATGTCCGCATATTTCCCAGTTCACACACCTACCCAGTCTTTTGAACAGGATTAGAAGTTTATCCCTTGTTTCCTGTTCCTTCTAAAGTATTTTCATTCTCATTAATTCCCAGTAAACTCCTTGTGTCTTAGTGGGATTAAAAAAAATTTATGAGCCTTGTAAGTACTATATTAAAAGGTTTTCAATCATTAGTGAGTCTACTCAGAAATTCCCACCTATATCTACACTAACTCACAAAGACTAAAAAAACACCAACTTTATGCAACATGATTATGCCTCTAATCCCTTTGAAGCACATTGAAACATTAACCAATACAACAACAGCAACAATTAAACTATGAGTCTGAATATTAATGTCTTTGTATGAACATTCTTATTGATCTTTTCAACAAATTCACTATTTATTGATCTCTAAAATCTATTTCTGTTACAAATTATACAGCACATAAACCATACATTTCATATATGGACGTTTTATTGTACAAAATGTACACACACAAAAAAAAAATCAATACATACATCCCTAACATACAAAATCTCATATAAATATTGTAAATAAAATGCACTGTTGAATATTGTCTATTTCATTTTATAAATTCAACTCTGACAAATTAATTAGACCATTTTTCAAGAAGAGAAGTCACATAAAATCTCATCTTCCTGAATTACGATTCCAAAGGCATCTCTAGGGTAAGTGGCACCCATTGCAAGGCATTAAAATTACATCCATATCTAAACATCGGATAACATACCACAGTGAAAAGTCAACCTACTAGACCATTAATATCTGTTCCACTGAGCTTAGGGTGAAAAGATAATTTATATGAGATTCACCGCTGAAAAGTCAAAGCAACACAAAGACAACATGAGATGTGGTAAACTAAACAACTTTATTATTCAAACTGTCCACTGGATCCATCTTGCTCCCAGCATTTCCTAGTGGGGCTGGAAGTGCTTGCAATCATCATCATAATCAACATTATTGATGTTATTATAACAATATCTACAATAAATTATGATACTTCAATAAGAAGACTGTCTTTTGTTATATTTATTTGAAGGCAATATAAATGCTGTCAAAGTTTTTAAAGTAAATAACCTCAGACTATAGGAAAACATTTTAATTGTCCTTTGTTTTTGTAGTCAGTTTCTTTTGGCTTCTAATAAGGTCCCCTTATCTGTTTTCTCCCACCTTCAAAGTAGTACAAGTCAGACAATCCAACACTAAGTGTCTTCTGTTCACGACCACAGTCACTCTGTCTCTGTTGCTTCTTGAAACACTTTTTATAGATTGGGTGACAATTCAAATTTGTATAGGTGAAAAGATATTCTCATGAAAGTATCCGACTCTGAGATCTATCTTTTTTTTAAATATATGACTCATAAAGTTGCCATTTTCTTTTTTGGAATATTTTATATGCAAGACACGTCTGAATCCATTTTCTCTAGTGTTACAGTTTAAACACATTATGACGCTATAAAATTATCTTTTAGTCATTCAATATCAATAAAATACTCATAAAAGACAATTAGAAAACAAAGAAGGTGACAGTCAGGCCTAAAGCTGGACCTTCTTTGCATTCAATAATGCCAGAAGAAAGCAATTACAAATTTGTCAATTACAGCCACTCAATATCAAGGTCAAGAAAAACACTATTGTTGATAACATTCAATTTACAAGTCTGTTCAGTGGCATCATGGCATTGGGCATCACTCACTACAAGAGGCACCATGGCACATACCCACATTAGTGGCCTATCTAGGGTATAGCAAGTAGGGTATCAGATGGTTTCCTGAGAAACTGAAACCAAAATTCTATATCACCAGGAAATCTTTTTCAGTTTCATTGTCTTCCAGCTGATAGTAATTTAATTCTGACTAGTGTGTTTCCATTTGCAAACAGAAGTTGTTTTCAGTGATTTCACTGATTTTCATACTAGTTTTTCTTTGTAATCATTTCACCCCAAGAAAGGTAATAAAGCCATTAGGACAGAAGGGGTTACTGAGTGTGAAATGATAATGGAAAAAGAAAACATTATTAAGCTGAGAGAACTATAAAAGAACAGGGGTTAAGAAGACAAAAGATAACAATTGACATTGCATTTAAAATATTTAAGATTAAGTTGACTGGAAAGCAAAAAGCCAGAAAAAAATACACTGGAAGAAGAAACAGCATATAACTTATGGTTACATCTAGCCATTCCAACTGCAAAATAGTGAGATCTGGCTACCAATCTAATCAGTTATGTGCTATGCATGATACACACTTAGGTGATCATGTATCTTTTGATACATGACTGACAAGGCAGACTTTTTTCCCTGCAGTAGGTTGCCATTTCTTTCTACGGTAGACCGGTTGCCACCCAAGGTTACAGAACGCAGACTGTCCTTCTATTTACCCATAGCTGGGGGGAGAAGAAGAGGATTCATACCTTTCCCAAGAGTATTTGCACATAAATGAATGTAACAGATCTGAGTGGAATTAGTACACTTAAATTCATAAAGTCTAGCTACAAATGAGGAAGGTTCATCAGAACAATTACCATGAAAGTATTTATAGAAAAGGCACAAGGAAGCTACATTATGGTGGTGGGAAAGTGGCTGAAGCCAAGATGCCAGGTTAGGACTGATAATATTGCAGAGTCTTCTTTGTATTTTATCAAGAATCTATAAATATATAGCAGGTGCACCAGACCAGATGTGGCTGCAATATTTAATGCATTGACAAATGGTAGACTTATAAATGTGGGAGATAGATTCTGGTAAGAAAAATTGTCAAGCACTACAGTGAATCAACTTTCCTAACCGCAGACCTATTTGGAATAAGTCAAATTCATAACTTAACTGCAATGCAAGAACTTAATATATATTTTAAACATATGAACCTGAAGTAGGCGTTCAGTTCATTGAAAAATAACAATAGAAAACAAACCTCCTCTTTACCTGTCCGGTAGAAAACTGTAACAATTCATTTCAAAGTACATTTGTTGCATTTTTGTTGTATTCATTGTTCCCTAATGTTGAATAGTTTTGCAAGTGTAAGTCTTCACATGCAAACTGAACACACAAAGGTTGATTTTTTTTTTTTTTTTTTTTTTTTTTTTATCAATTTATTTATTTTTGATTTGCTCAAAGGTTCTGATTTTATCTTCATTTATTTTCCAAGAATTGTTCCGTTTATTTTATTTTCCCAATTTCTTCCTTGGTAACATGCCTGGCTTCTCAGGTGAACAAACACAAATCAATAAACAAAATGGGGAAAATTTTCCTAATATTCTTATCATATCAATTGAGCAACTCCAAAACACTGAACTTGTTTGTCTCTTTCAACTTGTTGATTTCCTGGAATATCAAATTATTTAAACATTGCATCAGACTTTCCCCAGGATAAAACTTACAAAAATACACAGTGTATATTATTCCTGATAAAATCATAATACACAAATTATATATATATATATATATATATATATATATATATATATATGTGGGTGTGTGTTTTAAAACAGGTTATAGAATTCTGACAAAGTTTTTAAGAATTTGACAAATGGAAAATGTTTCATTGAAACTAGATTTGATTATGTGTCTCACCATTCTAGGCTTCATCAGATACAAAAATGAAAAAAACAAATGGGTGTATATGTATTTATATTTTTTCTTTCATTACAAGAAACACAAACATAGGGGCAAAGTTCTATGATTCATTGTTTAAGCATACACATAAATACACATTTTTTTCTTTTGTTTTTGGATCTGATGAAACTTAGAATCGTGAAACACATAATCAAATCTATTTTATATATATATATATATATATATATATATATATATATATATATATATATAGATAGATAGATAGATAGATAGATAGATAGATATAAATAAAAGAAAATGGCATCTTTATGTGTTGTATATTTAAGAAAAATAAATCTTGGAGTCAGATACTGTCAAGAAACACTCTTGCTCGTATGCAAATTTGAACTGTCACTTAATCTATAAAAAGTGGTTAATGAGATGACAGAGCAGTGCAACTGTAGTAGTAAACAGGAGACACATGTTGTTGGATTATTTGTCTTATGCTGCTCTTTTGGTCGAAGGAAAATACCAATTGATTTACACATCCTTCTACAAATGTGATATAAATTTCTCTCTCTCCTAAACCCTGTTAAATCCTATTTCCTGATTAACTAAAGAAAAATCTATCAATAACACCACAGGTGAAACCATGTCTGTTAGTGAGAATATATATATATATATATATATATATATATATATATATATATATTAATAGCAGTAATAATCTTATAAGTATAAGAAATTATACTCGTTCAGAAAGGCTTCAGTGTCATGATTTGCAAATAATCAAACCAATACCAAAGGGGAAAAAAAGGTATAAAAAAAAAGAAAGAGCCAAGAACATGTACATTAGCCAAAAGTAATCGTCTAGCATGCAGGCCCAAAGCCCAAAGAAAAAACCCCGCCTTCCCTGACAATCTGCTTAGGTGAAACCTTGGTAGGTTTTTCTGGCTCTCTAGGTTTAAGTATATATATATATATATATATATATATATATATATACATACATACATACATACACAGGGAACAAATATTTGTACAAATACAATTTCTTAATTTATTGTATTTCAAACTAATGAATAATGAATACTTTTCATATAATTAACTGCAGTCAGATGCATAACTAAATATACATAGAAAACAGAAAAATTTTGATTTAATAGAAATAAATTCCATTTATCCATTTTAATGGATGAAAAAGTATTCATACAATACAAAAAAGAATATATAATCTTCATTTAATACTTTGTAGAATAGCCATTATTCATTTCTCCAGGAACCAACCTCTTCTTGTATTTCTCAATTAATGATTTGCAACTTTTAGTTGATATTTTGATCTATTCTTCTTCACGTATGGTCTTCAGATCTGGGATGTTTGTTGGAGCTCTCGATTGGATTTGAGTTTTCAAATAACACCATAGATTCTCAATTGGGTTTAAATCTGGTGACTGACTTGACAATTTCAGGATATTTACAATGTTTTCAGCAAGCCATTTCTTTGTAGATTCTGCAGTGTGCTTAGTATCATTATCTTGAAAGATCCAATCAGGAGAAAGTTCAAGATTTTCAACTGAAATCATTAACGTTAAATTTGATTGCAAAAGATTTTGATATGTTGCGACATTCATTCTACCGTCTACTACTGATATGTTATCAGTACCTTTTGCAGAAAAACATCCCCAAACCATGATGCTGACACCACCAAATTTCACTGTTGGAACTGTTCTTTTGTTTGAAGACATTGCTAACTTTCTTCCCTACATGGTTTCTAGACTGCCCTGTTGGCTGGGGCTTTAGAATATGCCGACTGCACCTCTGTAGAGGAGTAAGATCCCCCCAATGAGGCATCCTGAGTATGACGTTAAACTGCATCCAACAGCAAGGCCTCTGTTCAGGAGGTTTTGAGGAGCGTGGAACCACCTCTTAATTGCTGGTGTTCCCAGGTCCACCTTGACCCGGGGTGGTAGCACCTGTTAGGGTCCCAGCTATGGGCAAATAGTAAACTCCTAGTTTTACCAAGTCTAACTCACGTCCTGGGTATGATGGTAAACTACATCCGCGTCCTGGGTATGGCGATAAACTACATCCAACAGCAAGGTCTCAGATAATGTTTTCGTAAAAATAGTGTTGCCAGCTATAAGTTTTTGAAACAATAGTGTTGCCAGCTATACATTTTTTGTAAAGAATAATGTTGCCAGCTATATGTTTTTTGAAACAATAACGTTGCCAGCTATACATTTTTTATTCCATACAAAATAGGCATTTAAAATTCATATAAATTGGATTTGGCATTAAATAACCCACAGTGGTTGATATGCCATAAAACCCAAACAAACAAACAAACATGGTTTCTAGAATTATATCCAAAAAACACAATTTTGGTTCCATCTCTCTATAATACTCTTTCCCAATATGATTTTCCCTTATCCTTATATTTACGGATGAATTTCAACCTGGCAGCTCTGTGTCTTTTCAATAGCAGTGGAGTTTTCCGAGGGGACTTTAGATTGTTCCTATGAATTTCATTGCTTATTGTCCATTTAGTGATACAGATTCCTGATGAAAGCAAATCATCCTGCAAGTAACATTTTTTTTGCATTTAAATGCTATGACAGTTCAACATAAAAGAAAAAATTCCATAATGGATAAATTTTTGTGTTCTAATGAATACTAAAGCATAACTATCATGATTGTAATATACAGAAAAATATCCGTGAATATGAAAGGATTATGATAAAAATAAGCAGACATAATGTTTGTAATTTATTTAATCAGACATGCCTAAAAGAGAATTTTCTGACACCTAAATACACACACACACACACATATATATATACATATTATATATATATATATATATATATATATATATAAAGAAATATAGTCTTAAGGTGTGCTATATTTATGGAATAAAGTGCTCAATATCAGAGATAGAGCATGTGTAAATATAAAAGTATAAATATATATAATATATATATATATATATATATATATATATATATATATATATATATATATATATAATTACATTATGGTTCAGTGGCCATGATGATTTCACAGAATATTAAATAATTTTAAAATTATATATAACTTACATGATAAAACATATTAATAACTGCATGTGCATGCACATAATTGCTGTCTTTCTTTTCTTAAATGATTATAGTGATGATGATTTATATCTACTTATATTGATATGCAATACTATATGTTACATAACTGAACCCTGTCAGAATTTAAGATGTTTTTTGCATATCTCAAATGTTCATAATCCTATATGATCTTTCTATATCTCTTTATCAACACCATAATAAATTAGCATTTATATATGTCTATTTTTAGTGGATAACCATATTTTAAATAAATACATCCTTTTTATTGTTTTAACAGTGTACATTTAGTATACACTTTTGAAAAAAATAAAAATTGGGTGTCTATTACATCTGTATACCTGTGAAATGAAACTCAAGAAATCTTTATTAAAAAATATGCCTTCTAAAAGGGTTCAAACTAGTGTTCTCCTTTGTAGGAGAAACAATCATTTGATCCACCTGTCTGTGCATGTCTATTTGAAATATGGTTATCCACTAGAAGTATTTAAAGTAAAAAAAAATGTAAAATAAAAAATAAATAAATCCATTAACTCTTTAACACACACACATATATGTGTGTGTGTGTGTGTGTGTGTGTTTGCTGGCAGTTCATATTTATTTGCTGCTCTCAAGTGTGTGTATATTTGTGAGGAGTAGATGCCATTATTATGAAAATGAGTATTGGAGCAAGGGGAGTACACAGGTAAGTAATGGGAATGAGACAACATTACAGAATATATAAATCACTTGTGGCATTTGTTTTCTTTGAGCACAGTTGATAAAGAAAATTATATCTCTGTGTTTGTGTACATGAAAGATAAAAGAAACAAACAAGAATTTAGAAAAGTTAAAATAAAAAAAAACAACTTATCTTCACACTTAAATTATTACATTAAACATACGTCTTTATCTCACAAATTCATTTAGTATTTTTTTTAAGTCTTGTATTTATTGTTTTTTTTCACTACAAATGTTAATGGTCTTTGCTTATATTTATATTTTTTTAATTATCTATATGTAGGCACTTATGAGTCAGAACCTAGTTTGCCACAAGGTCACTTAAAACAGCTAAAAAAAAGCCTCTTGTAACAAACCTGTAAACATTAACAAAACAAATGAAAATGTATAAAGCTTTCAATTCATATTTAGATATTGTCAAACATTCAGTTAATCCCTATCTTTTTATGTCCTACTTTTATATGACATCTCCTTCAAGACATGAGTCTTAACAGCTGTCCACATCTTCCTGTCTTTTGTTGGTATATGATTGATTAATTTATTTTCTATGGCTTATTTAAAGCCAGAAAATATTTTTAGATTGTAAGAATTTTTTTGTGGGGGTGTAGATAATAGTCTAGCAATACAAATCTTTACTAATGAACTCATATCAGTGGGGAGAGGAGGTGGATTCTTACCTTTCTCAAGTGTATTTGCGCATAATGAATATAACAAAAACCAAACAGGAATTGAAACTCAGCTCTCCAGTTAACACTTCCAAGCCATTATCCATTAGATCACCTGCACATCCAAGCTTACAGCACCTGGTATTCCCAAGTTACCTATCTAGGTATGGGAACCTGCATTTCAACGTGATATGGCCTTAAGTCTTTGCTTTAAGTAACTTTTGGTCATTTACGATGTGTCTTTTTCCTTGTTCTGCCATCCATTTGCACAAACTCATTTAGCAGATTACTTGCTGTTTCCTGCCTGCTTCTTTTGTCCTGTGAGTGTTAACTTTTCTAAGCCTTCCCTCCTAATTATGTGTTCCAGAAATTTGAGCTATCACTTTCTTATTGTAAGTATATGTTTTCTTGTAGTTTCTTTTTGCCTTAAGACTTTCTTATTGTTCACATTGATAAAGTGATATTATTAAAAACTAAATTCTTACATATTTTTCTTTTATGTGCCGTGTCCATTCAGGACCTAGGGGGTCATGGCTCTCCACATACTCCTATCCCTTGTAGTTCTCAATAAGTTTTGTCTTTTTGCAACTTCTCCCAGACCCTTCTCTGTCATCCACTTGCTTAAGCATGCTAGGTATGTCATATGTTGCTTTCCTTTGTTCCTCTATTTGCCCTGTGAGTATCAGATTTTCCAAGCCTTAGTTTCTCATTATATGTCCCAGAAATTTCAGCTGCTTCTTCCTGATGTTAAGTATAAGTTTCCTTTTTGTTGCCATTTTCTCCAAAACCTCATTTGCTCACATGTGTGTGTGTGTGAAGAGAGAGATATGTATAAATTATTGTTATAATATGATCTTAATAGATCAACCTATAAAATAAATAAATTACTATTCACCATTCTTTTTACTTCAAAATTCCTGACAGTAATTTCAGTTTGAAGGAAAAACCTGAAAAATATATGACTTCTACTTCAATGTATTTCAACCCTAGTACAGCACACAAAACAAATATATTTTTGGCTTCCTTTTGGCCCTGCTTCTCACCTGCATTAGAAAACTATTGGAAAACCAATATTATTCACTGATATGAAAATGTGTTTCTCTTATCAGCAACTTATCTTTCTTCACACACAAAGCAAATATGATTATTTTGTCTTCTCGACTTTTTAGGCTGATATTTTCTGTATAACTCCTAAAATACCAAAAAGCCTTTTTCTTATCCTTAGTTTCTGTATTTGTAAATTATTTCATTGCTTAAATAATCAAACTGGTAATTGCAAAGTATTGTCTTCATTTCTATTCTCTTCCAAACTGAAATATTAGACATGAGTCCATTAACAGATATATTTCAAAAAGCTGAACAGATCAAATGTATTAAAAGGTAGCCTATACTGGAGGCACATGTGACAGTGTAATAGTAAAATAATGTCTATATTTCTGAGATGTGATATTATGTACACTATTTACATTATTCAGACTATTGTCCTCATCTTTGTTGCTATATTTATTACAAAGTTTCGGGCATTGTACACTCCGGCCTTCTTCAGGTTGTTGGAATGTCAAACTGAAACCTTTATTTCGCTCGCTGGGGTAGACTGTTCTAGTTCCATGTGTTATGTCTAATGGATGTCAGTTATCTTCCTGTTAATTCCACTCTCCAAGAGAACTGACAGTTTCTTGCTTTAGAATCAAATTTAAACTTCAAAAATTTACAAGCAATGTCAATGATCATCTTCTGGAATCCTCTTCTTTTATTGTCCTTGTACTTTATCATTTTTTTTCTCAGACTCTTTCACTTTCTGATATTAACCTCCTATGTCATTGGTTTTATCACCTTGCTTGGGAAGAAATGATTAAAAAATATGATGTGCATTATGACAGATCACAAATTTACAAACAGTCAAAATAACCATTCGCAGAAAATGTAACTAATTTGCCTTCGCTCTTTAACACCATGTGATTAATTTTGCATATTCTTGCTCACAAGCTATCTTGCAAGAATTACCAACTGCAGTAAAATATTGAATAAGACTTTGGTGGGCTGCCTTCAGAAAAGATATGCTGAAATCAACAAGAGTACCACTTCACATTAAAATGAGGATATACCTTACATGCATTTTTCCAGTTTTTTATATGTTCTAGATTGTGTAGCATGGAATAAAAAAATTTTCAGCTCAAATCAAAACCTTTCAAAACCATATGATATGTATCTTGACAGATCAGTTATGTGTCATGCATGATACACGCTTAGGCGATAATGTATCTTTCAATACACGACTGACAAGGCGGATTTTTCCCCACAGTAGGCTGTCCTGCTATTTACCCATACCTGGGGGAGAAGAAGATTCATACCATTCCCAAGGGGATTAGCACATAAGTTAATGTAATGGATTTGACTGGAATTCAAACTTGGCTCTCTGATTCCTCAATCTGAACCACTATCCCTTACTCCACTCCAGATCACAAGCTGATAAACAAAGTCAAAATAACCATTAATAGAAATATAAACAATTTACTTTCACTCTTTGAAATGAATAAAAAAAAGAGATATCATCTGTAGCAAATTCTGGAAAATATTTGAACACATTAAAGGCTCTAGTGCAGAATTCACAATATTATATTTTGAGAATTAGGTGCCTGGAAAAAGAATTAGAGGAAAAGCAAAATAGAAATAGAAGGATATCTATTGCAGGCAGTAACATTAATTAATGGAATAATTGAAATGAATTAATCTGTATTTAATCTATTAATATCTACTTATAGTTATAAAAATAAAAATTTAGTATTTCTGCCTATAATCCACTACCTCATTTTTAAAACAATGCACATTAATAGGTTAAAAATCATTTAAAATAGGACTTATACAGACACTTAGCTCCCTTGGCAAAATTGAAACCATTTGAACTACAAATTTGATATGTTATTAATGAATAAAATAAAACATATCTTCTGCTGAGTGTTAATTTACTATATAATATCCCAAAATTAGCACACTTTCAATATATTTTTAACTTAATAAATTACTTTTTTTCTCAAATAAAAACTCCATTCTTTAAGAGAAAATTATGGTCAACTCTATTACAATGAATAATTAATGCATTGCCTGGTCATCCAGGATCTTGAAACTTATCTCCTTTCCTCATAAAATGACTTATTGCTACACTGTGGATTTCTTGAAAAATAATGGTCATAAATATAAAATATAAAATCCAGACAATAAAAATTTAAATTTAAAACTTTTTTATATTAATTATACTGCTGAAAATTACATTCAAGTTATCTCCCTTTGGTCTTATTTGATAAATTTTTTAAGGGCAGAGGAGAAAAATACATGGCTTATATCTTTCACAAAACTATTGCAACTCCAAAAGACAAACAAATAGAAGAGATCATCAGAAGACTGTTAGTGGAAATGGTTTCATAATTAAAAAGAAGAGATTAGTGCTACTAACATAAGTCAAATAGCTTTTCTAACTCAAAGAATTTTGGGGATTTATCATTATTTACACTATTTATATTTGGATTACTGTCCACATGTTTGTTGTTGTTATCATGTTTTGGCTGTTGTACCCTCCAGCCATCCTCAGGTGTATATTGATGAGGAATTCTGAATTGATCCCTTCATTTAATCTATGGAAGTAGACTCTTCATGCTGTACTGCTCATTAAAGGTGTCTCCAAACTAATCATAATACATACCTAGTCTGACATCACAACTATCATAACAACACTTAATCATTTGAAGATGTTATTTCATAAACGCTATTTTGTAAAATACCTGCTTTAATTCAAATTTCTCATTAAATCTCAAAGACAAGCTATTAGGAACAAAAAATAGATTTATTTGGTCATTAATAGCAAACATACATATGTCAATGGAAAAGCTATCATATCTAAAAAATTAGCCTAATTAGATTAAAATCTTAAACAAGCAATAATTCTTGAAAACCATTGAAGGATCTCAAGTAAAGCAATTATTTAAAGATTTTAATCTGTTTATTATCTGCATATTTGATTATAAACAATAATTCAAATTTTGTAGATAGAGTACTAGAGGGTAGGATTATGAATTTTGTGCTATTGGTGTTAGAAGTGCTAACATCAACAACACTGAATTCATAAGCATACTCCCTAACAAATGTGTATCTTTATTCATAAGTATTCATGTATATAAATGCAAAAAAACCTGTTGGTCGAGTGAGGTGGAGTGTCATCTGACTTCTTGTCAATTCTATTTCTGTAAATTCTATGCTAACAGTTTCTTCTCTCGCACTTCTCACTTGTGGAACTCATTTCTGGTTCCATGATTCCCAGCCAACTTTAAAAATTTAATACAATGTCAATCGCTATCTACTGTCCTCCTGATTACATTATCTACTTTTATTTTGCATTCCTTAATGTTTCTGTTTCTAACTCTTCCCCATCCAGTAATCCCTTGTGTTTCAGTGGCTTTATTGCCTTGCATGGGGTAAACATGATTAAACAAAAAAAACACTTTTCGGGGTTGAGTATGAAAGATATTTTTTGAGGAGTGAAGAGCAGCTGCAAATATTGATACAATCTTCTTATAAGGAGGACATAAAGTTGATATTACGTAACACAATTCTACTGCATTATGATCCTTTGTACAGTATAAATGCATATGAGTATTTGCTGAAAAATTCTCAGCCTGACCAAAAAGTCCTTCCAAAGATACTATTTTTGTATTTTTCCTACTTATTAAGAGAAAAACTGTTCTCACCTGAACAATTCAAGTGTTAGTAAATCAGCAAAGGTGTTTAATTATCTCTAGAGACAAATGGATTCTGGTTAAAAGTCTTTCTGGTGAACAATCAAAACTTCAGTATGATTATCTACAGTTCTCTGGCAAATTTCTATTTAACAGATCAACTCCTGCCTAAATAACTCATCATGAACAGTTGCCTAATTAACAGATCATTGGATATGCCTCTAAAAATATTTAAGTTAAAGATTGTGGTCTTTACTGATTTGGCATCATCTTTATTTCCAATTATCGTATCCTAACAGACAAATTCAGAGATATTTTAGTGCTCTAACAGCAGCAGCTAGACAACCATTTAGATTCAACTACAGCAAACAAACAAACAAAAGAAGAGAACTTTGTTTATTTTTGATCGCAAAATTTTTGAACAGAGCTGGAATGTTATTTGGTTGTTTCCTCCCTCATCTTTTGAGGAAACATGTTAGCAACAAACAATTAATTTTGCTGCTACAGGTAGGCCTGCTGGGCCACACTGCTAGCCAAAAAACTAAATTAAAAATGAAAATTGTTGGTAAAAAAAAAACAAACTGTTCTATAATTATTGGATATGTAGGTAATGTAGTGGTTAGCAGCTTGGAATGAGAAATTGGTGAGCCAATTTCAAATTTAAGTGAAATTTGTTACATTCACCTTTGCACAAATATTCTTGTGAAAAGTTTGAATCCATCTGTTTTCCCCCTGCACCAGCTATGGATTAAATAGCAGGGTAGACTGAACTCTCTAGCTGTGGTTGGCAGCCAGTTCTGAGAAAAAGGCAATATTATAAACCATATGATGAAACATATGCTATTCAGCCATTGAAATGATCATGCATTTTGCAATGATTCTATGATTTTCACTGCAGTTGATATGACAGATAATTATTGGTTCAAAGATAATTAATAGAGATAATGGAACAAAAAAGCAGTGAATTTTTTTCAAACAGAAAGAACTATATAGTCAACTTGTAAAAGACCTTCTTCCAGGAGTAGTTATATTCTTACTTTAAAAAAATGCTTTCATTTAATCACCACAGAGAAACTTTTCTATCACCATAAGGATGGCTGATGCCGAACTCCAGAAGAACAAGGTTCTACACCTTCTTGGCTTCACGTTTTTCACTGACATGAAGTGGAGTGACTATATCAAGTCAACTGCTACATCTGCAACAAGGAAGATTGCTTCAGCTTTTCTCATCAGAATTCATCTTGCATATTTATAAATCTACCATTTGTCTGTGTATTGAATACTGTTACCATATCTGGTCTGGTGCTCCTGCTGTGCATCTCAATAATCCTGACACAGTCTAGAGAAGAGTCTGCAATATAATCGATCCTGACTTTCTCACTGACATGCCATGGCTTCCCTGTTTGCTCTATAAATATTCCCATGGCAATTAATCTGAGGTACTTTTTCCCCTAGTACCCCAAATACAGGAATTTAACCATGCTACTAAATTGACAACTAGGTCCCAATGTTTTACTGTGAAACTAGCTCTCGATGCAATCATCATTTCTACTCAGCTTTTTTTTTTATCTCACACTTCCCACCTGTGGAAGTCACTTCTGATTTCTTGCTTCCCCGATAACTACAATCTTCAAAAATTTAAATGCAATGACAATCATTATCTACTGTCTTCTTGAACCCTGTTCCTTTTTTGCCCTTTCCATTCTCAGTCTTCTCATTCTATTTCACTCACTGTGCCCCCCCTGCATACTATTGGCAACCAACTTTCTTAGAAGCTGACCTAGCAATGGATTCTGACAAAAACAGATTATATATATATATATATATAAATGAAGAAATTTAGTTTTAAAGTATTTATGGGATAAAGTGCTCAATATCAGAGATAGAGAATATATAAATATAAAAGTAAACATTGAAGTCAACACTCAGAAGTAACAGACTGTTTCATGCTAAACACAATCATCAGGCCTGATGGGTGCTGAAAATTTCTTTTTGACCACGAAGGGATTTCTTCAAAAGTTTTTGTTTGTTCATTTGGTCAGTGTTTGGAATGTAAGTTGTGCTAAGAACTTTTCAGCACCCCCGTATAATTTTTTTTTTCTTTTTCTATAAGACGAAAAGCTTGATTGAATAAACTAGCATATTTGATGGCAACTAAGACTATTAATATTTATGGTATTATAGAGATAGGTTTGGCACAGTTACTGGTCATCTACAATGTCTATGTAAACATTAACCTGCCAAATACCACAAATTTGTATAGAAGACCCAGAAGATATTTTCTAAAATGGGGGGAGGCAATATATGGCATCGAATACATAATTTTTAATCAAATCATTTATATATCACCATAAAGAAAGAATATTTACAAAATTACTTACATTGTCATGTGGAAACTCATCAAGACAAATCCCTATAAAACTTTATTTTTAATTTTTTATTCCAATCAAAAATAATGAATGGCTACATTACAGCAGGAGGAGCTGTGTGGTTGTTGAGTCTGTTTCTATTTTGATTTAATTAAGCTTAAAATATTAAGTCAAATAATCCATTGGCCAATAAGATGCTATCATTTAAAATTATTACTTCATGAAACATTTGGACAAGTATCATTATCTTTGTTATTTTGATCATCTTTTACAGTGTTAGATAAATCATTGTTATTATCTATATTTGGACTATTATCCTCACCTTTGTTGTTACTATCACAATGTTTCAGTTGTTGTGCTCTCTGGACTTCTTCAGGTGTTTCTCAATCTGGGTAACCTTTAAGGATTTTCAAACTGAACTCTCTATTTAATCTACAAAAGTAGATTGTTGTACCACTGTCAATGTTGTACTATATAATTAAACCCAATTAAAGAGCAGCAAATAGGCCCAAACTATATTGAGGGACTAACTGGGCAAAAAAGGATACTCAATATCGGGCAGCAAAAACAAAAAAAACACAATATCAGTCTTGCTAGCTCCCTGAATCCACCGACATGGATCACTAATCAAAGTCACCCACATTTATCATCACAATGAAACGCCCAAATACTACATATTTCACAGTATATCTTATCTTTTTAATACTTCTCAGTTTCCACTGAGTTCAAGTGTGTAATAATATCAAGTTTCTAATCCTAAAAATATATCCATACTTATTTACATCTGGACTAATATCCTCATCCTTGCCTTCATTATCATAACATTTCAACAATTATGCCTTTCAGATGTGTCTGAAAGGCATAATTCCTTTATGGAATTTCAAATTAAACACTTTAAAATTATTACTTCATGAAACATTTGGGCAAATATCATTATCTTTGTTATTTTGATCATTTTTTACAGTGTTAGATAAATCATTGTTATTATCTATATTTGGACTATTATCCTCACCTTTGTTGTTACTATCACAATGTTTCAGCTGTTGTATTCTCTGAACTTCTCCAGGTGTTTCTCAATCTAGGTAACCTTTAAGGATTTTCAAACTGAACTCTCTATTTAATCTACAAAAGTAGATTCTTGTACCACTGTCAATGTTGTACTATATAACTAAACCCAGTTAAATGTAGAATGTTCTTCTGTCCATGTTTAGGGATATCTCATCTTGTTCTATTTTATTATTATATTATATATAGGTTATTGCTAGCCTTGTTTCCACTCAGTCTGTACTACGTGGCAGAGGGATTGAATTCACAATTATGATGCCACTAAATTCATGAACCAGTGCTTTAATTTACGTAGATATTTTCCCATGGGACAACAATGATAAGAACAATAATCGTAATGTAAATAATGTTCAATGATTCTCAATGTGACCCCTTAGGAGAAATATTTTAAACGTGAGACACCAGTAGCAGTATCAGTAGCATGCAGAAGAGGGTGCAAAGAGTTGGGCATCCATATTGGGAGGGCATCCAATCAAAGAGTGAAATAAAAATTTAGTTTATATTTACAGTGTAACCCGGAAATAAGAGACCCGGTTATAAGAGAAACCCGGATATAAAAGAGATTTTATCTGGTCCCAAATTAGAGCCATACTTATCTAAACAAAATAGACCAAACCCGGATATAAGAGAAACGCGGATATAAGAGACCTCTTTTCTGGTCCTGACAACTCTCTTATATCCGGGTTACACTGTAATTTGAATAAAGTTTTTATTTCATGTTTCATCTGTTTGTACATATTTAAAATGTCTTCCTTTCCCACATTTTTCAGTGCTAGGCCCTATAGGCTCCCCTGCTTGAGTCTTGGGGCATACAATCAAGGGGTTGGTCCCGGGCATCACCAAACCTCTGCACATCATTGAGTGGTGTAGTCATTAGTAAAGATTTATATTTTCTAATACATTTTTATTTAGTAAATAAAATGTATTTCTTTTAACATAGAGTTTTATTTGTGCTTAGATGGGTCTAAAATTTCTTTTGATACCAAAAATGCACCAAAAAGAAAAGGTTGGGAAATACTGGTGTATTGTAAATGAATCGTAAATCCTCACCCCCAGAAATTCAGATATAAATCTTTGTTATTTCAAGCAATGAGTGACAACATGAAAATTGAAGATTTGAAAACCAAAAACGATGATCAAAACAACAATGGTGATGATACTAGCTTGAATTTTTGATGTAATAATTCCTGTCTGATGCATTACATAGAAATGAAACCAAAATTATACCAATATTCAGACTAAAATGGAGATATCAATGGATGTTTTTCAAGTATATTGAATGCCATAATAATTGCACCTAATATTGATTGATGAAGTTATTCTAAAATAATGTTTTTAGATAAAAAGGATTTGGAGAAATCAATTAGCGATTATCCTCCTGATAGTGTTGTCTTTTATTACATTTTACGTGGCATTCATATCTTTCTTTTATTTTTATTAAAAGATCTATGTCCGAGAAGATGACAATAAACAACCTGTTCCATAATTTGGAAAAATTATTTTATTCCAATAGATGAATCAAAACTTTATGATGAAAACAAAAATACATAATCTTCCTTTAACAAATTTCAATTTTATCTCATTTGAAAATAAAAATAATTTCAAAAATTAGAGCTAACCAAAAGCCAGTCATCTATTAATAATAAAATTTAAAATTTGACCTAAATGTTTTCTCTGCAGAAGACAATAAAAAATTATTTGCCTTTGTATCAGTTTTTTTCTTCTGAGCAATCAACATAAATGTCTTCTAAAATCTCTAAATGCCTCAATAATCTTTATAAATTATTTTTCCATTTGTTTATTATTGATTCAATTACGATCTAATTTTTACTTAAAGCCAATGGAAATGTTTTGCATCATCTGAAAGAACATTTTGTATCTTTAAAATATTTTTCTTTTGAATCCAATTATTTTCATTGTAACTGCATTTCATGTTTCTATATTTATTTTGTTTTTTGATTTGAATAAATAGAGGAAATCAGTATGAGTTACTTCCCTTTATGATTAAAAAATAATGCAGCTATGTAACTGATCGTGTGTTTTAGTTTTGGAGTTTTAATCATCTTCTTCAGGATATGGCTCTCTTATATTTTTCATATGAGTAAAATATAAACTTATTTTAATTGGTAATAAAACTCGCCAAGTTTTAAAAGTTGTCTCTTTTATGCGCCATGTCCATTCAGGACATTGATGAGCATGGCTCTCTACAATTTCTTGTCCTTTGTAGCTCTTAATAGATTGTCTAATTCTGTTATCTCTTCTAAACCCTGTCCTACCATTCATTTACTCATGCTTGCTAGAGATAAGATATGTATTGTCTTCCTCTATCCCTCTTGCCTTCAATTTGTTCGGTGATTATTAAATTTTTCAATCTCTCTTTCTTTATTATGCACCCTAGAAATTTCAAGTGTCTCTTCCTGATGTTAAGTATAAGTGCCCTTTTTGTTTCTATTTTCTCTAAAACTTTGTTGTTGCTCACTTTTCTTCTTTTTTTAATATTGTTCACCTATGGCAAACCATAAGCACCACTCAAGGTAGGTGGTTACTGAATGGGGATGTTGTAAGGGCAAATAGGAGGGGAGCAATAGTGAATATTATGAGGATATGTAGGATAGATGGTGGTTGATATTTGACTTGAACAGGTTAAGGATGAGCCTGAAATGTGATTTGAAGGTCAGGAACACTAGAATCAAGCATTACTTGGGAAGCGTCTTGACAGAGTACGGTAAGTGTAACACTGAGATCCGTAGACATATTGGGATGGCCAAGGACACATTCCAAAATCTGGGCAGAGTATTGCAAGACAGGAGGATTTCTTTGGTAACAAAGAAAAGAATACTGAGCTGTTACTTGACATCTGTCCTTTTTTACGGCAGTTGGAATGTTGGACAATTTCTTCAAAGATGAAGAAGAGACTCAAGGTGACAGAGATGTGGTTCTACAGAAGGATGCTAAGGATATCATGGACTGAGTGTGTGAGCAACGGTGAGGTCTTAGAGAGGTTGCAAACAAGGAGGAGGCTTAGACTTAATATCAAGAAGGGGAGCTGAAGTTTCTGGGACACATAATGAGGAAGGAGAGCCTGGAGAATATGATACTCACGGATCAAATAGAGGGAAAGAGAGACAAGGGAAAACAATGCATGACATGCCTGGCAGACTTAAGCAAGTGGATAACAGAATGTGGTCTGGGGGAGGAAGCAGAGGGAAGGAACTTGTTGAGAGCTGCAAAGAATAGAGAGAGGTGGAGAGCCATGGTCGCCTGCGTACTGAAAGGGCATGACACATAAAAAGAAAGTAAAGATCAGGGAAGCATCCCCTTGGGAGTCTATTCCATATTACAACAGTTCTGATGAAGAACCTGTTTGAGTGGAACTTACTCCTTAATAATGGAATATGAAAGGAGTGAGAATGAATAGATTCAGTGTACATGGCATAGCAGGTTGTAGATGTGAAGGTCTGATTGGGTGGCAGTAAGAAATGCAGCTCATCTGAATATCTGTCACGAAAATAGTGATAGAGTAATGAGAGGCTAGTAACATTTTGTCTGTGGGGAAAAAGGTTGTAAGGTGGAAAATAATTCATCACCCACAAGACCGCATAAACACTTTTGAATTCAACTGAGACTGAAAAGTGAGGATTGGGCAGCTTTGGGCCCAGGAGGGACAGCAATAATCTATTTTTTTGTTTGATCAGTTTTTTGTAGGGATAGAACATAATAGGAGAATCAGTTATTTCTGGAACAGTACCAGGAGCCGAACATTTTTGCAGTATCTTTAGCAATGAATTATAAAGTGTTTATCCTGTTCACAGCGCCATGTCGAACAATCACGTGATCAAGATAAACACTCAGTTGTGGAGCAAGCTGAGGTAAAGAGTAATCCAACCTTGAGGAAGAGAGCTATTTATGGTGCAATGGAGCATCTCATTGTGCTAAAGTGGGACAGTCCATTGCTTGGGCTGTGATTGGCTGCTGGTACCTGAGTGGAGGTATTTCTATATAAATACCAGCTTGATTCAGTTAGTTTGCAGGGTTTGTATTAAGTTACAACCTCCTTTATTTTTGTCTGCCAGCTGGACGCTAGCTGGGACTCTTACACCGGTAAGTGCTGTTTATTGTCTTGTTATTCTACAGATATGATTCCACTTAAGGTCGGGTGTCAGTTTGACTCCCAATAGACATTCCAAGCAAAGAGCCTCACTGAGAGAACACCTGTTGATCATGACTGTAGAAAACACACTGTCTGCTCTATGTTAGTAAACAGTTTGAGTTTAGATTAAAGCCACTTGTTTTTAATTTACTCTACCATTCTTAGGAAAGTCATGTATCCACTTCTTCCTCTACTCTGTTTCAGTAGAATTTATCAACTATTTTATTAATAGTATGTTATAATGGTTGATAAAGAATAGAGTTTGTGAGTGAACATTTGGGAAAAATCAGTTGCCTACTAGCTTACCTACTGTTGTCATATTTGGGCAGGAGCTGCTCAAACCACACTCTCCAGCCTTCAAAAGTCCAAAAGCATCTCCAGGCTTTGTGAGTAGCAAATTATTTTCCACCCTCCTCACAGGCAGGATGTGGTAAGCCTCTCATTGCTCTATCACTACTTCTACAGAAAATGCTCAGACAAACTATATTTCCTGGCTCTGCCAGTTCAGACCTTCACAGCAAGGACAGGCCATGCCACTTACATAGTAGTAGTAAACCAACCACCCACCCATATTCCATCGGTGAGAAGTAAGTTTCACTTGAACAGCTCCTTCTCATAAACCACTGATCCGTGGAACTGAGCCCAGAAACTCTCATATACATTGTTAAAGGTAATTCCTGTGTAGTTTACCGTTGGGATTAAAAGTTACTATTAATTTGGGGATTTGGTTATAAATAATCAGCTAGAGGTAAAAGTTACCAACAATGTACAACATTCATGCTCACAAAAACAATGCTATGTCAAAAGGACAATTATTCCCATAACACTGCTATTACTGTCTACTTCCAAGACTCCCTCACCAATGTTCATTTACAAGACTATAAAAGTATGTGAACCAAGTACAGTGTGATTTCTTCAGAGTCTGTCTATATTTCTGAGATGAGGTATTATGTACATTATTTACATTATTCAGATTATCGTCCTCATCTTTTTGCCATATTTATCACAATGTTTCAGCCGTTGTACGCTCCAGCCTTCTTCAGGTGGTTGGAATTTCGAACTGAACCCTTTATTTCGCTCACTAGGGTAGACTGTTCTAGTTCCATGTTAGACACATGGCACAGTGGATAAAAGCGTTGGTTAGATCCAGTGACAGAACCCAAAGAGTGTGAGTTCAATACCCGGTTAAGGCAGTGGAGAACTTTCAGAGGGAAATTAGCAGGAGATAACTGATAACTGACATCCATCTAACATGGCACATGGAACTAGAACAGTCTACCCCAGTGAGTGAAATAAAGGTTCAGTTCGAAATTCCAGCCACCTGAAGAAGACCAGAGTGTAGAACGGACGAAATGTTGTGATAAATATGGTGACAAAGATGAGGACAATAGTCCAAATAATGTAAATAATGTGATTTCTATTATTGACCTTTTATAAAAATTTATTATTTGCCATTTTATAAAAGAAATAAATTTTAAAAGAAAACTTTTTATTTAAAATTTATAAAAATTACAAAATTATCAAAATATGTAAACGAACTACAATGCAATATTTATTTATTTACTATTTTATAAATAACTATAAAAAGATATCCAATGAATCCATATGGCAAAAGCAAATGAAAGAAATGCTTAGAAAATGCATTGTTTTTTTTAATTTATAATTAGTTACTTATCATTATACAGTCATTTAACTTTTCTTGTTTGCAGACAATTTTTATAAATTTATGAATAAAAAAATTCTTCTCATATTTATTTTTATATAAAATGGTAAATATCTCATTATAGTTGGTTCAAATATTTTTATAATTATTCTTGTAAATGAGCACTCTAATAAATAAATTGTATTTAACGTCTTTGTTGTCAATTCTCTAGAATAAAGAAAATGTATAAATCCACTTTCATATCTTTGGGCTCTATTAAAATTCTATGCTGATGCTGAGGATTTCGTGGACAGAGCATGTGAGCAACGATGAGGTCTTGGAGAGGATGCAGACAAGGAGGAGGCTCATGCTTAACATCAGGAAGAAGCAGCTGAGGTTTCAAGGACACATAATGAGGGCCTTGAGAATCTCATACTCAGGGGTTGAATAGAGGGAAAGAGAGACAAGGGAAAGCAGTGCGTGACATTCCTGGTGGGCTTGAGCAGGTGGATGAGAGAACGTGGTTTGGGAGAGATGGCAGAGGGAGGGAACTTGTTGAGAGATGCAAGGGATAGAGGAAGATGGAGAGCCATGGTCGCCTACATCCTGAGAGGACATGGCACATAAAAAGAAAAGAAGTCACATCTCAAAGCAATAAAATTTGCTGATGGAGTCAAAAGTTTATATAGTTATAACAGAGTCAAGTAAATAAGCATCATTTTGACACACCATTTTTTTGCTGGCATGAAGGTTAATCATTACCAAGTTACCATTACTTAACCAAGATATTATTGAAACCTCTCTTAATTGATTAATCACTTCAAGTATCAAATATTCAATAAAAAAAGATGAATGAGATGATTTTAATGCATATTTGAAAGAGAAGTTCTTTCTATTGGCGCTATATTTTTGTTCCTACACAGAATTCATCATGCATTTGACAAAGACATGAGAAGGATATTCATCTCGGTCCAGCAGTTTGAATCAAGGATGCTCACTGATAACTGGCCAGCCTCCATGCTTTGATTGTAGCTAATCCATTTGATGCTATGCAGGGTGGTCTGCAACCAGCTCTTCCTGTTTGTTTATATTGATCTGCATTACTTTCAATGTACAGATTTATTCTTCAGGTGTCTGTTAAAATATACCTTCTTTTTTTTTACATGTATCTAAACTATGATTATGAAATATAATTATGGAAAGTGAAAATTTCACTGAAATATGTTGGAAAATTTTCAAGATTTCATCTGACATCAAAAAATACAAACTTGAAGCAAAATGGTCACATTATATTGAAAGAAAGAAAATATCAGTTTAAACTAACACCAGGAGAATATGAATGAAAGCCAGATTATAATCAAATTGTGAACGTTTTTTTTGTGGATAAAATTACAATAAAAAATTAGAGGTACTTTCATTCAGATAGCAATATACATTTTGGGAATGTGATAAATCTTTACAATATTTCACCCTACCAAAGATTACAGACAATTCCTGTTTCCTGTGTTAAGACATTGAACATAGAAATTCTAAATCAAAATCTTATCTATACAAATCAAAAGCAGAGGAGTTAAATAAAAAAATATTTTCTTTGCCCATTTATCAAAAGAATACCTTGAAATACTGGAGATATATTTGCATTGTACCATTTCTCTAATACTGGATATGTATTAGAAAGGCTACAATGGCAATAACAATACCAAAGTTATATTTGCTGATGATACCCTATCCAAGAGAATTTATTACATAACATGTAAAGAAGATAGATTAGACACAAATGTTTTTCCAACTTAGTTGTACACAAGCCAAATGGAGTGTTAAGATGAGGGTATCACACCAAACTTCTGATTAGTGAGGACCTCTGGCTTTTATCATCTGATGGGAAATATGTAACTATAGCAACCAAGCCAAAAAAAGATAGACTGATTTTTATTTATTGATTAAGCCATTTTTATAAGATTTAAATAATTATTCTATTTTTTAAATAATATTTATTACTGCTAACCACCAGGGGAGTGCTATATTGAATCAATAGTTAGATCAGCTGCTAGGAAAGTTGGTTCACTGTGTCATGGTAGACAATTTTTCTCATCAGAATCTAACACATTTATAAGTCTACCATTGATCCATACATTGAATATTGCTGCCACATCTGATCTGGGGCTTCTGCTATGTATTTAGAAATTCTTGATGCAATCCAAAGAAGAATCTGCAATGTTATCAATCCTGACCTGGCATCTTGGCTTCAGTCATAACATAGCTTCTCTGTACCTTTTCCATAAATATTTTATTCTTTGGTACCTTGACTTTAGGAATTTAAACATAGCATTAGATTGGCTGCTAAGTCTCATTATTTTATAGTTGAAATAGCAAAAGATGTAACTTTAATTTCTATGCTAACAGTTTTTCTCTCACACTTCTTGACTGTGAAACTGTCTTCTGATCTTTTACTTTTCAGTCAATTTTGTCAATTCAGTTAATCTTCAAAAATTTAAACACAATGTCAATCATTATCTTCTGTCTTCTTAATTCCTCTTCTTTTATTATTCTCTCTCCTTAATAGTATTTTTCTTTTTCTCATTCTTTCACATTCAGTAACCCTTTGTATCAGTGACTTTATTATCTTGCTTGGGGTGAAATGATTAAAAAGAAATTAATTTTTCTAAGTTTGGTAATTCTTCAATCTTTGTATAAAATAGTATAATTAACTTTTTATTTTATTTTTTTGTCATGCAGAAATTTCTGTGGCTTTGAAAACTTAAATGCAGTCATCCCTCGTTTATTGCAGTTAATCAGCTCCAGACCCCTACTGGAATAAGTGAATTTCCATGAAGTAAGATTATTTATAAATGGAATATTTTCGTAGAGCATAGAAAACCTGTTTATAACCTTCTAAATATGGTTTTTGACATTATAAGAGCTCTCTAGACATAAAATAACGCCCCTTTACACTTATATTATCCAATATATTAAACAAAATAAGAAAAAATATGACATATTAGATGTTACAAATATCATATTATTATTATTATTATTATTGTAGATTAAAATCATGCACAAATTTCTTACGTGTACATCACTTCATCATCAAACAAGTTGCATAATTTTCCTAGGTTAGTGTGAACCTAAAAAAATAATGCGACTTATCCAATGATGAAGATATGTACTGCACAACAAAGGTTACTGCTCCTCTAAAGCACAATTTCACTAGAAGAATTTTCAGGTGGTGCGTCACCTTCTGATGAAGGCATACTAGGGCTAGGTGGTAGGAATCTGAGTGCATGACTAAAAAAACATTGTGATAGACAGTTGCTGGCACTGTCTTTTCATCTCTGTGAGGGGGCTTTTGTAGGGTTCCATCTTTCCATCAAATGCATTCTGGAACCAAAAAAATGCAATAGAGTGAAGCCACAAAAGCTGAAATGTGAAATGGTGAGGAACAACTCTAATTGCTTCTGATTGTATCTCTCTTGAATATCAACTCGTAATATACTTCTGTATATACTTAGTATTAGTTCAAAGCCATGAAATATTCTTACTAAAATATACCAGGCCTACAGCAACTAGCAGTTCTCTTCTTTGGATGTGCAGCTTCCTACCCTAAGGTCTGGAGAGTACCTGTTAGGTACTATACTGTACCTATTACACAACTTGAGATCCACATTAACAGGAAACAAGATGCTACAGAAGAAAACATTCAGAAAACATTGTATAGAAATTTTGCTATTTTTTACTTGTTCCAATGGGGATCACTGCAATATTTAAAAAAAATATAGAACCATAACATCATTTAGAAAAAATTTAACTTTTTTAACTGCAAGGTTATTTTCAGTCTCAAACTTTTTCTTTCACACTTCCAGGTATGATCATTACAATTTACCCAATTTGGAATTTTTTTCTTACCAGGAATTGGAGATATGAACTGACCTTGATCATGACTTAATTTTTCTGAGGAACATGGTGTTCAACTCAAAGATTCAAAGACATAAATGTTCGATTCAACAAGCTCTTATGAAAAGTTCCCTAATCTATTGAATATAAAACAGAAAATGATTTTTATTTGCTATTTGGCAAGTTAAAAATTGCCCTCTTATCTTGATAAGCAGATTTTTGAGCTGAAAGAGAAAACTTTTCATTTATAAGTAATCCATCATCAGATTCTCTTTTCTTTTCAGATTGACATTTACATTGTATTTCTTGGTGTTCATGATCCTTCATGGTCCCAAAACAAAAAAAAAGTACAAGTCATTGAATTTCATTTTACTTAATAAAAAATTCTAAAAATCTCAAAATGATACCAATCAATGATATATTCTAGTGTACATGTCAATATTCTCAGCTTGAAGAAAATATTTTCAAAATAAGAATTTATATTATGGATATAAATATGCTGACCTTTACAACAAAGTGGAAAATCCAACTTTAAAACAGTTTTGTTCATTGTATAACATATGAGTGCATAGCCAAGTCTTTAGAACATTTGCTTTCCAACCATGAGACCTAGGTTCTATTTGACCCATGGTCATTTTGTCAAGGAGTTGACTTCTTGATGTTATCAACCTGGGGAGATGATTCCAGCATGTGGGACAATTGCGGGTATGCCTGAAAACTACCATGGGATGACCTAAATATTGTGAGTGAAATTGGGTAGAAAGAACTGTTTGTTGACGGTTGTTATAGCATGATGTCAGCATGAAGTCATCAATACCAAGAGTTTGAGTCTTGTTCTAAATGTTTACCATGCCAGATTATAAGTTCTCTCTCTCTCTCTTCCAGAACCTGTAACTAAAGCCACCTCAGCATAGTTGTAGTATAAACGACTGTTACACTCTGTGATTGCTAAGCAATCACAAATGTGCATGAGAAAGCATCTCCAACAGAGGAGCTGCTCTGGCAGATGTGAATACTCAGAAAAAATGGCCAGTCATTATTGCATAACAATTGTTGCAAAATAGTACAAAGTAATTCCATTATAAAGATACTAGAAATAACTGTGAAAAATTTCAGTTTTCCGATTTGAATTTTCTGATGAATCTTAATTCCTCAGTTAATGATTGAATAAGCTCATGGCGAATTCTATGATAATAAAATATCCATAGAAATTTCCTTATCACATCGTTAAGTATTTGTGTTTAACAACTTTAACAAAATATTGCAACAATCATAAATATGAATGCTGGTCATTATTTTAAGAAGTAAGAGGGTACAAATGAAAATATTTGAGGCTCAAGAGGGTATTGGGCTTCAAATCACACCTGACTTCAATTGGAATTTCTATATACAATCCATTGCTAAAGATGCAGGTAAAATGATTGGCTCCCTGTACTGCTCCAGTAAGTAACTCACTCATATCATCCTCTACCTTTATAACAGCCAGATCAGAACTGCATCTTCTGGTTCCACCAGGTCTGACCTTTATGGTTAGTAAGAAGTTCCAATCAAACAGCTTCTTCCAGGAAACCACTGCCCTATGGAACAGACTCCCTAGAGGATGTTTCCCTGATCACTACAATCTTAATCTGTTCAAGTCTAGAGGCAGCCATTATCTTTCCCCTCCTAGCCATATAAACTATGCTTTAATGTCACCCTCTACTTTGAGTGGCTTGTATAGAGTGAACCTTACTGTAAAAAAAAGAAAAGAAAAAAGCTCAACAACTTTTACAAAATATTGTAATAACAATCATGAATAAGGCGGCTACAAATGAAAAAATTTGCAAGTGACAACTTTTTTCCATTTCACTGAAACAGAAGTCAAACATTTCTATCTTCCCTTGTTTGTTTCTTTCCTTTCTTTCTATTTTCTCATTGAAACCAAGTAGCATCTCTGATATGTCTTTTGCGTCTTCACTCAATCAAAATGAAATAGTCCATTATTTATGAGGTATTGGCAGGAGGCATTAAATACTTCTATCTTCCCTTGTTTCTGCCTTCTTCTCACTGAAACCAATTACCATCTCTGGTATGTCTTTTCTGTCTTTAGATGTGATCAACATGGAAGAGTCCATTATTTATGAGGTACTGGCAGTATGTGCTAACTAAGGGACTAAGGGAGGGACAAGCAGGATTATAAGTATATTTTTATTCTTATTATGATGACAATGATGGTGTGTTGCATAAACCTCTGGTGTTAGGGTAGAAAAATTTTAAAATCTATATAAAATGAACAAATAGATTCAATTCAAATGATAATTGACATTATTAAAACATTTTTTAAACAATTACAGATGAGATAAAAACCTATTTTTATTGAAACTTATTAAAATATGATAATTCTACTGAGTAGATACAAACTTAAAATAAAATTTAATTAACATATAATTCAGAGAAAGCAAAAATTACATGGCATTTAAAACAGACCAAATTATTAATCTTCAGCTTTTAAGCATGTATAATTATTAGAAATTGTATTTTTTTTAAATAGCACACATTCAAGTAGAGCCAAGCATTTTTCTGTTAAATATTCATACATATTTTATGTCTACTACTATGTCCATACACCAGATATAAACAAAACTATAATGCATCAAGTTGCCTGTCCATCTGATAATATGAGTAGCAGACAGATGCAACAGTCTGAGTTGACAAAGCAAGAGGAGGCATTAAGAAATCTTACTATGTCTAACCTATTTCTTGTCATACATGTCTTCATGAAAAGAAACTTTTATCAATCATTTTGATATTTATGGAATATGAAAATTTTAGATTTAAACTTCATCTGCTTTCTTCTTTTCCTTTCCATTTTTCTTTGTGGATGAGTTGAATATTTTTACAAGGCCAAATCTAAAGCTCAGCTTTTCATAAACCAATACATGTTAATATCTTATTGGTCATGTTGATTTTGGCTTGGAAGTTTTTTGTTTTTTTTTTCATTAATCATTGCAAACTCCATGATCCTTTCATTAGCAACATAGCATGTGCTTCACCAGGGTTACATACAGCTTTGAATTGTACTTCTCTGAGACTGGTTAACTCTCGATGCTGAAGAGCCCAGTCTACCTTACTATTTAAGCCATAGCTAGGGAGAGTCATAGTCTTTCCCAAGAGTATTTGCCATCAAGTGAATGTAACATGACTGAAACATGAACTCAGTTCTCTGATTTTGCATTCTGAAATGTTATCCATTACACCACCCACACACCAACTAATCAGCAAATTCAGATAAAAGTAAAATTTGTTTTTTGTACTGGATTTCTACCATTTTATTATACATTGTTAAATAAGTTTACCAAACATTATTTTAGATATATTAAAATGTATATAATGAGTATCAGGAAGGTTGTTTGGTAGTAATATATATCAGGATGGCATCTAAAACTGAATTCTGATCAGTAATTTTATGGTTATATACCAAGTTAACTTGTACGCTACTGTGAGTTAGGTGGAATCAATAAAGTATCTATTACTTAAACAAAATGAAAAAATATCGAGCAACGTTTTTTTTTTTTTTTTTTATAGCAAGCTTTCATTTTCTTTCCAGGTGTTTTGTATAAAGTATGTACATCTGTAATAAATATCTCCTAGTTTTTCTTTCACAAGTCAGAAGCAAAATTTATACGAAAAAGAAAACCCCATTGCTTACAGATAGCAAAGTAAACAAGAAAACAAGACACATGCATAGAAGGCAATCTGAATTATATGTTTGTCTCCCCTACAGATCATCCCTTCAATAAAAAAATGATTATTTTCCCAATCCAATCTCACCTCAGAATATTTATTTCTTAGGATGTGTCTTATTTATATTTTATTCCAAGTACTGACTGACTCATCTCAGATCTTCCATTTATTTCATCTTTCTATCCCCAAGACTCATTTTCACTCATCAAAATTTTAATTCAGTATGCAAGAACATACATTGAGTGTATGTTTTAGAAAAAATTTCCAGAAAGTTTGTACTCTTTAGCATCTGTTCTCTTACTTGAGCTACAAGTGAAACACGTACTAAAGATAATTTTCTCATGACATCTTCCATTTCTGATAACAAAAAATAATTTCCTTTAAAAAAGACAAACTTGCTTATTTCTGCCAACAAGATTTGTCTCTTATTAACTTTTCAACTTGTATTTCTTTCATCTTAATTTCAGTGACTTTTTATTACAAACAGAAATTTTAAAAAATAGATTTTTTCAGATATTTTCATAGTTTTAAAGACTGCAGAAAGCAAAACTATTTACTCTGAACAAAAAATTATAAAAGAATCTCTTGTCACTACTTTCTATTAGAGACAAGAGCTTCCTTTCTAATCTTTTGTCCAAAGTAGTGTGGAACATTAACATTTTGATAATTAATCATTATTTTCTCTTTAAGTCGCATGTGCTATGAATTTTAATTATTGCTGCTGTTGTTCTCACATGATGCAGATTTTTTTTTATTTGGCACAGTTTGTTTGTGATTCTGTAGCACCAGCCTATGATGTTAGAAGAAAAGTTGTCCTCTCTAAGACCTACAGGGTTCATCCACTCAAAGCCATTTTTAACCTTTAGCACTCTGTAGGTGACTATATTAGTCCTACCAATGCAAGTTGAATTTTAATTTCTTGGTTGTGTAGTCATATCCTTCTATGGCAACACCTAAAACTATCTTGACTGAAATTGAATACCAGGCTACTGTGATTTCAAATATATTGAACTAATATATAAAATGCTATATTTTGAGGGGATGCAGTAAAAGGGGAAGTAAAATTTATATATGATGCAGAGTGCTAAATGTAAATCATTAAGAAAGCAGTTGTACACAGTTAACAAGTTTAAACATTTTGAAGAGGTTAGATGTCATGCATGACAGCCATATTAAAATCTCAATATGACAAGGCTATTTAAGAAGGATTTGAGATTTTAGGTTAATGTTTTGATTTTGCAGCAGAATTGGACAAAGCTGCTGTAAATGCAGCCTCTTCATTGTTCAATTTCTTTATCTTCTATACTAAATTTGTCATAAATGATTCAGACACTGTTTTGTATTTATTACTTCCACATCCTGAATTTTTTATGATGGATTCAGAGGTTATGACATCACTGCTTTTATTCAGAGGTTATGACATCACTGCTTTTATTCAGAGGTTATGACATCACTGCTTTTATTCTGGTGTTCCTGCTATTCATTTCAAGGTTCTTGACACAATTCAAAGAAGATTCTGCAATATAATCGATCCTGACTTGGTATCTCAACTTAAGTCACTTTCTCACTGATGTGATGTGACTTCTCTCTGTCTTTTCTACAAATATTTTCATGGCAACTGTTCTGACAAGCTTTTTTCCCTAGTGCTCTGACTACATGAATTTAAGTGTGCTACTAGATTGGCATCTAAGTCCCCACCCTTTTACTGCTTAAATAGTTAAATATAATCGCCACTTCTACTCCAACAGTTTCTTTCTCACACTTCCTGCATGTGAAACTTCTTTCCATTTACTTGCTTCTCTGATAACTAAAATTTTCAAACATTTAAATGCAATATCAATCAGCATCTGCTATCTTCTTGAATCCCATTCATCATTTATCCTTTCCTCAATCCCCCAGTCTTTTCTCTCACTTTCATTCTTTATAACTATATACCAGTGCCATTTCTGCCTCGCTTGGAGTGAAATGATTAAAAACCAAAAAAAAAACAACAACTAAAAAATATCCTCAATCAAGATTATTGAATGTGTTACAATTTACTTTTAAATTAGAGCAGAAAAATTTAGAGTAAAATTATTGCTAAATGACTGACATTGTTTCTCGTTCCAGAGCAACCTATAAGATCATCAAGATGCTATATTGCACTTTAGGGCATTCCTCAGAGCCATGGGAATTATTTAGTATTGCTCATTGTACTGAGTTACATAGTACTGACTGTAAGGAGTAATGCCTAACCTGATTTATTCTTTGAAAAGATAGAGTTTTCCCATTGCTTTCTCTAGTTTTGACTTCAGCCTTTTACCTCAGTTCTCTACTATTGGCTGACAGTCAACTAAGTCTACTATGCTCTTTAACCCATAGTTAAGGAGAAAAATGATGGATTATACCTCTCCTAAGAGCATTAGTGCAAAAGTGGATGTAACAGACTAGGTCAGAATTTGAATTAACCCTGCTGATTTTACTTTCTATACGGTTATGTTACCTTCATAATCATTAAAGGAATTTTATTTTCTGTAAAACATAGAATTTGTCAAAATTTTAAGGGTTGCTTTAATCCTTGTCTCGTTACTTTCAAATCCAAACTGATTTCTCACAAAACCTGTTTGTTTCAGAGCATGAGATATAGGGGAAAAGAAGAAAGAAATTCTGGCATTTTTACTTTTGTCTTTGATTTTACTCCCTATCTCATTCTCTGATGAATCTTTAATAAAAGTGAAACATGTCAGATTGATAAACATTTCCTATTTGTTATCTTATCATTTTGTCAGATTCTAATCCATATATATATATATATATATATATATATATATATATATATATATATATATATTATTTTTTCTATGTCTGCATGCAATTAAGCAATAATTTAAATCAAAATGAATATAAAATAAAGCAAATTTATATTTTCTTTTCATTAAAGAATCCACCATGATCACTGCAGAGCAAATTCTTGGCATCCTTTCTCATAACTTGTAAAAGTATGTTGAAGTGGAAGTGATTCCCAAGCAGTGTGTAAATGTGTAACCAACTCTTGCTTATTCTTAGGTAGTTCACTTCAAACCTTACGGTCAATTTTGTCTCAGACTAGTTCAACTGGTGAAAGATCTGGAGACTGAGAGGACCAATTCATGATTTGCAAAATTTCCTTATCTTCCTTTGATTTTAGATAATTTGTACACAGTTTTGAGCTGTTTTGGATCATTATCTTGTTGCTAAACAAAATTTTGTCCAATAATGTGACAGCCAGAAGGAATTTTTATGAATTTTTTTATGA
Organism: Acanthosepion lycidas; assembly: GCA_963932145.1. Classification (NCBI taxonomy): domain Eukaryota; kingdom Metazoa; phylum Mollusca; class Cephalopoda; order Sepiida; family Sepiidae; genus Acanthosepion; species Acanthosepion lycidas. The sequence continues at coordinate 53,212,041 of OZ010601.1, read as the reverse complement.
ACTTAGAGAAGCAATACAAGGTGTTTCCAAACTTTTCATCAGTAGTGTATATATTCTTTTTTTTTACTGCTTTCAACATGATGCAACACAACTGCACTCTATTAAATGTTCACCCTGTATAAGGCCCAAAAGCCACTCGAGGTGGAGAGTTACAAAGTAAGAGGTAAGAAGCACAGTTTATGGGGATATATGGAGAAGATATCAATTAACCCTAGACTTGAACAGGTTAAGATTGTTGTGATCAGAGAAACATCCTCTTGGGAGTTGGTTCCACAAAGTGAAGGTTTATGAGAAGCTTGTGTCTAACTTGTGTCTGACCAATGGAATAGAAAAAGAATGAGAGTGGTTCACTACAATATGTATGGCATGACGGGTTTTAACCATGAAAGTGAGAACTGGTAGAATTAAACAATATAAACAATGAACCATAATGCATCAAGTTGCCAGTCAATCTGATATTAATTTTTTTATTTATTTATTTTTTTTTTTTACAAAAATGTTCACACTGTATAAGGCCAAAGAGCCACTCAAGGTAGAAGGTTACTGAGTAAGAGGTACAGTTTATGGGAATATGGATTGAAGATTAGAGTTAACTCTAGACTTTACTGTTGTTTGTTACAATATGTGCAGCATGGCGTATCTTAGAAATGAATGTTAGAACTGGTGGAATAAAAGAATATAGTTTGTCAGAACACTTTCCATGCAAATAGTGATAGAGTAGCAAAAGACTTGAAACATTTCATCTGTAGGAAAGAAGTTGTAGGGTTGGAAATAATTCATCACACACAAGTCTGCATAGATGCTTTTGGATTCTATCAAGACTAGAAAGTGAGAACTGGGCCATGCCCTGCCTACATATGTCAGCAGTACTCCATTTTTAGGTTTGATCTGGCTCTTGTAAAGATAGAGGATAGCAGGAAGAGTCAGGTACTTACTAGAGTGATATAAGGGACTGAACATTTTCCACATGCTAATTAATTCACTGGGATGTTCTTTTATTATAATCTGTGTAAAGTTTTAAAATAATAGCTGAAAATGCAAATATCCTCAAAAATTGAATACAAAGTCAAATTGGGTTATATAACTTATCCAGGTTAGATATTGAATCAAATAAAATTATTTACACTATTTACATTGTTCTGACTGTTGTCCTCATCTTTATTGTCATATTCACTACGTTTCAGCCATTGTATGCTCCGGCCTTCTTCAGGTGAAATATGTTGGCCAAGGATACATGGCCCAGTGGAAAAGAGCATTGGTTGAAGTAATCCAGTGAATTGACCCAAAGAATTGCAAGTTCAATACCTGGCCACAGCAGAGGTGAACAAAAACTAAAGGGAAATAACTGAAACTGAGATATCCAGAAAAGGCATGGCATGTGGAACTAGAACAATCTATCCTTGTGGATGAAATAAAGGGTTCAGTTTGAAATTTCCAATGTATATCATCTGAAGAAGGTTGGAGCGTAAAATGGTCAAACCATTGTAAATATGTCAATAAAGATTAGGACAAATGTCCAAACAATATAGACAGTGTAAATAGTTACGATACCTCATTGCAGAAGTATAGACAGATGTCAAATAAAATTATGTAATTGCTATTTGTTTTAGTGACATTTAGCAATTTTCATTTCAATCTCTATTATTTTAAGAAAAAAAAATGATATACACAATTGGGGAAAAATGTATGACAAAGTGGAAAAAGTTTTCTCGTGACATGTTTTGTCCTTTAGAATTGTTATTCTGATGAAGTCCAAAAGGCCAAAACATGGCACAAGAAAACTTTTTTTTGCTTTGTCATACTTTTTCTCCAATATTATTCTTGATATATAAAATATATATATCGTTATCTCATAATATACACAAGTATATTTATCTGGACACACCTTACTTTTTGATGCCCAAACCTTCTTGCAATACTTACCATCATAAAAATGTTTCCTTCCTCAATGTTGTTTATTTTTTTTTCTAGAAAAGAAATTAATATTGTACAAAGAAACACAAGAACCACTCATAATTTTATTTTACAATAATTTCACTGCTATCTGCCAAATACACTGTAAGAAAGAGGATCACAAATACAACTTGGTTACATCATTCTGGTTCATTTCAGCATTCGTGTTCAAAATACTTTCTCAATTATGACAGTTATTCTCATAGGAATTTGAATTATTTGAAACAGCGAGCTGTTAAATAAAAGACAGTTTCTTCTTTGTATCTGTGCGTGTAATGGATGCAAATATTAAATAATTCAAATCCCAACAAGATTATTTTCCTTTAGGGAAATTAGTTTTAAATTATGTGAGTGTTGAACACTCAAGACTCTTTAGGAATACATTGTTTATATAGAACAAGAGCTTGCTATTTAACAGACAGAGAAAATGTTTATTATTTTATATTGACAGTGTTTGTATTCATTATTTACAGTCCACTGACAAGTATGTCTGTTTCTCTCTGTTTCTGTCGCTGTTTTTCTTTTCTTTTCTTTTCTTTTTTCTTTTTTTCTTTTCTTTTCTTTTCTTTTTAACAGGCAAGAAATTATCCTTTATTTTTTTTTCACCCACTGAAAAATATACTCACATATAGAAGAAAAAAAATTTAGAGAAATTTTTTCCATATTGAGAATAGAAATTCCCTTCACCATTTCCTCTGGATTTTTCTCTTCAAGTTTGATAGTAAAGGCAACAAAAGAACATGAAAAATAATTTAAAAAAAAAACACTCAATAATCCAAAGAAAAACTTCCATTTCTTTTTCTTTTATTTTTAATTTTGGTGTGTGGATGTGAGTGTGTTTGCTTTTGATGATCATGTGATCCTTTCCAAGATTCTGATTGGTTAACATGTGATTACCAGCAGATTTATATAAGAGATTGACCACAAATCAAACAAGGGTGAATAATGAAGGTATAAAAGAAGACAGGGCAAGATATCCTGATTTGCCCCCTTGCAAATTCAATATTTTAATCTAGATCCAAGATTCAGGAGAAAGAAATTCTTACTCCTTGCTAGTTTTGTTGACAACTACTTGATGTTTTTGAGAACTATATCAAAAAGTCTTGGATTAGTTGTGCTGTCTGCTGTCAGTCGCTGACCATTCCAATATTATCCTTGGAGTGTTTTTCTGAAGTGAGAAAAGGGTTTCAAATGATCTTTCATATTTCTTACCAAAGTTTTACAGAGATTAAATAAATAATTCTGACGTTGTGATTTATTTGTCTTTATATCCTGGTTTCTAAAGATTATTTTGCTTGGTTTTCACCTCAGGTTTGCCAAGTGAATAGCAAAGTAGAAACTAAAGAAATAAATTATGATCTATAACATTATCAAACAATCCACACAGTAGGCTCTTCTAAGCTTCTTTGATTATGACCCCAAGTACAAAAAATATTTTAGTTAGGCACCCCTCAGAATGGAAACACAATTTCAGTGCTTCTTCATTTAGCTTTAGCCAATAAATCTTTGTGAATCATCAATAAATCTCAATTATAAGTAATTCTGGCTCCTTGGTATTACCAAATAATCCGCACAGCAGTGTTTCCCAAAACATTTTTGGTTGTGACCCTGAACACAAAAATGTTTTAGTCTGACAATCCCCAGAGTGGAAACACAATTTCATTGTTTCTTTATACAGTTTTACAAAATTCTACTTTGATAATCAATAAATCTCAATTATGATTTTATTTTCATAATCAATAAATCATCAATAATAATAAATAATCAATAAAAATTATATTTTAATAATCAATAAATAATCAATACAAATTTTACTTTAACAGCCAGTCAGAATTTTACTCTAATAATCAATAAATATCAATTATAAGTAAGTTTGGATCTACGGCATTATCAAAAAAGCTACACAGTAGTATTTCCCAAACATTTTTGATTATGATTCTAAAGACAAAAATATTTTTGGTCTGGCAACCTTTACTGAATTTTACCTTCATAATCAATAAATCTTGATATTTCTTATTTTGTTTGAACAAAAGAAAAGGCACAACTTTATATAAATCTATCAGATGTATATTACACTACAAATCATGTAAAACAGCAACACAAGAACTGAGTAAGAAATGATACTGGGATTATGTTAAATTCTAGCTACTACCTCAACATACAACTATTGGAGATAAACAGATTGAAATAGATTTGCAATTTTTATAAATTTAGCAATGCTTTATTATTCACAATGATATTCATATTCCTGAGCATCAATGTCATATTATATTCCAAAATTTTATATCAATATATTTGTTTAATTTTTACTTTTATCATTTATCATTTTTTTATTTTTCATTTTTTTTTTTTAAACCTTCCTAAAAGGATTGTCTTTACAACCTTCATTTTAGTCATGACTATTAGGTTTGGAAAACTTATATTAGGTTGGTGCAAAAATAATGTCGTTTTTTGACGTTCAACTTCAAAAGAAAAACGACATTATTTTCGCACCAACCTAATACTATACAATAAATGAAATATTAGACATTGTATTAGGTTGTCACACATGAAATAAGAAATGAATAAAACGCTTCCGAAATGTTAAATAACTAATTTATTTAGTTGAAATACGTACGATGTTGGTGAATAACTGTTCTCCAAGGTACTGCTAAATTTTTGATCCCATCTTTAAAAAATTCTCATCGTTTGATGTGATAAAAAGTTCAGATGCTTCGATTACCTCTTCCTTATTGGAGAATGTTTTATTGTGTATGAAAATCTCAAAATGCTTAAATAAGTGATAATCAGTAGGAGGGATATCAAGTGAATATGGAAGATGATGCAAAATTTCCTATTTCAGGCTATGCAGCTTTTGAACATTTGATTGAGAAGCACACAGCCATGCATTGTCGGGCAGCAAAATTGGACAATCTCTTTTCACAAGTCTAGGATGTTGCTTTTTCAATTTTTTGTGCATACACACAATTTCTCCACAATACGAGGTTGCTGTTAACGTTTTCCCTTGAGGCAAGAATGAATAATGAATAACTCCTTTGAAAGACCACCTTACAGTAACCATTAACTTTTTAGGGTGCAGTGGAGGTTTTGAGTTTTGTTTTGGTGATTCACTTGCATCTAACCACTGGCCTACTTTCTTACTGTTGTCAAAGATTATCTATTTCTCATCACATGTAATGATTCGATGCAAAAATGGTTCTTTTTCTCAGTTTGTATACATACAGTAAGATTACTTGATATTGTTTTCATTGCACTTATGAGTAACAAGAAAAATTATCTGAAATTTCTAAAGAGAAAAAGTGTCAGGAATAAGTCAAGATTTTTTTTTATATATACTAAGGAGTTTACTTTATTAGACAACCAGATCAACAATCAACCAAAAAATGTGCCATTTCATGTGTGATAACTTAATACTATATAGAAGCCAAGAATAAAAAATCTGATTGCAATTCCAAGTATTATAGGTTCAAATCTCAAAAAGGTGTTGTTTGTTTTGCCCATATTCTTGTAAGCAACAAGGATTGACATGTATGTTTCTGTTGTTTGTTTTTTTTAACCAATAGAATTATAAAGTTTGATTTCAGGAGAGGAAAGCTCTCTCATTTATTGTCTTCTTGTGAAGAATTCATTATAATCCAAATATTGTTATAATGCAGACCTTTTCAAGATAGCAGGCCAGACAGCTATTCAGTGTCTCAGAGGAGGGCCATCAAATGTACTATAATAAATTGTCTCAAGCTCAGACTGCTCCATCCAGAAGGTTGTCTTGGTTTAGAAGTTTATAGAAAAAACTAACAAAGTTAATGTTTTATTATTTAAACATGGTTCCTCATTTTACTGCAGGAATAACAGAATAACACAATCAACAAAAAAATGCAAATTCCTTACTACAGTTAATTTGACATGCTGGACAAAAATAATTCATGGGTCGGATGTAGACTGAGGGGGCCAGGGATTGCTGACCCCTGTTATAATGAAACAAGTTGGGAGACATACAAAGTTGAACACTTATTAAGGACAATGACAAGAACAAGAATAGAGAAATAAGAAAATTTCTTTTGAAAAGCTGTAACATGTCACATTTACCTGATGAAGGTTGGAGATAAAACCAAGCAAAATGAGGTCACAAAAATGTATTGATAAAATTTCTTTCTTAATTACCAATACATTAAAAAAAAATCCTTACATTCTGAAAGTTTTACAGAAACAAAAAAAAAACAGGATCACACCATGAAAACAAGTTATATTTTTTATTCCAATTACTTTTCTGAGTATTTTCATTTTAGTTATTTTTAGCAAAACTTTGCTTAATCCATCTAAAGAAAACCAAAGATTTTAGAATATATTTGGTGATATTTAAAAGATCACTTCTTTTTCATTTCAACAAGAACACCTGTTACATTTTTAAACTTAATAGTTCTTTAATCCTAATTTCACTTGCTTTTTATTACAGCTCTCAGATCAACATTTGACAGACATCAATAACCAACATGACTACGAAATAAATAATAAACTCTAGTGAAACATGAGCTGACATAATTTTCATTGAGCCTGTCTTAACATGATAGGTGTTTTAGTAATTAAATCACAGTGACTATTGGCTGATAGTCACTCAAATCTAACCATATTGCCATTCCTTATTTTTCCCAACTATCTGATAAATTTCCATTTTTATTTACATACCATAATATTAGTAGCATTAATGCAGATATGACACCAATTTTCCAGCACAATTGGTTCCAAAACTATGCCAAATTATCCATTTAACCAGACCAACAGAAATTACATAACAACAATTCAATAATACCATTTATGACTCAATAATTATACATGTCTCAGATCTCTACTGTATCAAGAGAACTCAAGAAGTTATACCAAACTAAAAGTTCCCCAAAAATTGGTAGTGCTCTTGTATTATATTTTTAATGTCTTAATTATTTCAATTATCAGTGTTATTTATTATTAACAACTATTACTGACCATTAGAGCCAATTATTATTAAAACCATTTTTGTGTTAGTAGAGGAATTTTCAAGTGATACTTGGTTTACTGGTGCTCTTGTTAAAAAGATGAGAAAAAAAGTAATCAACAATTTCAATGAAAACACTATATGCAACAAACTTGAAGAATTTCAAAGAATATATCAGTCAAAATTCTGCATGCAAAACAAGAAAATTAAAGACACTAAATTGAAAAATTGAGGGAAATAATGAAAATACTTAAATACTTAATCACAGACCTGCAGAAAACAATTAAGTAACGTTAGGCTTACAAAATTGTTGAATAATTATTTATACATTTTTCTGATTTTGTAGCTAATTATTTCCACCATCACCATCCATATATTTAGGTTTCTCTTTATTGGTCATTTTTTTTTTTTTACAGCTTATCAACCTTTTTCAGTTTATTTAAAGTCAGAAAATATTCTTAGATTTTAAGAATTTTTTTTTAGATAGTAATTATTTGTTAATGCAAGTCCTACTAATTAATCCATAGGTTGGAGGAGAAGAGGTGGGTCCATACCATAGCCAAGAGTATTTGTGCGTAAGTGAATATATAAATTCCAACTGGAATTTGAAACTTGGCTCTTCAATTTTCAATTTCAAGTTGTTATGCAATACACCACCCCCACATCCCAAGTTTCCCATCTAGGTACTGACCAGGCTCAGCATTGCTTAATTTTGGTGATTGTACAAGAACTGGCATTTCAACATAATATAGATGGAAGTCTTGTTTAGAAGGATGCATTGTAGGAAATTTATGAAAAATATTTCATAAGATAATCCATGTTAACAATGTTTTTATGTGGGTCATTATTATTATTTTACCCTGATTTTATTATATATTTATATATATATATATATATATATATATATATATATATATATATATATTGATTTTCTTATATTTCCTGACTTTACTATTGTCCTCATCTAGGTTATTATTATTACAATGTTTCAACAATTGTTCTCTTCATTTTTTTGCAGCTATATTTTATAATTGTTAAAATTCTAGGAATTTTAAACCATGGCTTGTGTAGAAAGCATTAAACTTTTTCACCAAACATGCATGTGTTTATAGCCCCATCAGCAGCAACAACCCCTTTTCAGTGTTAGGTGTGCAGAAAAAGAAAAACATGGAGCATGCGTGTAGTGAATCTCAAAAGGTAGCTCTCATCCACTTCAGGCTAAGATTGAGATAGAACCCTAAAATTAGTGCTCTGTATAATAGCGGCAGCACATGGTGAAAGACAACACCTCACATCACTCTTTAACTCACCAACAAAGTAAGTTCAACTTTTTCTTCATTACAGACACACTTAAGAACTTTCTTTAAAATTATCTCTTCATAAAAAGTTCCCAATAGAAAAAAACTATCCGTCTCATATTGCTTTGCCCTCTTGTTTGTCTATTTTCTCAACCAATTCAACACTTTCAGTTTTTGTTTGTCAACACAAAACACCTTCTCAACTTCAAATGACAACCCTAACCTAATAACAACACTTGAATAAAGAATTTTTGTTTGAAATTCCCAAAAGCTTCCAACTCCAAAAGGTTCTTGAAGAAGGTCAAAAGTTATAATGACTGAAATGTTGTGGCATTAACAACCAAAATGAGGACACTAGTCAAAATAAATCAATATATAATAACTTATGTCTTATGCTGTATTCCAATGAATATTATGAAGTTTTGAAACTAAAAACAATTAAAATAAAAATAAGCAGGCTTTCTGTTCATTTTAATATTTTAAACAAAGAAAACTCGCTGATTATCCAGCTTATAAACTTTGCCCTTATTAATACTGAAATATGTCACTTACCTTTTCTTCAAATTAAAAAAATATTATCATGAAATATCTTGTTAGCATAAACAAATCTATTTTTTGTTTGTTTGCTTGTTTTCTGTCTAAAGTTTTCTATTTTCCTATTAATTCAAAGAATTTTGTTATCTAAATCTGACTCTAGAAAGAATTTGGATAAAATTCTTAAAACATTATCAGTATTAAAAACTATAGGTCATCTTCTTGTATTTCTTTTAACCAAATCGTATTTATTTCTTTTCTTGTGTGTTGTGCTGTTTCTTCAAATCTTTCAGAATAGAATTCTAACTGATGTGCATTGTTGCTATTTTCACTCAGTAATATTCATATTAAAACCAAACTTAACATATATGACTTTATTTATCTGAGGAAAAATCTCTTTTATATAGGAAAAATTCTATAGGCATGTGGTTGATGGTTACAATGTTAGCTTTCCAACCATGATACCCTAGATCAACTCTCAGTATGATTGATTAATCAAGGTGATTTCTTGATATTATTATCCTGTATGTAAATTATACCATGGGTCACCCCATGCCTTGTGAGTGAAAATGGATAGTTAGAACAATTTTCAGGCCAGTCTCTATTTTTGAGATGATGTATTGTAACTATTACTATTACAATTACAACTCATTTTAACTATTACTATTACAATTACAACTCATTTTAATTGTCAGATTCACAATGTTTCAGCCATTGTACACTCCAGCCTTCTTCAGGTAATATATAATTCCATATTATGTTTATACATTCTTTTTATAGATACAAATATTTAAGTAAATTCTCTGTTTATAATAAACAGTATTAAACAACATTTACTGGCCTGAATGTCCGAGAAATTTTCACAGAAAATATTCATCCACCGACAGGATTCAAACCTGTATCCTATATGGAACTGTCATTTAGCTTGATGTGCCTGTACCAATTTGGCCACAGAGGTGCATTCAGTTAGCAAGGTCGAATCTTCTATGAATCTCTCACATACATTCATATCTGCTCATGGCGTGTCAAATGTAAACAAATGATGTCACACATTATGAAATCAACAAAGTCCGACAATTATTTTAAGACATTTTATGCTTATACATTCTTTTTATAGATACAATTATTTAAGTAAATGCTCTGTTTATAATAAATATAATAATATTATATAATTTGTATCGATAAAAAGAATGTATAAACATAAAATGTCTTAAAATAATTGTCAGACTTAGTCCATTTCATAATTCCATATATAGCATCTGAAAAAGGTAGGAATGTACAATGGCCAAAACGTTAAAAATATGACAATAAAAACAGACAACAGCTCAAACAACGTAAATAATGTAAATATTCCAAAGCCATCAATCATTATGTTAGTACATAGTAACAAATTACGATGATCGAGGATTTGAACATGATAGCTATCTTCAAACTGTTGAACACACCAGATTATGTGCTCTCTTTCTCAGAAACTGTAACTAAAGTCTGCTCAGTATAGTTTCAGTATAAACCACAGGTGGATTCTGTGGGGGTTAAATAATCACAAATCTGCCTGAGCAGGTGTCTGCAACAGGGATTTGTGCTTGGATAGGGTATGCTTAGAAATAGCTGATCATTGATATAGTAAAAAAGTAGACATCTCCCAGATTTTAATAATCCATTTGCCTCTAAAGTCATCATATTTTTTCTTATTTTATAAATATTCAAGTATTTAAATCATTGAACGCAAGAATATGTAATAGAAATAATAAAGATGAAGTTAAAGGTGTACAATACACTTCTGATTTTTTTTTTTTTTTTGTTTTTTTTTAAATAGAAAAGTTTAATGAATTTAGAGGGAGTATTTTTTAATTATTTTACTTCTATTTTTCTTTCTCATAATATTAAAAATTCTCTTGTTATCATCAGGTGACAATTTGCCAACTGGCTTATGAATAAAGATTAATCTGTGAGATATAATAAGTTTCATACACTTTTTCAACCGTAAGTGAAAATAAACAATGTGGAAAAATGGAAAAGGGAAAAAATTTTAACCAAAATATTTCTCTCATGGGAGACTAATACACTGATCAATTATACAAGCTATCTATAATCAAATATAATCAAATTCACTTTACCAAACAATATCTAATAGTTTACATTTAGACCAGTTATAGAGTGTTCATCTTTTGAGCCACTTCCATTGACTTCAGGAATTGCTAAATGTTTCTCAAATCTTTGTAAAGAAGAAAAAACCCATTTAGCCTGGATGCTCAACTTTCATTTTGAGGCATGGTGGAGTTATGGATAGTGGCTCAGATTGAGGAATCAGAGAGCTGAGTTTGAATTCCAGTCAAATCCATTAGATTCACTTATGTTCTAATACCCTTGGGAAAGGTATGAATCCTCTTCTTCTCCCTCCAGCTATGGGTAAATAGAAGGTTCTATCGTTTTGGATGGCAACTAGTCTACCACAGAAAGAAATGGCAACCTACTGCAGGAAAAAATCTGCCTCGTCAGTCATGCATCAAAAGATACATGATTCCCTAAGCGTGTATCATGCAAAGCACATAACTGACTATAAACAAAAAGATATACATTTTCTTTGGCATGGAAAGCATTCAGTTTAATATTTTTGTTTTATTATTATTGTAATTATTACTGAGTGAGAGAGCTGCACAACAAAATCATACTAGGGTACAAATATATGAAGCTCAATATACCCATTGCAACACCCAGGTTGATAAGGGTATACCAGGCATATTTATCTCAGTACTATGTGCTGACAGATTTTAATAAAATCAATGTGTAACCTTGGGGATGAGACTTTGTTAGAAATAGTTTCAGATTAGATAACTCAGTCCACACAGATGATTTATCTATATATGACTCGCAATCCCTGTTGACCCCAGGCCATGATGCTCCCCACCTACTACTACCCATGAATCGAGATGCATCATACAGCAGCCCCTAGGGGCATATACGACTAGTTAAAGTCAAATAGCAAATCTGTGGTAGTGAATGGATTTTACTTAATATTAAATTACTCATATAAACATGGATACTAATTGATTGATTGGTTTTAATTGCATGTCAGCCCCTCTGCAGTTATTTTATGCCAAGAGGTAAATTCTTGGGGATGGTCAAATTTATTATATTTTTTCTTAGGTTTTTTTTCTTGGTTTTGACAGTAAGTTGTCTGCAGTTGTTTGTTACTAAATGAATTGGGGATCACTTTGAAGGATAAATTTCTAGGTTAAAGTTCAAGTTTATTGTTATATTTTTTAGTATAATTTTATTTATTTCAGGAAGGACAAAATTTTATCTATACTGGCATTTTTAAATATATTTCATGTATTATTTGTGCTTTAAAACATTGTCTGATAAGGGCAAAAATCACTACATTCTATTAGAATGTGTCTAACAGTATAGGGTGTTTGATATGCTATGCATTCTAGCTGATTTTCTTGTTTAAGTAAAAAGGAGTGTGTTAGGTGTAGACACTGAGGTCAACACAGGTCAAATGCTGACAGTATTTCATGGTTCTGTACAATATTCAGGCCCTGTATATTGTGTTTTGATTCAACTATTTATATATATACTGATCAGTGGTGCATTATGGGTAGCAAGGTCTATTGTATTATCTTGTCAATTATTGGGTAGTGGTAATGGTTATGTTTCAAATTATTCTAGAGGCTATTGAGTGGAAATAATTGTGGATCTGAATGTGGTTATTTGTAGCTATTTTATACTATTATTTGTTAACATTTTACTCATTATTTATTATTGATTGCTTAATTATGTTAGATTATGTGTGTTTTATATAGTGCATATATTTGCATTTTTCATGGTTGTATTTTACAAGGTTTTTGTTGTTGGATTTTGATTTTAAAGTAACATAGTAAAAATTTGTTTTTGTGCCTGCATATTGAGATAAGTTCTGATAAGTTATTAAGTAATTTTTGTTGGTCTGGGAAGGTGATTATAGTTACTTTCTCCTCCAGACAATGTTCACAGTTTTTTGATAAATTGTTGTAAGTTGATGCTGTTTTCTTTATTCGATGATATTTTTGGTGTAATTTGTTTTTAACTTTTCATATATGTTTAGAAAGTATTCAGTTAACCGCAGGTTATCTGATAATTCTTCTGATGAAACCATCTTCAACGAAGCCAAAAAAGATTATGAAACAGCCCAAAAAGATTTTGTAAATTCTCAAGTACATGGAATATTTATCAATTCACTTTCATATGTTTAGGTTTTGTCAAAATCCTTCTCTATGCTTTTTAAAACAATAAACATTGCTGAGGAGTGAAGGTAGTTAAAATAATAGAGGTGTCAAGGAAAAACTGTTCTTTTGATACACCATTTTTAGCAGGCATAAAGGTTAAACATTGCTGAGATATTTTTATCATCATCATTTATATCATTTGTATACATTTATTATTATTATTTTATTTCCTTTGATTTCTGGCATGTACACATTACGTTGTGGGTCCCGCCCAGAGACATAAGGTTAGAAATGGCATCATGACCATTTTCCACTGACCAATTAAAAAAAAAACACATATTTTACATAGATAAAGCCCTTCATAAGGTGTGGGCTGTACTTGTAAGAACAATTTTTTTGTATTTCTTTAAGGCATGGACTTCCAGGAACCCCTTCAATTAGTCTACTGGAATCTTTTCCAACCAATCCAGAGGCTGCAACTACAACAGGGATTGTTGATGATCCAATGTTGTTTTTGTTTTTGTTATTGTTATTATTATTATTATTATCATTATTATTATTATTGTTATTATTATTATTATTATCATTATTATTATCATTATTATTATTATTATTATTATTTATACATATTTATATAATTTATAGGTGATGTTGATGAAGATGCAATGTTTCAACTAGTATATAATGATGAATAAATGCAATATCTAACTCCTGTCAGGTAACAAAACACAGATTTAATGTAGATGAGTGCAGTATAAAAAAAATAATCTTATTCCCTGGCATAAAATATAAAAAAGAAAACATACTGAAATATAAAAACAGCAAAAAGTGTTTTAAAAGAAAGAGAAACTATTATTCATATGAATATGATACCTCATCTCACAGAAAGGAATGATTTGATTATGTAGAAATTTACACAAATTTCAAATTCAAGATATCAACTTTTATATCACATTTATGAATAATAAAAATATATATTACAAGTTTCCAAATATGAGACTTTTTCATGCAAAAATAATTTTCTAATCAAATAAAAAATAAGATCAGCGAAAATTTGATACAAAATTTTAACAGGAAAATGATGCCATCTATTATTATTATTATGCAGTGAAGACATCAACAAGAGCAAAAAAAATGTATTTAAACCTAACAAATCCAGAATCTTTTTAACAAATTCACTGGTTTGGAATTTTGTTCTAACTTCATTAAATTCAAATCTTTTCTGTATCTTAGTAATCATGGGCAGAGCATCTAGAATGGTACAAAGTTCCAATGGATGACATAAGTTTTTTTTAGTTTTTTTTATCATCACTAATAATATACTGTTTCTGTCATTTGGTAATTTTGGAATGATCTGAAGAGAAGCACTTCTGGATTAGTTAGGTCCAATTGTGTACAGGTACAAAAATAACTTCTGTCCTGCTCAGAATATTTGGCATAATTTTGTTTCTTTTGCAATGGTTTGATACATTTTGCATCCCCAAAATAGAGTACACTATTTTATGTAGCATTTCTAGATCAAAACATATATAATTACATGTACACACATACATATATAACTATACAGTTTAGATAAAAATATATGCATGCACACAAAAGCACATCTATACAAACCTAGCAGACACAGACACCTAGATTTATGTAGCAATAGATAAACAAATGTGGCCACTGATAAAATAAATTTATCGCTTATACTCTCTGATAGATATATGGATGATGTTAGGCAAAATAAAAAAATGATATAATCGTGAACCATAAAAATGTTGTGTGTTGAACTGAAAAGAACCAAAATTTTTATCAGAAGCCAAGAAAATTGAAGCTTCATGTCCTTTGGTGGCTTCCAAGAATAAAATAGGGTTATCTACAATTTTAACAACTCTTTCTCATTAAGATTTCACCTTGACACAAAATTTAATTTATTCATACCCACAGATTTATCAGAAATATCAAGAAAGATAAAAGGAATATATGTATCTTACATTTACACTATCTCTCACACATGTATATATGCATGTGTATGATGAATGGCTTAGTGAGCAAACTGATACCATCCAGGCCTATGCAATGAGAAAATACATGAGGAACTTCTACAGTAATCTCAAGGCCATCTATGGTCTCACTTCGTCTGGGTCATCACCCCTCCTCAGTGCAGATAGGAACACATTGATCTCAAAAGATACCTGAGTGCTGAGCAGAACACTTCAACAGTGTACTCAACTGACTATCAGTCATCAATGAAGAACCCATTGCAAGACTACCATAAGTCTCAGTCAACAATAGGCTGGCAGATGCACCAACTAAAGAAGTTACCAAAGTCATCAAGTACTTGTCAAGTGGCAAGGCCCCTGATGCCGACTCCATCCCAGCTGAGGTCTATGCTTCTGGTGGCCCAAAACTGAATGAAAGTCTCACAGGCCTGTTCAGCTCCATGTGGACTCCAGAAAAGCTACCACAGGAACTTAAGGACACTTCCATTATGCATCTTTACAAGCACAAAGGGAACAGTAATGCCTGTGACAACCACTGTTGCATCTCCTTGCTTTCCATCAGTGAGAAGATTCTGGCCCGCAACTCGCTCAATCGTCTTAATGCACACCTGGAACATGAACTGCTCCCTGAGAGCCAGTATGGATTCCATGTGGGACACAGCCCTGTAGACATGGTTTTTGCAGCAGGGCATCTGCAAGAGGAATGTCAGGAGCAGAACGTCAGACTGTACACCACCTCCATGGGGATCTGACTAAGGCATATGACACTCTCTGACATGAGGGGCTACGGGGGATCATGGCCAAGTTTGGATGCCTTACCAAGTTCATTGCGATGATGCAGCAATTCTATCAGTGCATATATATATGCACACACACACACACGCTGTGATATTGTCAGCTGTCAATATACATAACACCCTCGAGCGCTTAGCCTTGGAGCTGGTAGAATGGAGATCAACGTGTTTTAGTGGACTCAGCAGTTTTCAATCAGCTTGTCTGAATCGTCTTCAAGAAACGAGTGCAAGATCTAAAAGATCAGCCAATCTAACAGTGATCTCATCCCACAATTCTTACTCTTGCTCCATATGTGGCCTCCTTTGTAAATCACTAGTGGGTCTTAAGTGCCATTTAAGATTATCGCACAAAATTTCATAACTGAATCAATTAAGTTGTCAGATCCTCATACACTGAAACTAACAGGAAAGGTCATTATTAAATATATATACACATGCACAGGCATCTATTTCAAACATGGGTATCCACTAAAAATAATGTTTGACATAATAAAAATGACAGTGTAAAAATAAATCCATTAATTCTTTAGAAATATATATATATATATATATATATATATTCATTGTTATTTATTTCACATACAGCATATAGACATTGTGATACAAGGTCAAGTATGTAATCAAATGGTTGCAAATGATTTTTATGATAAAAGCTTTTTCTTTAACTAAACAAAGACTATTTTCCTGTTTGTTAATCTTGATTATCTGCTGACATGTTTTTCAATATTTTGTTCTTTTAGAGATTAATATTATCTCAGAGACAATATTTGTTTTGGTTTATTTGTTATTGGAATCAGTTTAACAATGAATAAAATATATAGCCAAATGACTATAAAAACATGCATTGATACAGTGATATTAAAAACTAAATGCATATTTAGTGCATTATGCAACAATAAAAAATGATACTGAAAAGCTCTCATCCAAGTCTGCTGCCCAAAATCTGACCAAATATTAAAATATTATTTCAAATCACTTCAGTCCAAGATCTTTTCAGTATCCCTTTGACAATATGCACATAACCAAAATGTTGTTAATAACTTATTACAAACAGGCCAAACATCAAAACAATAATAATGAGGAAAAAATACTGCTACATGCATACAATACAGTATACACAGTTCAATAAAAAAAAAATGCCTGAATAATGATGTCTCTGTTTTTTAAACAAAACAAACATTAAAGTTTCAATAAAAATTTGTGGTTTCATTTCATTTATTATCTCAACCAAGTCATTTGACAGTTTGTTAAATTAAACTCTAAAATGATAGATACTATTAGAATCCTTCTTTAGCAAATTTGTCTCATAGAACATTACCATCATAGTGAGTTCAATCCTCATTAGATGTTTCATATTTGTGGTATGGGGTAATAAATATGAAACTCAAATTGAGGGATGATATAAGCTTAATAAATATGATACTTCCCCAAACTAAGTGAGAATTCTTCTTTTAAGTACCCTGCCCTTTTGGGATATGGGCAATCATGGTTCTTCACAACCACCATAATTTCTAACTCTTAGTAAGGTTGGTCTTTTCACTACCCACTCCACTTCCTCTTCTGCCATCCACTTACACAAGCTTGTCAGGTAGGATATTCACTGTTGTCCCTCGTCTTCAATATGTCCTGTAAGTGTCAAATTCTCCAAGATCTCTTTAGCTTCTAGAAATGTCTAGCCTCTTTCTTATGAGCATTCTTTTTGTTTCTATTTTCCTTATAAATTCCTTGTCACTTACATGTTCAGTTCATAGTAATCTCAGCATCCTTCTGTAGAACAACATATCTGTGATCACAAGTCTCTTCTTCATCTGGGAGGAGATTATCCAGCATTCACTGTCACATAGGAGGACTGATAATTACAAAGTTAATTTGATTCTCACTATGTTCCCTACATGTAACTTTAGTAAATGCTATTAGGTTGGTGCAAAAATAATGTCGTTTTCTTACATTGTAACATATGTGAGAAAACGACATTATTTTTGCACCAACCTAATATATCTATATATAAAGTTCTATGACTTTCATTACTCTGTCCATACATCACACCCTCTAAAATTGCCATACATTGACCAATCATAAATCATAATCTTTTAACCCATATTGATATGTTACTTGCTCAATAAAACTATAGTTTGGGGAAAAGCTTTCTGTAGAAATTTAACTACTCAAAGAATAAATCACAAATGAATTAACCCTGTCCACTAACCTAGGGAATGAATTTGCTTTAAGCAAAAAATATTTTGACAAGGAAAAATGTCAAACCATCTTGCTGATGAAAAAAAACAAATTAAAAGTTTTCTGATCATCACTTGTATTTCCAATGTAAAAATCATATACATACTTGTAAAGATGCCAGCCTGCAGAAACAAATACTTCTACATTTCTCAAGTATTAAAAAAATACATATGCATAAATGTTTCCAAATTATGAGCAAGAAAAATTTATTAGATCAAAAACCACAACTGGTTGTCAATGGCTCTGTCAGATGAACTGATAAATAAAAAGAGAACACCCTGGAGAAAATGGTCACCAGTGAAAAATGAGGCAGAAATATGTGAAGAAAAACGAGGGAAGGAGAAAAATTGTTCTTAATCCAAGAACAGATACATTGCAGTTATTCTTTGCAAGATTCAAAGAAAAAAAAATCATGTTTTCAAGGAAGGCAAATATAAGAAATAAAAAAATAATCTAAGATTTGTAAAGAATAAAACATTACAAAAAATATGATTAACGTAAGCTTTCAAAGAATTGTAAAAAAAAAACAGTTATAGGGATGGTGAAATCGTTGTATAAAAACTATTTCATATAATTCATGCCATAAAATGTAAACACTTGTATCACATTTCGCATAATAAAAGAATAAAATCAGCTTTTATTGTCAAATTGCTAAGCTTATTACATCAATTATTTGACTGACAGACTAGGAAAAGCTTTGATTAGATTTCAATTTTTTTTATACTTCAGAAAGAAATGAGACAAGAATGACTGATTAATTATGTTTACCTGCCCCTCACCCTTGTGGGTCAAACAAGAATGGAGGTAAAATATACTCCATTTTAAATCCAAAATCTGCATAATTCAAAATATAATCATGACAGTTTTAAAAACAGACGTATTTTAATATATTCAAATATATTATAAGAAAGTAGGAGGAAGTGCAAGGGCAAATGAAAAAGAAACATTATTACTTTCCACCCTTCAAACTTTCTCCCACAGGCGGGATGTGGCAAGCCTCTCACTGCTCTACTGCTACTCCTACGGGAGGTGGTCAGACAAACTAAATACCCTCGTCCCGCCGAGACAAACCTTCACAGCAATAACATGCCATGCCATTTACATAGTAGCAAACCACTAACATTCCCTCTGTATTCCATTGGTGAGAAGTAAATTCCACTCAAGCAGCTTCTTCCTGTGAACCACTGCCCTGTGGAACTGACTCCCAAGAGGGTGTTTCCCGAATCACTACAATCTTAATCTTTTCAAGGTTAGGGTTAACCATTATCTTCCAATTCTATACACAAAAATGGCCTCCTAATGAAACCCTCTACCTTGAGTGGCCACCAGGCCTTCTAAAGGAGGAACCTAGCTGTATAAAAAAGAAAAGAAAAAATCACCATAAAGTAGGAAATCAAAAATATAACAAAAAAGAAACAACCAAAAAATTGTTACAATTTGTTTTGTTTTTTTTTCTTTTGTTTATCTTTATTCTTCTACTCCATTTATTTTAATACATTTGTATATATTAAGATAATTTTATAACTTCAAACTCTATGTGTAGTGGATGCCCATATTTGATTAGACATTCCATTTACTTTGAAACAGTATTTGTTTTGTCTACTGGCCTGTGTACTTAAGGAAACAGTTCAAAAGTTTGAAGCCACTCCTGGTAATTTTTTGAATTGGTCCAAAAAGTAGTTGTTTTGTTCTTCAAATAACAAAATTATTATATATGGTTAATAAAAAGTGAGACATGATTTTGTATTACAAATTTTATTAAGACTAAAAGAAAAGATAATCATATATATATATATATATATATATATATATATATGTTATAAATTAGCTGATTTAAAATATGTTTTTTTCACTACACAGTAATAACCATGTTTCAAAAAAGGAAGCTAAAAGATGGAAGAGATCTCTCTGTATCCTTGGAAACAATGAATTATGAATTTTTCTGTGCCTTTAAAACTCAGTAAATTTAAAAAATATGTTACTCCAAAATTGGCTTGAGGAAGAAATGGAAGTAATGTTTTTAATTTAATTATAAAATTAAATTTGAAACTTTTAGCTTCCATTTTTGAAACATGGTTATTACTGTGTAGTGAAAAAAGATTTGAAATCAGTTTATATATTAATGCTCTGTAAATTTACATTGAGCACTATTTTGTAAAAATAAAAATACCAATAAGAACACCGGATTATACATCTTACTGTTCTTTCTTTTTATTTATATATATATACATATATAGAGAAATATAGTCTTAAGAAGTGCTATATTTATGGAATAAAGTGCTCAATATCAGAGATAGAGCGTGAGTAAATATAAAAGTGAACATAGAAGTCAACACTTAGAGGCGACATTCTGTTTCATGCTAGATGTAAACCGTCAGGCCTGACGATTGCATCTAGCATGAAACAGACTGTCGCCTCTAAGTGTTGACTTCTATGTTCACTTTTATATTTATATATACATATATATACACATATACACATCTACATACACACACATATTATATATATATATATATATATACACACACACACACACACACATATATCTACATATACATATATATATATACACACACTCATATCTCTATATATTTATATATATATATATATATAAATATACACACATATCTACATGTGTATATATATATATATATATATATATACGCACACTCATATCTCTGTATATTTATATATATATAAATATATACACACACACATATATACATATATATATATATATATATACACACATGTATATATATATACATATATATACGCACACATATGTATGCACACACACACACATATATATATATATATATATATATATATATATATATATTCTTTGAAAGTATCTATTTTTTAAAGTCATAATAAAATTTTGTACCCGGACAGATTATTTAAAAATTAGACAAATTTTTAATAAATTTGTGTATTGTCATGATCACTTCATAAAACAAGATTCCTAAAGCACCAATTCTTAAGAATTCTGACTGCCTCCACCTCCAAGACCTGAGATAGTTCAAATGCCTAACAATTCATTTCTGCCTTCATCACTGACAACCATTCACTTTACATTTTGTGATTCTTTTGTCTTCCCCACTCTAACCTTTGTTCCACTTCATTCTATTTATCTGGCTGTACATGTATACACAATGAAAACTTACATTCACAATGTTCTCTGACTAATAAGAATAAAGATGTAGAAAAAATATTGGTGGCAAACTTATATGAAAATGTTGATTTCATAATTGTTTTTCAGACAAAAGCAACCTTTTCTGAGATAAAGAGCAGATAGAAGTCTCTAGACCAAAACCAATTCTGTGAAAGATTAGATAAAGGTATACAAAAGTTGAAAGAAAGTCACTACCAATAATCCTTCAATTTATTTCTCATATCAAATTCTCTTCATACAGACACCCAAGATTATTAGCTAATTCCGAAAGTGTGGCACTCACTGTATTATTTACTTTCCTGGCAACTGCAGTTTTGTTTTATCAAGAGAACATTGAAGGTAAGAAATTAGATCTTCACCTACAGATATAACTTCACAAAAATAGTAATAAAGGTACTAGAAGTAAAAACTAGAATCCCTTACCATCTTCATTAAATATTCCTTTCTGGTGATAGGGAAATAAATAAAAATAAATAACAAGAGAAAAATTTTACCATCTCTAAAAATAGGCAAATAATAAAAATCACCAGGCAAACAAAGCCATAATTCAACCAACTAATCACAAAAATTTCACAACCAGAATGTAAAGAAAAATCATAACAAGGAGGCCAAAAATTCACCATTTCTAAAAAATAGTTTGACCAATATCCAACATATGGAATATCTAAAAATATACATAAAGTATCTAAAAATATTTCTGACAAAAAAGATTAAGTTTTTAAATTTGATAATTTTTTTTTCTATTTAAATTAGACTAAAAAGTAAAATTCATCTATTTTGCATATTTCTAGATGCAGCTTTTGTCAATGTCTTTCAACAATAATTCAGACATTAGATATTTTTAAAAAGTCTTAAATTTTGAAGTAGAGGCCATCTGAATTACTTTCAAGCTTATTTGTAAATAAAAGAATCAATGTGCAACAAAAAGTCTTCATAATCCACATCACAGGAATAGTCTGGAGCTTCCGCTATATATTTAGAGATTCTTGATAAAATCCAAAGAAGAATTTACAATGTTATTGGTGTTGACATTATCAGTCACTTATGTGCTATACATGATATACACTTAGGCGATCATGTATCTTTCAATACATGACTGACCAGGCAGATTTTTTTCACTACAGTAGGTTGCCATTTCTTTCTGCAGTAGACCAGTTAACAACCAAGGCTACAGAACTTGGTCTGTATTGCTATTTACCCATAGCTGGAGGGAGGAGAAGACGAGGGTATTAGCATGTAAGTGAATGTAATTGATTTGACTGGAATTCTAACTCAGCTCTCCATTTCTTCACCATGTCTCCCTCTCTTGACATCATAGTTTCAGTTATTTTCCTACCACTGTAATGTAGCTTTCCTGTGTCTTTTCTACAAATATTTTCATAGTAATTGTTCTGATGAGATATCCTCTTTGCTACCTTGACTTTATCAATTTAAGCACAATACTAGATTGGCGGTAAGCTCTCATCATTTTACAGTTGAAATGGCTAGCTGTAACCGTAAGTTCTATGCTAGCAGTTTCTTCTCTCACATTTCTCCCTTGTGGAACTCTCTGCCAGTTTCTTTCTTTCCAGTCAACTTTGATTTTCAAAAATTTAATTGCAGTGTCAATCATTATCTTCTGAAATCTTAAATCCTTTTCTTTTATTGTTCTCACTCCATAATAATTTTTTCTTTTTCTCATATTTGTAGAGTGAGTGACCATGGACAAATGTAAAATAAATGACAGAACAGTCCAATACACAGAACTGACAAAATTCATAATAAGCAATAACAATTAAAAGAAAAAAAAAAGAGGGCAAAAAATAATATTAAGCAAGCAAATAATATATGCAAGCCAAATTAACAGTAATATGGCAAAAAGTTCATGAACTAAGGATTGGGTTGACAGACAAGAACAATTTTGGATGAGTGAACTTAGGGTTGTAACTTAAGACAACACAAACTGGGGACGAGTCATATAAAACCGAGAAAAGGCCTATTTTATTAGGTAGGAAGAAATTCCATTTGTGTGCTTCTGCCTAGGAATTGGTGTGGGACAAGTGTTTTGCAGTCATTCCGGATCTAAATTGGAACCAACCATATTCTTTCACACTCAGTAACCCTTTTTGTCTTTGTGGCTTTATTGTGTTGCCTGGAAAGAAACAATTTTTAGTATTATCAAGTCCATTTCAACAACTTTAAACCTGAAAAATCAACACAACTTGTGTATTTGTGTTTTTTGTTTTGTTTTGTTTTTTTTTAAATCAGACCAAAAGATAAAACATAGGAACCTAATTATAAATCAACTCACAATATCATTGAAAAGATGACCTTTAAATTTGGTTTTGAAAACAATAATCATCATGTTTGCTGCTCCACCAAAATCAATAGTATCTAAAACTTTCCTTTTCAGTGACTGAAAAGGTTACCAAAAAAGTGTAACAAATAGAAATATAACTTCTTTGTCTACAACTTTGTTTTCATTTGTTTCTAATGTTTTGACATTGAAAGCTGGTGGGGCTTGATGATAAAGACCCCAGTTTTAATTTTCATAACCGTTTTCTTTTTTACAGTGTCTTCAGATACTAATATTTCCAAAATTAATGTCCACCTGACCAAATTATGTTAATATCAAAATAACATTATTTTGTGTGAATTGTTGTTGATGCATTTTATAATACAAATCAATAGCAATTATTTTTTTTCTTAATCATTTCACTCCAAACAAGGCAATAAAGCCACTAAGATGCAAAAGGTTATATTAGAGAATATGAGAAAAATATACTATTAAGGAGAGAGGACAATAAAAGAACAAGAATTTAGAAAACAGAAGATATTGATTGATATTGCATATTATTTACATCGTTCAGACTGTTGTATTCAACCTTATTGTCATATTCAAAACATTTCAGCCATTATACACTTTGGCCTTCTTCAGGTGATATACGTTAGAATTTTCACCAACCCCTTTATTCAGTCTACTGAGGTAGATTGCTCTAGTTCCACGTGCCATGCCTTTTCTGGATATCTCAGATTCAGTTAATTCTCTTTAGTAACTAAAATCTCCAAGTTTCCTTCTCCTCTGTTGTGGTCCTATATTGATCTCACTATGTTCGGGATCAAATCATTGGATTACTTCAACCAACTATTTTATTCACTAGGCCATGTGTCCTTGAGAACTGCTAGCATAGAACTTACTTCTTGTCATTTCCACTGTAAAATCTTTATAATAAAATCATTGGCAATGTATTTCTATCATAAAAATCCCTTAAGCTTTTCTAGTAAAACTCCTTGCCCAATGCAATTTCTATATTAAAAATTATATTGCAATACTTTTACAGTAAAATCTATAATACATTCTCAAATTAAAATTGGGCAACCCATTTCTATAACCAAAATCATCACCCAATCCATTTGTACAGTAAAAATCTTTAAACTGCAATTCATCTCTACAAAGCAATTATACTTTTTAACAATTTTAAAGATATTATTTAGCTAACAATAAACAAGTTTAAGAAACAAGAAAATGCAGAACTGAATCTACCTGTACAATGCTTTTATATTGACAATATTAATATAAAAATGAGTGTGCATGTGAGTACCTTGACTCAGTGAGTAAAATTTAGAAGTTGGCTTAATTTGTGCAGCAAATGGCATGTATAATCTATTATTGATAGCAGAGATAAAAATTGCAGGCTTTGCATGTCAAAATATAGATAAGTTCTAACCATATCAGATTTAAGATGAAAAAGAGATTGGAGTATTTACCTTTGTGTGATCAAATTAATGTTTTAAAAGGAAACATCTGATTGGCTGAGAATTTTATTCTAAATTGATGATTTTTATTTAAATTCAGCTAATTATATCTCAACTGTTGATTTTTTTTTTAATGATTCAGCTATGTAGATATTTGAATGTTGTATGGAGAGTAATGTTATGAGAAACATGAAAGCTATGCAAAAAAACAATAGCAGCAAAAGAAAAACTGAATATAATGTTTAGCATTATACATGGTGCAGCAGAAATATTTCCCACATTTTAAAAGTTGACAAAAAGACCAAGGTAACTGCTATTAAAAAAATTATTTCACTGTTGTTTAAAGAAAGGGATACAGCGTATATTCATTTGGTTTTAAAAATGACATCCTGCAAATGGTGGCCTCTATTCACCATACACGATTTTTCAAGTTTTCCATCACTTGGAAGTATGAGCACTTTGAGGTCTTCCAGGTTGCTCTCTTTAAACCTGTGGACCTGAACTTTTCAGCCCGTAGGAATATCGATTTCCTATTCTGAGAAGAATCATTCTGATATGACATGAAATAAGCATGAAAAGCTCTCTGCGTTGCAATGACAGATTTATCAGTCTTAAAAAATGTTTCAACAGCAGACACACTGTGTGCACTGGTCCAAGCCATGATGGTAACAAATCATATCTGTAAAAAAAGGGCAAGATATTAAATAGATGAAAACACCATTGTGACTTGCCGAAGTTTACTAGCATCACACAGGTGACAGTTTTAAATGTGGGAGGTATTTCTGCCACACCCTGTACATAAAACTTCAGCACATACATCTCTCTACAGAGACTGCAGATCCAAATTACAATGATACTCCATTGAGTTGCTCATCTTCAAAAAGACAAGATGATCTGCACATTAACTCACTAATCTCTATTTCAATAATGCACATTTTTTTCTGGTTGTAGAACTGAAAACCACATCCATACACTGCAAACTACTCTTCAAAAACAAGATGGATTCATCACCGTGTGCAACAAGATAACAATAAACAAACCATAGAAAATTTCACCTATTTCTTTTATCATCTTAACTGTCAAAAAAGAATATATTTTGTAACCAAGTATCATTTAATCTGATTTAATACTTTCTGAAATCTAATGTTCTGAATATATTACTTCAAATTTGAATCACTATGTCAAATAACAGTCAAAAGTAATACCATTTAAGGTTGGTTTTATCTGTTACTCTTACTACAGATTTACATATTGTAATGGTGAGATTAGCCATTTCCTTACAAAAAAAATTCAGCATTCATTAACCAAACAACATTACTGTTGGCTGAGATTTATCAAATCTTTCTCTTGAAAAAACATTTTTCATGATAATAGACTAAGTCCACTATTATTGCTCTTTCTAGTATTGATAGACATTTCCTTCCAAATCTTTTGTTTAATGTGATGTGAAAATTGACATTGTTCAAACTGGTGTCCTCATCTTTATTGTCATATTAACAATGTTTCAGCCATTGTAGGCTCCAGTTTTCTTCAGGTGATAGACATTGAAATTTCAAACCAAACCCTTTATTTAGTCCTAGGGGGTAGATTGTTCTAGTTCCACATGCCATACCTTTTCTGGATATCTCAGTTTTCAGTTAATTCCCTTTAGTAACTAAACTCTCCAAGTCTTCTTTTTTTTTTGTTCACCTCTGCTGTGGAGAAACATAACCCAGTGATTGAAGTAATCCAAAAGTGACTTGACCCAAAGAATTGCCAGTTCAATACATAGCCACAGCAGAGGTAAACAAAAGATATGGAGAGTTACTAAAGGGAAATAACTGAAACTGAGATAACCAGAAAAGGCATGGCACGTGGAACTAGAACAATCTACCCTCATGGAATAAATAATGGATCCACTTCAAAATTCCAACATATATCACCTGAAGTAGGCTGGTGTGTACAACAGCTGAAAAATTGTGAATATGACAATGAAGATGATGATAACAGTGTGAACAATGTCAATGGTGTAAATAGTTACAATACCTCATCTCAGAAATATAGACAAATGTCATGGGAAAAGTCATCATCTTGATTATATTATTACTGCCCTTCTAGTTACATGTACTACCCATTTTAATTCTTCTGGCTGTTGGAAGTCTGCAAGTGATATATTTGTTTTTTGTTATTTGGTAAAGTTCTTTGTGAATCTGTAGCACCAGTCTACAGAGACTGAAGAAGAACTTTCTTCTTTAAAACCTAAAGCTTTCTTTCACTTGAATTTATTTTTAATCATTTATATATTGTATATATATATATATATATATATATATATTAAAATATGTGTATTTAGGCAGCAAATTCTCTTTTAGGCATGTCTGATTGAATAAATTACATTATGTCTGCTTATTTTTAACAAAATCCATTCATACTCACAAATAACCATCCATGTATTGATGTTGAAGGATGTGAGAAATGTGCTACAGCTGTTTAAATTTCTTTTATTTTCATTTTCCAAGTACTTTCGATCTGTTCCCAATATCATCTTCAGGGGTGGAAGTAATACAAAACTATATGTTGTTCATTAATATAAGTATTTATACAATGTTGTGCATTGTTATCCATTACTGTAATTTTTCATTATGTTTTTAAATGCAAAATAGTTGACAATGTGCTGAGCATTCATGAAAAAATTATCCATTATAGAATTTTATATATATATATATATATATATATATATATATATGTAAGCATTAACTTTTCCCCACTTACTGATATTGCAAAATAAATGTATTTTTCCCATCATCATAAAGACTGTAAGGAGCTAATAAGAACACACAGTCTTTGTTGTTTTTATCATGTTTCAGCTCTTTGGTCTTCTCCAAAGGTCTGTTACATAGGATAATCTTCAGGGAATTTCAAACAAAATTGTTTTATTTAATCTAAGTTGTTCTCATTTCACTATGTCAAGGTATATTTTTTGTTCTTTAGTACTGTGTTCTGTTTTCACTCTGTCTAAATCTGTACCTACCTGTAGAAATAGGGGGAGCAATAACTAAGCAGTATCAAAACAAGAAAAAGTGGAGATATCCCAAAACAGGGACAGGCAGACAAAAACAATCTACCACCAATAGATTAAATAAAACATTCATTTTTAAATTAACTGTAAGTTACCTGAATTAACGAGGACCTGAAGAAAGCCAGAAGTCACAATGAAACAATGTGATAATAAAAACAAAGATGAGGTCATTAGTCTAAATGTAAATACTAGAAATAATGATAACTCACTTTCGTTTTTTTTTTTTTGTTTTTTTACTTTCCCTGCCACCTATGATCTTCAAAAAATTTAAATGCAACAGCAATCACCATCTTCTGTTTTCTTGAATTCCATTCTTTTATTGTCCTATCTCCTCATTAACTTTTTCTTTCACTCTCAGTAAACACCTTCCATTGTAGTGGCATTATCCACTTAATTGAAGTGAAATAATTCTAATTCTAATTCCAGTTATTCAGACAGAACAAATCCTCAAATACAAACTTTGCCCAAGAAATAAGCAATATGCAGAGTTTTCTGTATTTTTTATTAATTTGTTTTTAAATTTTGTTATAAAATAAATACTATCGTGATACTCTTTTTTATATTCATTTTATTTACCAATTAATAATTGTTCTAAATGTTTAAAAATGTGTGTTGGATCATATCTACAGATATTTCCCAGACAAATTGTAGCCGTCTATCAATGCTTGACTAAATTTTCAATTTTGCATTTTCCCTATTGTTTCATGTAGTAAGAGGCAGCCAAGTAAACCATATATAAAAATATTAGTGCTAAAACATAAATGTATTTAAAAACTGAATTTGTTTACCAAAGTTTATTTGAGCAAAAAACTCAGCCACCAGTAAAATTGTAATTATATTTTTTATTTTATCTTAGTGACTTTATCAGATTTCAATGTTTTTCATCTTATAAATACAACTAAACCAAAACCAATTTTCTGGTCTGAAACTGTTTTACTATTGGCTCTAGTTTAGTTAATATCAAAACTTTTTGCATTACAGGCAGACATTTTGAAAGGTTTTCATTTGTATTGCCTGGAGTTCTGAAGTGTCATAAATATTAAAAGAATTATTAAAAATAATGTATAGAAAAATTTAAATCAAGAAAACTAAAAATAAACAACCCACTGCCCCTCTCTACTATCAAGAGCAAAGATATTTCAAACCACTGATGGATTCTTTTTGAAAAGCCTTGCGCTCTGAGCAGGTCTGGTACAGTTTAATAGTAACAGTGATATCCCATACATGAAACATTCTGCATTTCTTGACGAAACAACATTACGATTGGTTAAAATTTATCAAATCTTTCTCTTAAAAGAGGTTTTTCAGAAAAATAAGTTTCTCAATTCTTATCACTCAGGACTGATTGGAGTTTTCTTCCTAACTTTTTGTTTGTTATTTTGAAATCTCAACATTTTGATTATATTATTATTCTCCCTTCAATCCCTTTATGTGTGATCTATTTTAGTTGTTGCTTCTGTTGAAATTGTTCAAGTGATGTGATTTTTTTTTATTTGTTGAAGTACTTTGTGATTCTGTAGCACCAATCTATAAGATCTGTAAAAGGATTTTCTTTATTAACATCTAGGAATTATTCACTTGAAGCCAGTTTTAATTATTAATCTGAGAAAATAGTTGTATGTAGCTGATAGTTTAAGCACTTCTGAACAAGGTGGGTGCTATACATGACATCTATATGAGAGTCTAGATCTGATAAGGCTGTTTAAGAATATGACCCAAGTTCTAAGGTTAATATTTTAGTTTCATAGCATCTTATAGTAATGTCCAAAATTATACTTAGTGCCACCTATCATGTATTCAATTACACCATTTCCTATACTAAATTTGTTATATTTCATCTATACACCAAGATATTTGAAGTGTAAAAAGAAAAAAATAGGCATGTTTTAGAAAAAAGACTTCATTCTCAAAATTATTTCCAATCATTTAAAAGAGAGAGCTGGAAAACAGACAGTTTTGAGGTGTTTTAGTTTGCCAGCTGGAACAGTTATAAGGGAAGCCATCAGTCAATTTAATCACTATTTAACACAATTCTGTTTGTGAGTGAGTAGTCAGGGAGGGATGTAAGTCAGTGAAGTAAGTAACTTTAGCAGCAAGTTGAGAAAGAGGTCACTTGGTTCTGAGATAGAGGTCACATGGTTCTGAGATACTCTGCAAAAAACTCCAATATACAAAAACTTAAAAACATATATTTGAACATATTTGCCTGAAACAAACACACCATGTTTTGCTTAATAAAACAAAGAAAATTCACTCTCATCAGTTCTAACTCTACAAAGCAATACCAACTTCTGAGTGTTTTCCACAAATGACAATCATTCTGCAATTCCTTCCATTCAACAAGTGCACTATGAATGTTGAAGAAACACAAATGTGCCTAAGCAGGCATCTACAATAAGGATTAACTATCCAGAATGGGCATACTTGAAGAAGCATCCATTATTATGGAGTTAGTCTAGGTTCAATTAAAAGCCGTCTACAGCATCTGCATTAGACTTCCAGAAATCTCATTTGCACAAGACCTACAAAGCATTTTCTTACTTTTCTTGTGGAAAAATAACAAGGTTTTATATGCCATCAAATTTGATATTTTTCTTTATTTAAAATAATTTTTAGCAATTAACCTCAGATTTTTTTACTCTGTAGAAAATGTAACCAAAACAACCTTATCTTCCATGCATTTTCTTGTCTCTTAAATTTTAAATCGTAGATCATATTTTTAAAATTTTCAAAAATATTTTAATGTTTTTTCTGTTTTTTAATTTGTCTTTAGTTAATGTCAAAATGAGAATAAGTGACTTGAAAGGTTGAAATATTCATTTTCTTTTCTGTTTATTTTGACAAATCAAAAAAAAGAATAAAACTTTGTCTTCCTTTAATGTCAAATTGAAAGTAAGAGACTTGGTAAGTTTAAACATTCCTTTTCTTTTCCCCACTTTCTTTTCTGTTCAGTTCCATTTGGCAAATCAAAAAGAATAAAAAATTTTTAAAAATGGGTGACCAACCAATCTTCACTTCAGCTCAAACAATTCAAAGGTCATTACAATATATATATATATATATATATATATATATATATATATATATATATATATATATATATAAGGTTTTTCTGGCAAGATGCTTGAAAATATAAGAAATTTGATTCAAGGAGTGGAGTGGGTATCCTTTAAGAATATTGATCTGAACAGAGAAACTTAAATGTCAAACAAATTAACTAATTTTTATTTGTTAATTTCATGCAAGCTTCTTTAAAAATAATTATTCTGAAGTCAAATGCATATATTTGTTTAATGTTTATTTTATAATTGCACATTAACTTAGAAATTATATCTTATAAAACATCTTCAGATTTGCACTGATTCAAGGAAAAATCACTTGTAACAATTCAAGAAGCATGTACAAAAAATTTAGAGTAAAAATTATTCTAGGGTTTATCAAACAATTAGATGATGGAAAAAGATTTAAGTCAATTTTATCACATCTGACACTGATTTCTGTTAAGATCAAGTGAGGTAATTACTACTTTTGTGTCCCTTCAGAATGTTGGCAATCATGGCTCACTACAATTTCCTGTCCTTTGTAGCTCTTAGTAAATTTGGTAATTTTGTTATCTCTCTTAAACCTTGTTCCACTATTAACTTACTCAAACTCATTAGGTATTAGGTTGGTGCAAAAATAATGTTGTTCTCTCACAAAGTTGAACGTCAAAAAACGACATTATTTTTGCACCAACCTAATAGATTATGCATTGTTTTCCTATAAAACATTCTAAGTTTTGCATTGACTCAAGGAAAAATAACATATAACAATTCAAGAAGCATGTACAAAAATTTGAGAGTAAAAATTATTACAGGACTTATCAAATAATTGATTTCTCTGTTAAGTTCAAGTGAGGTAACTACTCCTACTTCTTCTATTTGCCACTTCCCTTCAGCACATTGGCAATCATGGCTCTCCACAATTTCCAGCTATTAGTATTTTATTTTTTTGTTATCTCTCCTAAACCCTATTCTGCTATCCATTTACTCAAGCTCACTAAGTTATGCATTGTTTCCCTCAATCTCACTTGCCTTCAATCTATTCTGTGAGTATCAAATTTTCCAAGCCCTTTTTCCTCATTATGTGCCCTAGACATTTCAACTGTCTCTTTGTTATGTTAAGTAATGACAGTGTATTGCTAGGAATTTTTTTTTAAAGTGCTATTCTGTGAGAATTATACTTTTAACTACAGACATACTTCTAGTTCATTTCAAATTATACTAGAGTCACCCAGTGCTCTATTGTTAGAACTATGTTTTTTCTTATCTTTATCAATGCCTTTCTTGATGTCATCAGTTCCCAACTAGTTATTTATGCAGATAATGTAACTATTTAGTCCTCTCTTAGTAGCAGGTCTGACCGGTTTGACAAAGTAATACTGACAACTGCTCTTGGAAAGGACTGTCGTATCCTGTTGGTACTCACACATTTTTTGAAAACAACTGAAGAAAAATCTTATTGGAAGACTGATTTAGGATAGAAAGAAGCCTTAAAAGCAACAAAAAAAAAAACAAACAAATAAAGCATTCTATGACCCTGCCAGGTGATGTGATCATCATCTCTCAGTTGTGTGTCTGTCTTCGGGCAGAGTGTGACAGTTGTGGCCTCTTTTTGCAGACAGAGGTGCAGCTGAGAAAAATAAATACTGCAAAGTGCCCAGTCCTGGGAAACAGCTGCTTGAAGCTGCATCCCCATTTCATGGGGGAGGGCGTCAGTAGTCACTGCTGAGGTCAGTCCAGTGCAACTGATGATTGTGGGGACTGGGGAATTTTTGTACCTGGTGCAAGTGTATGCATTTGGAGTCCCACATAAGACCTGACTTTGTGTCACATTCCATGGGGGAGGCTTCGGCAAATACTACAAGCAATCTGCAGTAAAGATGATAAGGATCAAAGTGTAGTATCTGTTCCAGCAGCTGACAGCCAGCTTGCAGCACAAGCCATCAGCAACAGTTACAGCTAGCCAGCCATCAGCCATTGCTCCAGTAAGCTTCCAGCTCTTGCTGTCCCAACTCCTATAGGCTTTCTGCTTCACTGATAACAAAACTGTCCTTTTCAGGACAATGCTTTCCAGTGACTACAAAAACTGTCCTTCTCAGGACAACACTCTTGTCACCAAAAACATGAGCGTGCAGAGTTATTTTTTGTTTTGTACACTGTAACATTATTTTTGTTGAAAATAAACTTGTCAATATATTCTTTATCCAAGTCTACATTTTGCTTATTGTTGTCTTCCATTATTCAATAACTAATTGTGGGACAATATACCACCTACTACAAGATCTCAAATCAGTGGTTAACTGGGACAGTGAAAGCTGGTAAATTTTGTTGTTTCCAAAACAAAACTGCTTTCATTTAATCACCACAGAGAACATTTTCTGTCTGCCATCAGTATGGCTGATGCTAACCTCCAGGAAAGCAATACTTTGATCCTTCTTGGGCTCATTTTTTCTACTGATATGAAATGGAATGATTATATTGAATTAATTACTAGGTCTACTGCTAGGGA
Organism: Acanthosepion lycidas; assembly: GCA_963932145.1. Lineage (NCBI taxonomy): Eukaryota > Metazoa > Mollusca > Cephalopoda > Sepiida > Sepiidae > Acanthosepion > Acanthosepion lycidas. Next base: position 53,178,544 of record OZ010601.1, on the reverse strand, counting down.
ACTCTATTCACTGTCTTGTGCCAGAAAGTTTTTCTAGTCAAAATTCATCATACATATTTATAAATCTATCATTTGTCTGTGCAATGAATACAGCTGCCATATCTGGTCTAGTGCTCCTGCTGTATATCTTAAGATTCTTGACAAAATTCAAACAAGGGTGTGCAACATAATTGATCCTGACCTGGCATCTCAACTTCAGTAGCTTCCTTCTGTTATTACTACAAATATTTTCATGGCAATTGTTTTTATAAGCTTTCCTTCTTGGTGCTTGATTGTATGAATTTAAGCATACTTCAAGAGTGACAACTACATCTCACAATTTTACTGCTGAACTAGCTATATATATATATATGTTCTAGTCTAATAGTTTCTTTTCTCATCTGTGGAACTTCCTTCTAATTTCTTGCATCACTGTCACCTACAACCTTCAAAAATTTAAATGCAATGTCAGTTGCCATCTGTCTTCCTGAATCTTGTTCCTTTATTCACTCTTCTCCTCAATAATGTCTTCTCATTCTATTTCAATCTCTGTAACCACTTGTGACCTAGTTGCATTACTGCCTTGCTTGGGGTTAAATAATTAAAAAGAAAAGAAAAAAACAAAACAAAAAACTGTTCCATAAAAAGAATGGTAATTTATACTAGGTCATTGATTATAACTTCCAAAATTTGAGGAAGATGTCATGAAATTTGTTACAATTGTAAAAGTTTAAACCACTTCTGATTTCAAAGAATGCTTTCCTCAAACAGTCTGCTTCATAAAACTCTAACGTCAGCCTATATCTATCCTGCATATCCACATAATATGTTCTCCTTAATTCTTTATCCACTTATAACAATCATACACTTTCTTTTTCTTTACTTCATTCACACCAAGCAAGGATAAGGCCATGGGGACACAAAGGGGCTGCTGGGAATGAAAGAAAATGTGAAGACTTTAGAAGGACGCAGAAAGCCAATCCTAAACAAAAAACAAGGGATACACATTTACTCCTGTTCAAAAGACAGGGGAGGAGTGTGAACTGGATGATATATGTGTGAGAGAGAGAGTATTATTATCATAGAAAATCAAAATAAGAAAATATATCACAGAACCAATGTTAATGTCAGCTATAAACAATCAAATGCACTAAATAATTACAATAACTGAAATTACCATATTAGGGCATCAGTCTCAGCCATTAAGTGCTAAAACATAAACTTATATATATATATATATATGCACCATAAGATTCACCAGAATTATCAGCTCAATATCACCTGGGCATGAAATAATGGATGACTGGGAAACTATCCAAAAGTTCCTTAAGTCACTAAGTAAAGAAATGATTGTCAGCAAAATGAATGTACAAAATTTAACTGAGCCAAAATGGAATTGCTTAAAATTTTCGTTGGAATTATCCTATATCTCAAGTCTTTGATATTGGATGTGGGTGGGGCTGATTCCAAGCAGTTTTGGCAAATGATTGATAGAGAAAAAAACAGAATGAAGTGTGAGCATGATATGAAAACATTTCTTTATGCAGAAACAAAATTTAGTCTAAGAAAATAAAAATTTCAAAGTATTTCTTTATGCAGAAACAAAATTTAGTCTCAGAAAATAAAAATTTAAAAGTGCGTTTGAGTATATAAAACTTGAATATATATATATATATATATATTAGACCCATACAAGGATGGCCAAAAGTTATTTTACTCATTTGCAAAAATAATAAACACAACTTTCTAAATAACATAACTTTTATTTAATCATTTTATAATGATAATTTCAATAAAACAGTTACATTTTCTTTATTTTCGTCAGTAATTCACACGATTCAGACACCCACTTCTTTTTCACCATCTGTTTTTAAATCATTTAGAAATTTGTATTTATTATTATGCTCTGCTGTTACCTAAGATAAATAATAGACCATTACTTTTTGATTGTGAGAAAAGATGAAAGAAAAAAAAAGACAGAGATGACACTTGGTTTTAGTGAGGAAGAATAGTTGTTGTTGGTTGGTTGATTTTGTTTAGCAACTTTGTGGGTTATTTAATGCCAAAAGTGAAATAGTTTGAACACAATTTTATGGCTTCAACTTAATATGTCCACATTTCATGATGATAATCATGACGCTATCTTTACATATACAGGGAGATGGAAAAAAATGTTAAAAGCTCCTACGAGAGAAATATACTCATATAAAAGTGTTAACATTTCTCTGAATCACCTGTGGAAGACTCCAAGTATGTGTTTGCAGAGATGGTAAACAGGTGGAGATTGTGTGAAATCATAATAACAGTTCTGTTTTTCTAATAAAGGCACTCTCATAGAAGTATAAACATCACCTTATATATATATATATATATATATAAAACAAAATAAAAATGCAAGCTATTAATACTAGCAAATAATATACACAGCATTATATAATCTAATGTATATCAAATGTAAGAGAATTTCTGCTAATAAAATGCTCAATAGACTAAACTGATAATTATTATTATTAAATCAGAAGTAAAAACTTTTAATACTTATTGACAGCCTTTGATAAGTAATGAAAATTTTTACTTCTATTTTAATAGTTTTTGTCTTTAATCTTTTATCTCAAGCAAGGTAATAAAGCCACTAAGACACAAGAGATTACTGAGTGTCAGAGTGTATATGAAAAAAGAAAAATAATATTAAGAAGAGAGAATAATAAAAGAATAAGAATTAAGACAACAGAAGATAATGATTGACATTACATTTAAATATTTGAAGACCAAAGTTGATTGGGAAGCTGGAAGAGAATTCTACAAGTGAGAAATACAAGAAATACAATTATATATATATATATATATATATATATATATATATATATATATATATATGTATATATATATATAGACTTGCAGATTGTGTTTAAGCATGAAACAGACTGTCGCCATTGAGGGTTGACCTCAGTGTAAACTTTTATATTTACATATGCTTTCTCCCTGATATTAAGAACTCTAATCCTTAAATATTGCACAACTTAATACTATGTATGTATATAAGTGAATATTGAAGTCAAAACCCCAAGGTGACAGTTTGTTAAATGCATTTGCTGACTTGACAGTTGTGTTTAGCATGAAACAGACTGTTGCCTCTGGCTGTTGATTTCACTGTACACTTTTTTATTTACATAAGCTCTATCCCTGATATTGAGCACTTTAACCCATAAATACAGAATACCTTGAAACTATATATATATATATATATATATATATATATATATATATATATATATATATATATATTAAATAGTGGTCAACACCAGGTGGTGACAGTCTGTTTCATGCTTGAACACAAGCTTCATGGGCCATGTATGGTTGCTGATCTAATTATGCGGGTCAATCAGGCATTATGGGCAGAAACATCAGGTATTTCCAGTTTATTGTGTAATCCTAACAATTATTTAGTAGGTGAGAATGGTTATATTATTAATTATTCTAAAGAGTTTTGAATTGAAATAATTTGGGGCCAGAATGTAGTTATTTTACAAGGGCGTAGTGTTTTAGCTTGTAACTCATTATTTATTACTTCAGGTACAGAGTATTTTGTATTTATTCATTAATTATTCACTGTTTAACATTATTTTTAGATTTACTTAGTTGTGGTTATGTGTGCATTATTTACTTTTGTTTCTTTTGCAGGGTTGAGGTCAAAATGAGAAGACAAGAGGAACAAATTTTATTCCAGCAAGTTATATTTAATGATCTTTTTAAAAAAAAACTTCTGCCCATATATATTTTAAATAAAAACAGACCACTTTACAGTTCCATGTAATAAATTATTTCACCACAGCCCTTTTAAAGGACTGAGGATCATCAGACTTTACTTCCAAACAAAAAATGAAAAGAAAATTTACACATTTTTGATGGGCCGTATTAAACATATGTAAATTAACAAAGCAATTTTATCAAATAAACTTACTCTTTTGTATTTCAAGATATCTTTGTGTAATTTGGGTAAATATATCTGTTAAAATGAGATGCCAGTGTTATTTTTATCTTTGCATAATTTAAGAAACAATTTTTCCATCGCACCCTGTATGTGTGTGAATATATATATATATATATATATATATATATATATATATATATATATATATATATATATATATAGAGAGAGAGAGAGAGAGAGAGAGAGAGAGAAAGAGGGAGAGAGAGAGAAAGAGACATGCACACACAGGTTTCTGGAAAGTCTTTAGTCCAGCTGCATGACGAGTTTGAAAGATATCTGTTATTTGGGCAGGTTTGGTTAATTCATTCATGCCAAGAAATTTGACATATTCATGTAAGCAAAAACATTCCAGATGCATTTTCATATAAATATAGAAAATTAGCTATTTATTCAGTTACCCATAATGGTAGACAAAATATGACAAGGAGTAAATTTTATTGTAGAAACCCACACATTTGCATCTGAGTAATGATAAAAGTCACCCATTTCCATATGCAGGAATAAAAATAAACAAATATTGTCTGGGAGATGGATCTTTAAGAACCAGGTTTATGTTTAGTTTAAACTAATTCACCAAAGCTGTCAAAAGCAACAGCTAATTTTCTTAAGTCTATATTATTTTTAGAAAGTGAAAACACAATGTGACTTGTATATATATATTTATTGGTCAAACAAAATGTTCTACCATTTTGATAGTCCCCTGTTATGGTAAAGATCAGTTAGGCTTTGTTTGGTGACATTTATGCTATCATGATAACGACATATCTCATTACTAAGATGATCATGATGCTAATATATTGCTTCTTTTGGCTTTTTTTTTCCCTCATGGCTTTCTTAGGACATTTCTTTTTTTTAATGATTGAAAAATCTAAATGTTTTATAATAACAATGGAGTTAATTTCATTGAGAAAAATTCTAGATTATCCATTCAGAAAATATAAGTAATGTAATTGCAAAATTACTTAAAGGAATATAGCCATCTTTTTTATGGTATCGGTAAAATAGTATGAAAGATATGATATAAAACTTTATTAATAGTGGTTAATTGAATGACAAAATGGAAATAAATTCTAAATTGTGCATTTCAGGAAATGACTTCTTTAGACGAGTAATGTTTTTATTAATGGAATCAGTTATACGCAGAGAAAAAGAATAAAAATTCAATAGATTCCAGTTACAATTCTGCATCTATTATGTATTAATGCTTAATTTTAAATTTTTGGCATTCAATAAAAATCTTGAAGCATAAATAAGCTGACTCTATTCAGCTTTCTGCCACTTTTGTCTATATTATCTTCTATATGTCATTTCACTTCAGGACAGTAGCAATCATGGCTCTCCACAGCCTCCTATTTCTTCTTCTTGTACTGCTCCAGCAAATACCTCATTCTTCCTGATATTCTCTATAAAAGCCAGATTAGGCTGAAAATGGAATACTGTTGCCATATATGGGCAGGAGCTGACCAGTTTTCACTTTCCATTCTCAATAGAACCCCAAACTCTGCATTCTTGTAGGTGACAAATTATTTTACATTCTTCCAACCCTTTCTCACATATGACACATGACAAGTCTCTCACTGCTCTCTCACTATTTCTAAGGAGTGCCTTTACATGAACTATACTCCTTAGTTCCACCAGTTCTAAGATTCATTGTTAAGACTCACCATGCCATGCATATTGCAGCAAACCAACTTCATTCCCTTCATATTCCCCTGGTGAGATGTAAGTTCTACTCAAGCAGCTTCTTCTCTGACTACGACAATCTTAACCTGTTCAAGTCTTGGGTTAACTGTTATCGGCCCTGTGTACCTCATCTGTAATACTCTACATCAAGTGGCCCTCCAGCCATTCCTAAGATGAACAACATAAAAAAAAGCAAAAAAGAGCCCTTAGTAGTGTTTGACTCTTTGTAAAGTGTACCCTCTCCAGTTCCACCATAAATTCACACAAGCTTGTCAGGTGCCTGCTGCCTTCCCCCCTTTCTCTCTTACCATTGATATGCCTTCCTTCCTTATTATGTGTCCAAGAAATTTCTGCTGCCTCTTTCTGATTCTATGTTTCCTTTTAGTTACTACTAGCAGCATGGCCCGGCGTTGCCCGTGCTTGATTAAAAATCGTACGACTCATACAGCAATCGCTATCACTTGACTTAAAAGAGTGCCCTTTGCTGTGCTGATGTTGTTACATGCCTTACTTCTTGCCTATCTCACACTGCAAATTTTTTTAAGATCTATACTAAACATTAAATCTGTTACGAAAAAAGAACTAAACAAAATGAACATAAAACGATCAGCTTTAAAAAATGGACTCGTAACTGGAAAAACCGAATGAAAAAAGAATGTTAACAACATACTTTTTCCCACCCAACCCAGTTCTGCAGAATCTGAATCAATTTGCATGGTAGTTAACATTCATGTCAGTCAGCTGTTGGCTCTCACGCTGGCCAATAGAATCTTCCTGCCTATTTGTGGCATCTAGCTATTGGCTCTCACTCTGGCCAGCAGAAAATGGCCGCAAATTACATGAAAACTGCTATAGAAGCATAAAAAAATTCATTATTTCCACTATCGATGGGAGTTGGGAAATGCAAAGTCAGTCTTGGCCTTCTCACTAACTTGGAGCATGTGCATGTAAATTTTGGAGTAAATCGGTCAAAAATTGCGGCCGTGCATTCGTTACACACACACACACATATCCTGCTTTTTATAGATAGAGATTTTTCTAAAGACTTCCTTGTTGCTTATTCACTCAGTCTTAATAGATAGTCCTTTTTTCTTGCTTTCTTATACTACCTTGAGTAGGAGGTGAAGTAGTTTTCTTTCTGGGTCTGCTATCAACACAGTGTAATCTAAATATCTTATATTGTTAACATTATACCTGTCAATAATGAATCCTGACAGGGTCTCCAGCTCCCTTAGGAAACCCTCACTATAGTGTGTGAACAAATCCGATAAGGAAACACATCTTTGTCTTATGCCTGTGGACCTACTGAATCACTATTGCTTTTTAAATATTCCACATTGTAATAGCAAGTAGTTTTGTTAGGAAAGGAGAGATATTGTATGCAACTCCTGTAAATAGATTTACCATGGGGCATTCTGAAATTAGTGCACTTTCAATACATTTTGTCTTAATAAATTACTTTGTTCCTTAATAAAAAGTGTATTAAGTTAAAATTAACTTCACACATATTATGATGAACAAGTAATGCACCAAGTAAAAAAATTATTAGTATTAAGAAGTCCTTTTGAAGAACAAAGTAAAATAGTATATAAATAAACTGTCTGTGCAAGGGAGACCACTCTAAAGAAATGCTACAGTAATTATAGACAAAAAACCCTTGGCAGATTATATAGCTTATGATAACTGTCCATAAATGACCAGAGATGGCAGATAATAAAAATATATATATATATATATTTATATATATATTATATATAAGAAATTGTATATTTAAATGCATAATGCACTTGCATGCATTTATATGTGAGATAAATAACTGCTATTTTCTATAAAATATTCATCTTCTAATCCTTTGAACTTGAAAAGATTCCTGTGCCAATGGCTGTTTATTACAGGACACTATAAACTGGCACTGAGAAAAAAAACTTCAAAGAGAATATCTTATCAATTCTCTCTTGGCAATGTACCGTTCATTTCAGCAATCAAACCTTTTTCAACTCCTTTTGCTATCCCAACTCTCCATTTCCCAAACACTCCCACATCACCTTACTCTCCACTACAAGAAATAACCTTACTCTCACTTGCAAATCCACACCCTGTTTTTACCACCCCTTAAATTGCTTCTTTCCCCATTTACCTCATTTTATTCTCACCTTTTCTTTTCCTGTTCTTTCAAATTCTAGTTATTCTTAATTTCAGTTCCTTATTTTTATTGTCAATGTTTTTTTCATTTTAGTTTTAAGTTTTGTTGATTCAATATAAAGCATTTGAAAAGTATATATGTTTGTAAAAAAAACCCAAAAAACAATGACTTTTTTTTTTCAAGGCATAAAAATTTGAGGCTTGTGAACACAAGCAGTGAATTAAATGCTCCAACTCTTCACTGATCTAAGTAATCCCATTATTATGTAAAAATTCAAATAAATTTGATAATTCTGAGGACATTTTTAATCTTTCTGATTCATAATCTCATTCTGAAAACATACTGTGTGTTTATACAACTTGTACTTATTCTGAGAAAGGGATTTTGTTCTCCTAAAGAAACTAGCCTAAAAGATATCACTTCGGATAAAAATTAGTTGGCTATTTTTAAAAGATTTAAATGAAGATTTAAATGCGTCTCTGACATTCGCTATTTTATAAAGAAGTAAATATTTCTATAGGCACACAGTTCCCTCCAAAAATGGCAAGGTTATTTTCATATGGATTGGCATTTTTGCCAAAGATTATAGTAACTTAACAGAAAAGTATTGCTCCCCATCACCTTGCCTATGAAAAGTATTATACACACACAAAATATATATATCATTTCACTCCAAGCAAGGCAAAAAAGCCACTAAGATGCAGAGGTTACTGAGTGTGAAAGAATATAAGAAAAAGAAAAACATTATTCAGGAGTGAGAACAATAAAGGAACAGAAATTAATAAGACAGAAGTTTCATTTTTTTATCATTTCACCTAAACCAAAGCAGTTAAACCATGAAGACACAAAGAGTTAGTGAACATTAGAGAATAGGGGAAAAAATATTATTAACGAGAGAGAAACAATAAAAAAAACAAGAATTAAGAAGACAAAAGATAATGGTTGAAAAAAATTCTGAGAACTGAAAATGTTACCAAAACTGGATTCTCATTTTTAGAAGTCACAGTATATATATATATATATATATAAAATAGTATGACAAATTGAAATTCATGGCACATTTCATCGATTAGAATTTCATTGGATGAATGAAACGTGTTATAAAAACTTTTTTGCAATTTGTCATAATATTTTTCTAAATACTGTTTGTTGATATATGAAATTATACAAAATTATATATATATATATATATATATTATATTATATATGTACGTATATATATATATATATATATTATATATATATATATATATATTATATTATATTATATATGTTCGTATATATATATATATATATATATATATATATATATATATTATATTATATTATATTATATATATTATATTATATTATATATATATATATATATATATATATACACACACACACAAACATGTACACTGGGTGCGATGGATAAATTGTCGTATAAATTATGCAAAAATGAAAATAATATTGACATTTCATTTTAACAGATAGATTTACCAAAATTAAAGATTAAATTTATTCAATAAAATTGCCATTGTCTTCAACCACGGTCTCCAGACACCTCTATCCAAATCCTCTGTACTGTTCTTATATTGACACCCAAACACTCTGAAATGCTTGTATTGGAGCTTCTGGTGCAAATGCCAATCAGCACAGCATGCTGTTTCCTAATTTCTGGCAGAGTGAATTGTATCATGGAACTCTTTTTCTCAGAGACATTGCTCAAGTGACCCTACTATACTGTGCAGTCGACAAAATCAAAAACAAATAATGCATATGCCCAAAATTAAAAATATATAATGGCGACAATTTATCCATCGCGCCCTCCCCCTCTCTCTCTCTCTCTCATATATATATATATATATATATATATATATATATATATATATATAGACAGATAGATAGATAAAGTATAAATCTCTGTCAGTAAAAATAAAGCAGGCAAAAATAATCTAATGCCTTATGATTTCAGAGGTCATAGAGTCTGTCAGAATGATTTTATTCTAAGCAGAACAAATCTCCAAACATAGCAAATGCACCAGGAGATTAATTTTTATAACAATGTTATCCATGGTAATCAAATCTGTCAAATTATCATAAAAACACCAAGTGAGTGCAATCAAAAACTTCTCCATGTGAATCTCTTCATTCAAGATTTGGGAATTCGGTAAAGCTCTGCAGAAAATATTTACCATCAATAGCAGTGAACTTGCTTAACAGGCTACAGTTCTACAATCAGAAATGAAAGAAGTCACATAATGATGTAATGCAAATAAAGTAATCCAGAGAAACATACACTTGAAGTCAAAATAACATTAACAAACAAGAATATTTTTGCATCATTTCAAATTTGATTTATTTTTAAAAAAAAAAAAAAAGATGATATATATAGATAAATGAATATGTATTTTACAACACTGCCTCCTATATAATAAACAAAGTTTTAAATAATTTTTTTTAATCATTTCACGCTGAGCAGGGCAACAAAGCCACTAAAACATGGGGTGGTTACAGACATTGAAATAATATAAGAAAATAAAAACATTATTGAGGAGTGAGCAATAAAAGAACAGAAATTATGAAGACAGAAGATAATGATTGACACTGCATTTAAATATTGAAAATCAAACTTGACTGGAAAGCCAAAAATCTAGAAGACAATTTTGCAAGCTGGAATTGGGAGAAAGGAAATTGTTAACATAGAACTTATGGTTACATTTAATGATTTTAACCGTAAACAATTTGATCAGTTAACAACTAATATAATTTTAAGTTCACAGCACACTGATTTATTATTATATAATGTAAACAATATTTTAGGGTAGATTTGTTTGATTTTTTTTATTAAACATCCAATTTTTTTCTGAAGTATTAAAAAGATTTTCATTTCTTCTACTTCTATGTATAGTGTCCCTTCAGTATGTGGACAATCATGGTTCTCCACAATTTCCCGTTCTTTGTAGTTCTTTGTAAATTTTGTCCTTTTGCTACTTCTCCTAATCTCTGTTCTGCAAACCATTTACAGAAATTCACTAGGTAAATTATGCACTGATTTCCTCTGTCCCTTTTGCCTTCAATATGCCCTATGTGTGTCAAGTTTTCTTAGCCCTCTTTCCTCGTTATGGGCCCTAGAAATTTCAACTTTTTCTGATGTTATGTATAAGTGTCTTTTTTATTTAATTTTTCTCAAGAACTTTGTTGTTTCCCACATGTTCAGTCCATGGTATTCTCAGCATGCTCCTGTAGAACCACATTTCTGTTGCTTCAATTCTCTTCTTCATCAGTGAGGAGATTGTCCAGCATTCACTGCCATATAGGAGGACTGATATTACATAAAAGTTTAGTGCTTTTTTCCTTGTTTTTAACATAATTTGCATAATTGTCCATCCCAGAAAAAGGTTAATTTAATGTTCCAGGTTTTCAGATAAGACATTTAGCCATCTTGACATTGCAAGACTCACTGAAAAACCCTTTGAGTTATTCAGCTAGAAAGAGAACAGGTTAAAATCATTTTGTGTCAGCTCCACTGTCTTCCCAAATGAGCAATTGAGAGTAAAAAGATCATTCAGGCCTTCAGTAATGGTACCAACATTCATACTTTGGCTTTCATCTTTAAAGTTCATTCAAGAAGGATCAAGAGAATAAAGAGAATGGTGAATAAGTTAAAAAAAAGAGGAAACAGTAGAGAGGAAAATTTGATCAGGAGGTCACAACAGCAAGAGGAATCATCATATCAACTTAAAGAGATCAATTAAAAAACATCTAACTCAATCCATAAGACATTTGGAACATGAGAGAGGAGTTTCAACTATGACAGTCCAGTGAAAAAAAGACTTGAAAATGAAATTATACATGCAATATGTGAGGTACCTTGTTACTCCAGGACAGAAAGAAAATGATTCTGGAATAATATATATATATATATATATGTATATATATATATATATTTGAACTTTATTTCAATCCTTCCTTAGCTATGATTAATTAATAATGAGCATGTAATTTTGATTTGTGATCAATTTCATCATGATTCTCCTGTTAAGCTTGGAGAGTAATTATACATACTTATTGCTCAAAGTAGAGTGCAATAGTGTTATAAAACTCTCGGAGAATTCCAATAAGATATTTTTAATCATTTCTAAGATACAACAATTCAGAGCTTAATCTAACAATTGAACAATTTTGCTGTTACATGATTTGGACAATTTTTCTGTTATGCCCAATAAGTATGTGTATATATATATATATATATATATATATATATACAAACACACTGTCTCCTGGAGAATGATGGCTCTCACCAGGTCTCCTTGTCCAAGAAATTCTATGCATGAAAGAATATCACTCTGACTTTCATAATGGATCCGTCATCACTTGGGATTGTTACTGGAACATCCTTCACAGAGACCCAGACATCAACACACATTTGAGACATGTGAAAAGACCCAACCAAGTGATCAGTTGCACAGTAACCATAAGACTACACCCAGTCATGGGAGTCATGTTCAAAGAATTTTTAGTGTTAGTTGTCATTTAGGAATTGCTACTAAGAAACTATTGTACAATTTTGTGATCTCTTATATTAAGAACAAATCAAACAATAAAGGAAAGTAAAATTGGTAGGCTGAGTTCAAATTCCAGTCTTTGCTACATTCACTTTCACACTAACATCCTTGGGAAAGGCATGAATTTACCATTATACAATAACAGGATCAGAAGGAGGAGGATCATCATCATCATCATTATTATTATTATTCATTCATTCATTCATTCAACCTCCCTGTGGTTGGTCAGAACGCCATTGACAATCCCTTTCCACACTGTTTGGTCAGGTATTGCTATCCCCAATGTCCAACCCTTAGTCCTGGGCTCTGGTGTCTGGGAAAGTCAATTTTCCTGAGAAGACACTTCCAGAAGGTTGCCATAAGGGTAAGGATGAGATAATTTCCTTGTCCTCTTGGTGGCAGTGGCCGGCAAACTGTAGTCATTTTTGCTTGAGCTTAAGAGAGATTGGTCTCAGTTCTCTGTGGATTGTGTTAAGTGTTGCATGTGGTCTCCAAATGATGTTCTGATAATAAAAGGATAGGCTATACTAGTTTAGAAGAAGGACTAATTTGAATTCTAAAACATGAAGTAGGTAATGGAAAATCACTTCACTATCTTTGCCTAGAAGTCATGGTAAATCACAGATAATAACAAAACAGAACTTTTAAAGACTGCCAGATAAAATACACCCCAGACAATGGTCAAAGAATTTAACAGCAAAAAGGAAAATTGTGGTCTGAAGTGTACAGAAGAACCAAGGACTTGGATGAATGCACCTGGTTATTTGGTTATCAAATATCTTGCTTAACTCTGCCAATGGGGAAAAAGAACAAAATTTATGATTAAACAATGCAACTTTATTTTAATGAAAGGAATAAAAATATAATCAAAAAGATAAAAAAAAAAGTTACATTTTTCTGTGAGATGAGGCATCAGGAACACACACAAACTTATATTTTAACAATTTTATATTTTTGTTTCTCAGCATTTTAATTCTCTAACCATGTTCAGCTGTCCAAATCACACATAAGTAAAAAAAAAAAAAATGAAATCACTTAAAATTGTCACACTTGGCATGATTTTAATTTAAGAACTAGGACTGTTTAGACTGTTGGCAAAGTGAGATAACTCAAAGCTTAAATCATAAATGAAAGTTGAGAAAAAAACCCAATTATAATCCAATTGAAATTAAGAAAGGATCTTTTTCAGACTATTAAATCAGTTTGAAAAATCCATTGCTTTCACATCATCTAAGCAATTCCGCATCATCTTTCCGAATTTCTGGAATGACCAGTTATCATTATTTATATTCAAACTAATGTCCACATCTTTATCAAAATGTTTCAGTCATTGTGCCCACCTTAAGGTGTTTGTTCATTCAAGGCAGTTTCAAGGAATTTCAAACTGAACCCTTTATTTAATCTATAGATGGTAGGTTCTACTCATTCCACTGTCCATATCTAGGTATATCTTGTTCTGTTCTTATTTAGTAATTTTCAGTTAAAGCTTATTCTGTTGCCACTAAGTTTAAGTCTGAACTAACGAAACTATTTCAACATATTCACAAACCAACACAAGGCTATTGTCCTTATGTGATAGACACCTGATGAAGGCCAGAGGATACAATGACTAATTCTTGTGATTATGACAACAATGATGAGAATATTAGTCTGAATGTAAATTATGTAAATAACAACTTGATTCCCAAGAAGCAATATTCTTCATAGAATGAATATAACCAAAGGTAAGTGAGCATTTGACTGAAACTTGTAAAGATTATTGCTTTTGATCTGGTAATGTAACAACTACAGTCACCAAGAAAATACATTTTCTTTTTCCAAATCAGAAAATATACTTGAACACACATCTCTATTTCTTCTGCTTTGCACTTTTAGTGAGGGTAAATCAGCTGAGGTAACAAAAATAGTAGGCAATTAAGATTGAAATTACTCTGCCATTTCCATTTGCTTGAACTCCAACTAATAAGTTTGTTTAATGTTCCAAGGAGACTATGATAAGTAATTGCAGTCAAATGACAATGTTCAGATAATTATAATGGAAGGCTGAACACAGATGTGGACATATAAATCCACAACATTTTGTGGATGATTGCTGGAGAATGCATCAAAGATATGCTGAGAGAAACAAACAGCTCACATATTAGTTAAATCAAAGTCGTAAATGCTGTAAAAAATTCTATAAAATTCATATTGTGGAAATTTTTTATTATTTTTATAGTTTTAGACTAAACAATAGACAAAAAAGTGACAAATCTACAACAAAAGAATTACAGAAAATAATAGATTTTTTTTAAAGACCTTCATGAAAGTCATTCTCAAAATAGCAATCATTAAGTTAAAGAGTTCAAGTGAATTAAGTCAAGTAACCATGATACCACAAATGGTCTGAGAGAAAAAGAAATCACTACTTGGTAACCATAAAGAGATTTCCCATTTATTTTTTGGCTTCCATTATGAAAAATTATTTGAGTGGGCTTTTTGTTTTTCATTTCAAAATACTCTTAATTTTTTTCTTAAATGACTTCTCCACAATATGGATTTTGTTGAGTATTAAACACGAAATGAATGAATGTCAATAAAAACATCAATATGCAGAGTTTTGAGCATAAATACAGAAAAACAAGAAGAAAAAAGTAATCACAAATGACAAAACAAAGAAAAATATATCACAAGACAACAAAGAAAAATATATCACAAGACAACAAAGAGCAAACATCAACCAGATTCTCTAATTGCAACTAAAATTAATGAATAAATAAACAAGTGAATGCAGCCAGACAAAAAGTAAAAAACGAAATTAAAAAAACTGTGCAATATAATAATACTAAGGTACTATTAAAAGTACTAAAACTAAAAAGGTACTAACAATCATAGCCATGTGATAGAGTTTTATAGAGAAAAAATTATCTTGAAAATTCAATAAAATCTGTTTTATTATTTAATAAATAGTTTACACATTACACTGGACAACTGGTCAGCAACTAAACTGGCTCCCCCTCAGACCCAATTGAAAATCACAAATATTCATTTTCAACCTCTTCATGACTTTTATATATACTGTATATCTGTGTAAATCTAATGGCTACAGAAATTTTAGTCCTAATAAAGACAAGATGTTTTAATTTTTTCCAAAGAGAGTTGATCTATATTACTTTATGGATAAAAACAACTATTTGGAAATTTCTATGCTGTAATAATTTTAAATGTTAATTTTATCATTTGAAAGTAATAAGAAATCTGAATAACTAAAAAGGTAAACGTTGACCTTTATTCCAAGTTCTTTCTGTTCCTGACTTTTGAAAAGAAAAAATATATATCAAAAGAGCTGAACTGAATCCAAAAATGTTTATCATTATTTGGTGGAAAATGTTGTGAGTGAACAATGCATCTTGAAAAGAGTTCTGTCTTTTTCTTGCTTTCCATTCTTAAATGGCTTAAGAACCATAAAGGGAAAAAAATAATAAAGAATTCTTTCATGATTGTTTCTTTTTATATGTATGTGGTTAAAAAACACTTTTTTGATAAGTCTTATAAAATGAACAGATTTGTCATATATATTTTTTGTCTCTACTTATTGATGCTGAAAATGAACTTAGCAGATTGTCTTTCCCTTTTTAGTTATAGTTGATTTGTTGGGATGGAGTCAAGAGAGGAGAGAAACCAAATGTGTTTTTTTGCAGTTTTTAGAACATAAAGAAGTTTCTATATGAACAAAGGTTTCTGTAATAAGAAAATACACAGATGTGTTTCTGTGTGATTATATTAATTTATATATCCATGAATATGAATGACTTTGGTCAATTTGCTTAACAGAACAGAAGATTTTGGTCAGATATAAGATATAAAAATGAAATGGTTCCATTTGAATGTGTATTAAAGAGAAAATTTAAAACCATTATAAAGTTTGTTTGGTACAAAGTTCTATAATTCTATGCCAGGAATATTCAAATCAAAATTATAGAGAAAAGTATCAATCCATATAATAATTATCAATTTGTATTTATTTATATCCTCTCCATGTATATTTATATGTATATATTCCCTGTCCCATCTGTAGTGGAAAGGGAGATAAAAGATGAGATTATTTCCCTTAGTTGTTTAATAAGCTATACAAATAAAATATTTATCTGCATTTAGACAAAATTACTTCCCAAGCAAAATGAACTGTTTAATTAATCAATTTCCTTACTCCTGTGTTTCTTGGCTTGCAGTCTTATTTGTTCAAGCCTTTCATGTGAGGCACTCAGATACATTCATCTATTAAGTGACTGTTTTGCTTCAATTTGGTCTTGAAATAGGCTTTCTTGTCACCATCTTTGTTGTTCTGTCGTTAGTCGTTTTCTTTCATTTCACTGTTATATAAAATCTAATGTCAAATAAGAAAAATTATTTTTTTGTAATAAAGTGTTTTGAATATTCCTGATGGTAGAAGAAAATAAAATAAAAAGATTAGACAATTTTATATAAAGTAATGATACCAATAAAAAATTTTATAATAATTATTTTGATTTTCATTATAAAATATTTTAATAAAATAAATTAAAAGATTATTTCAATTTTTAAATATTTTCCTAGATATTTAAATTGTTATACTTGTTAGATTTTAATACATATTGGGCTGTTCTTTTATATTCTTCAAGTCTTACAAATTCTATTAATGTATTCTGATAAGCAGAGATTCAAATCTTAGTGTTGTCTTTGTATGTTGTTCAATCCATGGTTCATAATATTGGTGATCATGGCTCTCCACAACTTTCTGTCTTCTGTTGCTCTTAATAAATTTTCTCTTTTCATTATCCCACATAACCTATTCTGTCATCCATTTACTCAACTTTGCTAGGTAGCTTATATGTTGTTTTACTCTGCCACCCTGTTACCTTCAATCGACCCTGTGAGTATCAAATTTTCAAAGACCTCTTCATTACTAGAAATTTCAACTATCTCTTTCTGATGTTAAGTATAAGTGTCCTTTTTGTTTCTATTTTCTCTAAAACATTGCCCACATGTTTAGTCCATGTATTCTCAGCATCCTTCTGTAGAACCACATTTCTGTTGTTTCAATTCTCTTCTTCATCTGTGAGTAGATTGTTCAGCATTCACTGCCATATAGAAGGACTGATATTAAATAACAGTTCAGGACTTTTTTCTTTTTTTTTTTTTGAGGAGCATGGAACTACCTCTTAATTGATGTTGTTCCCAGGTTTTCACTGACCTGAGGTGGTAGTATCTGTTAGGTTCCTAGCTATGGGCAAATAGCTAACCCTCAAACTGGGGTCAAAATATAATGAAAGTATAAAAAATGACTTTTAGAGTAAAAAATACCAGTAATACATCTTTAAAAAAAAAATATTACCAGCAATAAATTTTTGAATAAAAAAAATATTTATACATATTCTATTCATACAAACTAATCCTAAAAATCTTGTTGGCATTAAATAACCCATTGAGGTTGATATGCTGTAAAACAAAATAAATCAAACCATTCCACCTTCCATTGTGCTAATGTGTATGTTATACTAATGCCTAATCTGGGTGTTGAAGAGTGAAATCAAGATATTTCTTCTCTCTTTCCAAGCAATCCCATCAATAAAACTTGCAAATACAAAGATTGGCAGTGTACTCTGTCAATTTTTATAGTTACTATATATATTTATAAGAGAAAGTAATTTTAGCCTAAAATATTTTTTTATTTTAAACTCTGATGTTTGGTCATTTGTTCAGACTTTAGGAAGAGTGAGGCTGGTAACTTTTCAGCAGTCTCTCACATAGGGTGCAATGTATAAATTGTCAGCATTTTAGATTTTCAATTTCAAGCATGCATATTGTTTGTTTTTAATTTAGTCAACTACACAGTACAGTAGGGTTTGTTGGACACTGTCTCTGAGAAAAAGAGCACCATGGAAACTGCATGCTGTACTGCTTAGCATTTGCACTGGAGGCTCCAATATGAATATTTCAGAGTGTTTGGTGTCAATCTGAGAGCAGTACAGAAAAGACTTGGATAAGTCTAATGGCGATTGTCAAGGTATGGCAGCTCAGAAAACTCACTCTGATTGTTCTGATAAGGAAAGAACCTTTGACTCAACATGAAGACCTATATCAAGTCCCTTGAGGAGGTAGTGCTGCTCTAGATCAAGAGGAGTGCTGCTGGAAGACCCTATGCCCAGCAACAGGACTCTGTACCATGCTACACAAGCAGGAGAACCCAGTCATGGCTGTCAGACAATTTCTGCAACCACATCACCCACTAACATCTGGCCACCTAACTTCCCAGACTGCAACCCCCTTGATTATTTTGTGTGTGACACATTTAAGCAAGAGACCAGCAAAACTCCTTGTATCACCAAAGATGAACTGAAGGCAAGGATTATGGCTGCATTCACCAACTTAAACAAGAAGACTGTCCAGAAGAGTTGCAGGAGATTCCGAAGTTGTCTGGAGGCTGTGGATGATTGGCAATTTTATTGAATAAATTTATTTATTAGTATTTCATGATATTTTTGTGTGATTTTAGTAAATATATCTGTTAAAATGAAACATAAGTGTTATTTTCATTTTCGTGTCATTTAGACGACAATTTATCCATCGCAGCCTATATTTAATATGCACATGTGAATATCTAATAACAGTAGGGGCTTAATAAAATATGCCGTTATTTTTGATGGCCTGGGTAAACCATTTGTTAAGTGATTAACATAGGTTTTCTTTTATTCTGTTTCAAAGCAGAATGAAATTTCATCTCAACTTGGATGAGATTCAAGTCCATATTTTATTTGAATTTCTTCATTTCCTCTTTTCATTTGTCTTTGTTATTTTTCTTTTCCTCCTTATCTGCTTATTTCATTTAAATGTATTTCTCTAAATGCCTTTAAATGCTTATTTTATTCTTTACTTTCTTTCTGATCATCAATATTCAATAGCATGTAAGAGTACTTAATGGTAAAATTAAAC
>OZ010601.1:53129247-53156747 GCA_963932145.1 Acanthosepion lycidas | reverse complement strand
CTAAGATACAACTGTCCAAAGCTTAATATAACAATTGGACAATTTTGCTGTTACATCCCCTCTCTCTCTATATATATATATATATATATATAAATTCATGAATCATTCATACAACAAACAAATATAGAGGTTAATGATTTAAATGGCGAGAATACATCGTCGCAAACACATAAATAAGATACACCAACCCCGAACCTGTATATGAATGATATGATCACTGTTTATAAATTCCAGTTGCATAAGTAACATAATACAAGATAATACACACACACACACACACACTCATATACATATATATATATATATATATATATATATATATATATATATACACAACTGTTAATCTGACTATTCCATATGCTTCATCCCAGAGGCAGGAGGAAGCACAAAGTGAATAGTGTTTTTCTTTTAACAAGTTGAATAATTTAAATTCCTAATAACTCTATGCACTTATCTCCCTTAGGCTTTATTTGAAAAATTATTATGAATAGAATCAAAAAGGATCAAATAAATCTAATTTTTTATTCCCTTTTCTTAGTGTTCTCTCTGTTTTCTGAACTCAAATTATAGATATAGAAAGTAGAAACACTTATGATGTATATGAATAAAAAAAATCCTCTTTAATCTTTCAATTTTTTATCTTCCTGTCACATTTGACCATTTGGGATATGGGTAATTAGAAAGAAGAAAAAACATGTACTTTATTGAACTGGAATCATAAAAAGAGAATTTCAGTCAAAATTATAATGAAGTAACCTCGAATTTTTAAAACAAATTTTCATTTTAGTACTGGAAGACATCTTTAGCTTAGTGTAATACACCAGCATAAATTAAAAACATAAAACTAGGAAAGAAACAAAACAAAAATAAACCTAATGAAAGGAAATAAGTGGACAATTCTGTAAAGGGGTCTATAGGAAATAATATAAATCAAGTGGATGGTTACTGCTGGGAATTTCAACCACTCATTGTGTAATGCTAAAAATCCAGTCCTTAAGGAAGAATAAAATCTGTTTAATTTGTCATACAGAAACTCTGATTTGATTTTTTCAATCAAGTTTTTATTTCCAAATGAAAAGAGGCTAACTAAAATTTACATTTTTTTTAAAATAGATAGCCAGAATGAAGAATATTGTATGTATAGCTCTAATTCTATAAATCAGCAGATGGTAATTGATAGTGGCTTGGAATAAGGAATCAGAGAGCAGAGTTCAAATTATTACAGTTGGATTTGTTACATTCAATATAGTGCAAATATCCTTGGGAAAAGTAAGAATCCATTTCCTCTCCCAGCTACAGGTTAAATAGTAGGTCTTGTATCTGGAAAGACCATTGTTATTTTAAAAAAATTAATGAAATATTCACTAACAAAAAAATTATTATTTTTACAGCCCAAAATGTTTCAGCTTTAAATAACCCACAACAGGCCATAAAAAAGCAAATCAACCAAACCGCTATATTTTAAATGAAACTAACTATATAAATTAATGATTTTTAAACTGCCATTCTCCAGACTAGCATTGGTTTCATTTTTGTTTGGCATTTGAGATGATACACTGACTGTACTTTAGAGTGTCCATCTTTATGCCAAAAAGTAAGCAGAACTAAAAGTACCAATAATTGTTTAAGGTAAATTTTGTTTTTTGGGGACAAAGGACAAAAAGTTTTTCAATTAAGCATTCAGCCTAAAATGGCAAAAAGTTTATTTTAGTTGAGGGAGTTGGTCAGTTCAAGAAATGTCAGACTTTGCATTGAGAAATGTTTCTGGTCAATTCCAATGTGGAATGTGAAAGTGTTAGATGGTGGGTTATCAATTTTCAGTTGCTGATCTTCTAATAACTCTGCAGGGTTGGGCAATGTGAGCCTGGTGTCTGGGTGTGTGGGGAGAGAAGGATATATGATACAGTCAAGATGTCAACATCTGACCTTTAAAGACAAAAGCTGACTAAGCACCATTGCTCAACCAATTGTAAAGAATAGTATTGATTGTCTAAGATAGAACAATATCCTGCCATTGGGGTCTGTAAAATGTCAGTCACTATTTGGAGAGAGACAAATTTACAGACAAGAATGAATCGTAGGGGGTGGATGGAAAAAAAAAACCCCAAAAAAACTAACAACACTAATAGATACATAAATATATAAAGAAATTAGCCTAACAAAAATGAAATAAAAATGGTTGATCAAACATAGGACAAGTAAGTGTGTGAATGGTGGGAGATATAAGAAGGCAAGCAAGCAAGAAAGAAAGGGAAAAAGAAAGAAAAAGGAAAGAAAGAAAAGTGAACAAGAGAAGAGAGAAGAGAGAATATGTAAAAAGGAGAGACAGAGGGAAAGTGGGAGGTAAAAGAGACAGAAAGAGAGAGAATGAAAAGAGAAAGAAAGAAAATAAAAAAGAGAGAAAGAAAGAAATAAAAGAGAAGAAAAAGAAATAAAAACAAAGAATGAGAGAGTAGTTCCATAGAGAAAAAGACAAAAAATACTAAAAAGTATGATAGGAGAAAATTTTATGCAAAAGAGAGGAAGGACTGAAGGAAAAAAATCACCATTTGAGAGAAAAGAAGATAAAGAAAGAGACATAAGTAGTAAAAGTAGAGGCTGAAACCGAGATTCCCATACATAAGCAACATTGAGTCTGGTCAGTACCTAGATGGGTGACTGCTTGGGAATACCAGTTGCTGTAAGCTTGGATGTATGGATGGTGTAATGGATAATGGCTCAGAATTCTTAATTATAGAACCAAGTTTCAATTCCCATTGGGCTTGTTATTATTCATATATGCATAAATATCTTTGGGAAAGGTCTTTTCTCCCCTCTGTCTTTTCTCCCCTCTGCTATGGGTTAATTACTAAGACTTATATCACTAAACTATTATTATCTAAAAAAAAAGAAATATTCTTAAAATCTAAAAATATTTTCTGGCTTTAAATAATCTGCAAAGGGTTGATAAGCCGTAGAAAATGAATGACTGAATTAATCAATCAATAAAACCGTTAGTAAAACAGGAGAGTGAAGGAAATTGTAATAAAAGGGGAAATTAAAAGGGGAGAGGGGAGGAAGAGGAGGAGGAAAAGGATATTGGATTTATAATCAGAAAGTAAAGAAATAAGAGGGAGATAGAAAAAATATGGGTAAAAGAACTAAAAGTGATAAAGGGAGGAAATTAAATAAGATAAAGAGGGGGACATACGTAGTGAAGGTGGAGACTAGAACTGACAGTAAAATGGGATAGAGAAAGAAGTTGTAATAGAGAGGGAAATTACAAGTAGAGAGAGGAAAAGAAAATTAAGTGTTCAGTAAGAGAGAGAGAGAGAGAGAGAAAAAAGGAAAACAAAAAGATGGGATTTATAATCAGGGAGTGAAAAATTAAAAGAGGAAGTTAAGAAAAATTAGAGGAGGAAAAAAGAAGAGAGAAGAAAATGAAACAAATTTTATTTATCACATGAACAAAGGAAACTTTCATCTTGCTAAGCAATTTCAACAAGTCATCAGTAATTTTAATCTTCAATTCATGTGCTGTTGCAGTAATATTGTAACATACAAGGCTTAGAAAATTTTACACATACAATAGGGCAGGGCCAGTACATACTACCCTCGACCAGCCTCCACCAACATGGGGGCCCAATCCTGATGGGGTACCCTGAACAGGTCTTTGTGACCATCACTATCTTAAGAACATTTTCTTTTTTCTACCTACATTTATATATGTTGCAAATTAATCTAAGGATAACTGACTATTAAAGGATGAAAAATGTTTACGGATTTTGGTGTCATTCTGGAGTTTTCTTTGTTTCATCCAAATCTGTGAATTTGTTTTGCTCATACTAAGTCTCAAAAAAGAACACTATGTAAAATTCGCTAATTTTTATCCATAATGTTGAATGTGTTAAACTTTTTAACAAGAAAAATATCAAGTTGATGTTAAAAACTGTCACAAAATATTGATTTATATAAGATGGAATGATTTATTAGGACATGTCTCTAATTTATATTTAGATACATTGTATTTACTTTCAATTTTTCAAGTTTAATTCTTCATCGATATGGTATATGATCCATTATTGTACATAATTAAGTTACATTAAAATTTGTATTTTATATGAATGCTACTTTATAAAAATTGAGATGAAGTAGAGGTGGGACGATATCTTTGATTCATGGGGGGGGAGCACAAGACCCCCTCGCATTGGCCCTGATGTTATACACCTTAATCAAAGGCAGTGAAATTAAGCCCTTTTGTCTAAAAAACCTTCAAAGTGAACTTTTTCTCAAAGTGAACTAGAGACAAAATAACTGAAGAAACATTTTCTTGTAACTAAACAAAATATTTTTTAATCTTATATATTAAGTCTTAGTATGTGACTTTTGTTCATTAAAAAGGTACTGTCTGATTCATTATTGTACATAATGAGATTACAATAAAATTTGTACTTTATATCCTCTGCTTTTTACCTAGACCCTCCTTGATAAAATTCTAAATAGCAGCAATATTATTAGTCCTGATCTGGTGGTTCTGGTAATGTTGCCTCTCTGTGCTTTTTCTATAAATACTTTCATGGCAATTGTTTGGATAAGCTCTTTACTATGTAGTGGATGTAGTAAGAAAGGTACATATGAATGTGTTGTTTTGGTGTAAGGAATATTGTTTGTATGATTGGGTCAGTGTTTGCGGCTAGCTAAGTTATAGTTAAGACAGAAGAAGACCGTCCTTTCCC
Organism: Acanthosepion lycidas; assembly: GCA_963932145.1. Taxonomy (NCBI): domain Eukaryota; kingdom Metazoa; phylum Mollusca; class Cephalopoda; order Sepiida; family Sepiidae; genus Acanthosepion; species Acanthosepion lycidas. Next base: position 53,152,032 of record OZ010601.1, on the reverse strand, counting down.
CAATCCCCACTTTGGCCGTGTGCCACATTTCTGTATTAAACAGAATAAATATCGCTCTTTACTAAGTTATCTAGACTTTTTTAATTTAAGCATAGTACTAGAATGGCATCAAGATTTCATCAATTTACAGTGGACCTGGTTAAATCTAGCTGTAAGTTTTATGCTAACAGTTTCTTTTCTCACACTACTTGCCTGTAGAACACCTTTCTGGATCCATGCTTTCCAGCCAACTTTAATCTGAGAAAATTTAAAATGCAATGTCAGTCACTATCTACTGTCCCTCCTGATTTCTCTTTTCTCTTTCCACTCATTATTAATGTTTCTGTCCCTAATTTCTCTACGCCCTGTAACCACTTGTGTCTTAGTGGCTTACATGGAGTGATACCAATTAAAAAAAAAATATGAATACTATCTTATGAAAATTGAGATGTACTAAAGTAGTGTCAGCCCTTTATCACAGATTTGAGTTTGGATATCATAGATTGATAGATAAAGAGAATTTAAACCAGCCCTGAAATTGGGTTATATATACACATGCCAAAGATTTTTACTATAGTATTATAGTGAATAAGCTAGCTTTCTTACCTCTTAAAAAATGAGTTTAAATCCTATTTAGTACTTCCAAGTTATGTCAGTGAAAGCTTATAAATATACACACTAGCATGCACAAATGTTTCACTTGATGAGTGTACAAAAAATATATCTCTTGCTTGGCATATATATATATATATATATATATATATATATATAACAGATATCGCTCTCATTTCTGTTATCTTGCTTAAGATATTTCTTATACTAATTCATATTTTACAAATGCTTACAACAACAACAAGAAAAAGATTACAACTTTTCTATTTTCTTGTTACCCGTACATTGTTATAGAGAGCGTACTAATGTTCAGAAATAAACCACATCACCTCGGACAGCTTGGCTGAAGAATTCTTAGAACAACTTTCCTTGTTGGACAAAAATGTTGATTTAAGATAGATGAGAAAACAAATTTATGTTGCAAGACATGGAAATTTATGGGAAGAGGAGGCGCCGAAAACCGTTAAAGTTTCCGAGTGATGAGGCTTGTTTTGTTGTACTGTTCCATTTAAAGCCAATAACAGTTTGCCAAATAATCTCAGACATTCAAAAACAGTGTAAGTGCATAAGACATTTTCAAAGTGCCTCTTTAAATGGCTTTGGCCAGTGCCAAATTTGACTTGATTACTGTTCTTGATGCAATGCACGTCTCTGATGCTTAGATGATTTGACTAAAGGATAGAATGCTTCGTTCAATTTCTGGTCTGGAACTGAACATCCCCAAAATTGTTTTTTTTAAAGGCACAAACCAAAGACAGGCAAGAATTGTTGTTCTGTGGTTAAAATGTTGAAATACTAACTGTAAAATTATTTCTGTATAACATAGACTTACAAAAATTACACAAAGCAAAGATGATTTTGACTGGGAAACTATGAATGCTGCAATGTTGGCTATTTTGGAATAAGGGAGATTGCACTAGAGACTCTGGGGTTTTAAATTAAGAGACAAGATGAAAATTTTAAATGTTGTAAAAGGAAATTGATAGAGTTACAGTTTGTTGGAATCATAGAAAATTACTGATTTCAGAATTTTATATTTACTAGAATGTTTTGCAACATGGCTATTTTGGTATTTAGTATTGTTGAAGTTATTGATGACATTTTTGTCAAGATTTAGAAAACTACATTTTGTTGAATTTCACAAACCAATCAATGAAATTTGAATAAGCTGATTTGGTTGAAAAAATACTTACTTCAGAATTTAATAATTTCTTTAATTTAATTTTGTAGGTCTTCACATGGTAAATAATATTTTTTAAGAAAATTTTTTCCTTTTTATCAATGAAGAATAAATTCTTATGATTTCTTACTCTTAAGCATCTGACATACAACTGACCATGCATAGATATTTCTTTCTGAAGTCAAATTCCAACTTTTTGAAGCATTTAGCCTTCTGATTTGTTTATAGTTCTCTCAAATGCAGGGAAAACTGTAAACTGGATTCTTGTATATATAAAAACTTGAATTTTATTTAATTTGTTATTTCAATCATTTGTTTATAAAATAGTGAGAATATTTTGTATGTGAAATAATAACATTTTTAATTTTTTCAAAAAAAGGAATGAAAATTTATTGTACTAAGCTACACATCCTAGTAAAACCAATTGTACTTTGTACCTCCTTATCTGTTTGTATTTCTCCCCAAAATTTGGTTTTGTTTGGTCAGTGTATGGCTATTTTAGAGAGTGTGACTGAGAAGTTTCATATTTTTTCCAGCAGTACAATGGGTGCAGAAAGTAAAACTAGTGTGCTGAGTTTAATTTCCACTTGATTTTGTTTTGTTCACTTCATGTTAACACTTTTGGAAAAGGCATGAATCCATCTTTCCCTATCTTCAGATAGACTTGGCAACCAGCATAGAAGGAAAACTGAATTCAAAACCAGCACCATCCTGGTTATAATGATAAACTACACCTGACAACAAGGTCTTTGATCAGAAGGTTTTGAGGAGCATGGAACCACCTCTTAATTGCTAATGTTCCCAGGTCCATCTTGACCCAGGGTGGTAGCACCCGTCAGAGTCCCAGCTATGGGCAAATGGTCCCCCACCACCTGCCAAAAGGGGCTCAAAATACTATGAAAGTATAAAAACAGGTATTAATACCAGCAATACTTTTTTGGAAAAATTTTTACCAGCAATACATTTTTGAAAAAAATATTACCAGCAATACATTTAAAAAAAAAAATTACCAGCAATACATTTTTGGAAAAAAATATTACCAGCAATAAAAATCTTATCAGCATTAAATAACCCATTGAGGTTGATATGTGATAAAACAAAAGAAACCAAACCAAAACCATCCTGTAAATGGATGGTCTCCAAGCATTGGCCTAAACACAACTGCAGTTATGGTTGTAGTATAGTGCCCCTATGACCTTACCATGTCCAGTTGGCACTGCCACAATTTTTTATTTTTTTAAAATGAACCAGAAGAAACAACCACTGTCATTGTAAAGACTGATTCAATATAAAGAGACCTTAAAGAGACCTCAAAGAAACAAAAAAAATTCAATGTTCTTCAGTCAAGATAACGAAGATTAAAGTGTAGTATTTGTTCCAGCACCTGACAGCTGGCCCATAACTCCAGCCATCAGCAGCAGTTCCGTCTAACCAGCTATCATCATCAACACTCTTCAGCAACCATAAAACTGTCCTTTTCAGGTCAACTCTCTTCTCATCCTCTACATGAGTGTGCAAAGATATTTTTGTAGATGTATCAGGTTGGTGTAAAAATAATGATGTAATAATGTCGTTTTTTGACGTATTTTTTAACGTCAAAAAACGACATTATTACATCATTATTTTTGCACCAACCTAATATTTTCTTTAATGAAAATAAATTTAGCAATATTTTTTTTACTCAAGTCTTCATTTTGTTGTTGTCTTCCATCATCCACTATCTGTTTGAGGGCGATTATACCACTCGCAACAACCTAATGGTTTATGGGGACTTAATGATATTGGTTGTATAGAACAGAATATCAATGAAAGAAATACTGAAAGGCCAAAATGTTAAACAGAATGATGTGCTACTATAATTTAATATAATTCTTTTCTTTCTTTAAATTGAGCTCAGTTTTTGTTTACAGGTCAACTTAATCTGAACAAGAGAAATAACTGTTACATAAAAAGGAAGTAAATGAAGCCTTGATGTAGTAATGTCTTTTAAAAATTAATATCAATAAATATATCAAATGAATTGCTTCATCTACTGCAAAGAAAGTTGGTTCATTGGTTTTATGCCTGAAAATCTTTCTCATCAGAATTCATCTTGCACATTTACAAATCAAACATTCGTCCATGCAGTGAATACAGTTGCCTTATCTGGTCTGATTCTCCTGCTGTACATCTTGGGATTCTTGACAAAATCCAAAGAAGGATCTGTAATGTAATCAATCCTGACTTTGCATCTCGACTTTAGTCACTTTCTCACTGATGTGACTTCATCTGTCTTTCTACAAATGTTTTCATGGCAACTTCTCTGATGACCTTTATTCCCCTGGTGCCCTGACTACATGAATTTAAGTGTGCTACTAGATTAACAGCTATGTCCCATCCTTTTACTGTTGAAATAGATTAATGCAACCACCTCCTCTGCTCCAACAGTTTCTTTTCTCACACTTCCCATCTGAGGAACACCCTTCTGTTTATTTGCTTCCCTACGAATGTTCAAAAGTTTATATGCAATATCAATTGCCATCTGTTTTCTTGGACATTTTTTTTTTTTTTGTCCTTTCCTCAATCCTCCCTATTCTCAGTCTTCTGATTCTCTTTCACTTCCTATAACCTCCTGCATACAAGTGATATTACTGCTTTGCTTGGGATGAAATGATTAAATAAAGAAATAGGTTGAAAATGGACTCAATTCTTTAAAAGGGTATAGTTTAGATAGTAAAAAACATTTTTAATTCACTTTTGAATTTACTTTTTAATAAGTTTTTTTTTTTCTTTTATTTCTTTTCATGATTACATTTGATATTTTATGTTCACTGGTGTTTAGTCTTTTATTTTTATATTAATTAGATTCTAATGGTTTCTTTAATAAAACCTTGAAAATTATCTATTAATTGGAAATCATTATCAACCTTGTTACGAACTTGTAGCATATAGATGAACCACGGGTTTTCAAAAAAAAAAAGGAAAACGTGGGATCTTTTCTCGGTCTTCACTCAGAAATGGAAGTGACACAAGGGAGCCAACGAAGACCAGACACAAGACGATGGATTTCAAAATAAAACATTTATTTATAAATATATAAACAGATAAAGAAAGAAAAAAAGGACATTCATTTAACAAAGGGGAAGGGTTCATTAAAGAACAGAGGGTGCGAGCGAATACATACAGATATAAAAACAGATCAAACCAAGAGAATCAACTTATCTTTCAGTTGAGTTGATATTTTCACACAAAGTTCTGATTCACCGAAGCGAGAGTTCTGATGCTAAAACAACATTTTGGCTGGCCGACACTTTTCCTGGATTTCTTTTCTTTCACAATCGTTCGAGGGTCCACAGCATCTCGTACAGGCATTTCATTGGGTTGATTCAGTTTCATAGCAGTCCTTTCACCCCTAGTCAACAGACTTTGTTGTCTTCTTCATCTCAGTGGGCAGTCTGACAATTTTGCCCAGCAACGTTCAACTGCCACTGGTCAGAGGGAAACTGAAAATCCTGTTTTAGATTTTTGCTGTCCCCAAAGACAGTCACGTGGGTTCCCTTCGTCCTTGACCAGGTACGCAGGAGGATGGGGCGCAAATCACGCAGTGTTTGTGTGATGGCCAAAAGTTCAATCCACGCTTAGTGTGTTCTGATCACGTGAATCGTAGCAGGAGACCCTGATGGTGCCTAGAATTCACTTATGGTCAAATGCATGATAGCTGCAAAATTTTGGAACCAGGTCATTCTCGCGTCGGGTCACTTCAAAGTTCACGGGCCCTTGGCTTGTGGGTGGAAGAGTAGATAAAGAGGGAAAGAATTTGTGAAGAGAAGAGGAGGGTATGGCTGATCATGGAACATATTCGCTCACAAGTCAAAAGCATTGGATTAAATTTCTATTTTTATTTATTTATTTTTCTTTTATATCTAACTAATTTTCGACTAGAACTTAAGATTTTACTTTGGGGTGCTTTTTAGCCTAACGCCTATGTAGTTAATGAAATCGAGGCTGCGTCACAACCTTTTATGAATGTTTTTTTTATCCCTCATTTACAATATATTTCAATGTAAAATTAGTTTTAATTTATTGGCAGAATTTGCAGTAAATATTAAATAGAAAACTTATTTGCAATAAGTTACTATGGTAAACATAGTCTGTCCTACCATCTTGAATATCTCAACAACCAGTTGGTATAATTTGGTAATTAATTAAAGGGGACCTTATTGTGTATGCACAAACAGACATTCTCCCATAGAATTACTCAGCAGTGAAATGTGACTGAATGAGCTAATGTACTGTGTGTTTATCACATTTGTAATGGCTGAATGAGTATCCCCTCTATATTTCAGAGTATGACAGTAAGACATCACAACAATTATGTCTATCAGTCACCCACCATCGTCATCCATATTTGGCTTTTACCAAAGCTAAAATTGCAACTGGCACATCATGAATGAAATTAAGGAGAACATGATATGGCAACTGACAGTGATCCTGAAAGAAAGATTTTACAGACCATTTTCAAAAGTGGAAGATACTGTGCATATGATGTCAACAGAAGTACTTTTAAGGAGAACTAAAGAACTGTTATATTCCGTGCTAATAGGAATATATACTTTACAAAAATGATGGATAAAATAAGTAAAGGTCTATTGTAAAAAACAGTATAATAAGAATAAAGGTAACAGTTCTGCACAAGGTCGTCACAAGTCAATCCAATAGTGAGTGCTACTATTGGAAGGTTGGTAGTTCTCGTTTAAGTCTGAGTCATACTCAACAGATCCCAGCTAGTCTCTGTCGCCCATTGACTTACAGATACTTATTGATAGTTACTACCTATAGTGTAGGCATTCATGAGGATGACGGGTTATTTCATTACATCAATGTTCTAATATTAATAATACATCAATGCAATCATAGATTGAATGTGAACATTGATTTTGTCAATGGCTGCATGGTAACCAACATGCTAGGTGTACATATGGTTTGCCAATCACAGCTAAAGAGCATAGTCTGTCCTGTTATTTAACTGTAGAATAACAAGACAATAAACAGCACTTACCGGTGTAAGAGTCCCAGCTAGCGTCCAGCTGGCAGACAAAAATAAAGGAGGTTGTAACTTAATACAAACCCTGCAAACTAACTGAATCAAGCTGGTATTTATATAGAAATACCTCCACTCAGGTACCAGCAGCCAATCACAGCCCAAGCAATGGACTGTCCCACTTTAGCACAATGAGATGCTCCATTGCACCATAAATAGCTCTCTTCCTCAAGGTTGGATTACTCTTTACCTCAGCTTGCTCCACAACTGAGTGTTTATCTTTATCACGTGATTGTTCGACATGGCGCTGCGAACAGGATTATTGACACCCGAAAATTGGGAACTCTTCTTCATTGAAGCAGGCATATCCACTGACTCAGCCAAAACTCATGCAACAAGGTTTGCGGATGAGAAGCTGACAATCGAGAGCCTTCAAATGCTGGATCGATCTATGCTTAAGGAGCTGGGAGTCACTTTAATTGGAGAAGCCCTGTGTATCATCAAGCAGGCTAAGGAATCCACCACCCAGACAACCCGTATTCAGGCACTAGCAGCCAAGCCTCCTCATCTCAATCTCGAGATGACACCACAGCAATTCAGGAAGTTCCGAATTGACTGGGATGTCTTTACCAAGATGACGAATATGCCAAGCTCCCAAGCTAATATTCACTTATACAATTGTGCTGATGAAGCTGTGCAAAATGCCATAATCAACACACACCCTGACTTCTTTACCACTGATCCAGATAAGCTACTTGACATGGTAGAAGCATTGGTCACCCAAAGGTCAAGTCCTATTGTCCATCGCCTTGCTTTTGCCTCCATGTTTCAGGATGCGGATGAGCCAATACAAAGTTACCTTGTCCGCCTCAGAGCCATAGCCGTTGATTGTAACTTTACCTGCCCCTCGTGTGAGCATGACCTGTCTGATATATACATCAAGGACCAGATCATCCGTGGAATAGCAAATGACACACTCCAGGCTGACCTACTGGCCAAAGCTGGGGCACTTAAATCCCTTGAGCAAAATATCCGTCATGCTGAGGCATTCGAATCAGCATTGCGAGACCAAACCTCAATGGCCGGCGCTTCAGATACAGCTGCTGCTCGGCTATCAACATACCGCAGACAGAAGGGTACACCACAAGCCAACGAGGGGATCCGTACCAGCACCTATGGCAACTGCAATGTTAAACCAAACCAGCGGGCTTGCTTAGGTTGTGGCAGCCACCAGCATAGCACCTCAGGAACTGGATCCCGCCGGCTAAAATGCCCAGCATGGGGACAAACATGTAGTAACTGTGGGAAGCCCAATCACCTATCGAGGGTATGCCGGGCTAAGAAACTAGCTCAAGCGGTCAGGAAAAGCCCAGAGGCTAATGAAGCTGCCATGGACACACTTATTGCCCACATCACATTCAATCAAACGACAGGCACGTATACATCTAAAGACACATGCCAGGTAAGGGAAATTGATGCGTATGTTGTTCCGTTCTCACCAAAACCGGATCCCAGACAAGTTAAGAATATCCCCAGAAATCACAGCACTAGGATGACGATCTTTCCTGACAGTGGGGCCACCATATGTCTCGGGGGACTTAAGCACCTTCTGAATATGGGGCTCACTATCAACAACCTCATTCCATCAAAAAAAGTCGTTCGAGCTGTGGGAGGCTTTACACTTGTCTGTCAGGGTTGGCTCCCTGTGGAATTCATCGTCCAAGGAAGAACAACTAAACAAGCCCTATACATATGCAAAAAGATTCAGCGGCTATACTTCAGCAAAGCAGCCTGCATTGATGTAGGGATACTGTCCAAAGACTTTCCTAAGCCGACGACTGCAATATTACCCCAAACAGCAATGCAACACCTGCCCTTGACAAGCACACATAAAAAATCGGACGCAAGCACTAAACAATGCAAAGTCGAGGGACAACTTCCAACGCGTCCCAAAAAACTCCCTTTTTCCCCAACAGAACAGAACATTGATAGACTCAAGAATTGGCTATTGAATCAATTCGCCGAAACGGCGTTCAAGAACAATGGTGAATTCCCACCAATGTCTGGCCCCAATGCACATATACACCTCAAAGAAGGAGCAGTCCCCAAAGCCAGACATAACCCAATTCCTGTGCCTTTTCACTTCAAAGAGCCCGTAAGACAGGCCCTTTGGGAAGATGTGAAAAGGGGCATCATAACCCCAGTACCCGTCGGCATGCCCACTGATTGGTGTAGCACTATGGTAATTACTGCCAAGAAAAATGGCAAACCACGAAGAACCATAGACTACCAACACCTGAATTCACAGTGCAAACGGGAAACACACCATACAGGGTCACCATTTCAGCTAGCACTGCAAGTGCCACCTAAACAAAAGAAAACGGTGTTGGATGCTGTTGATGGATATCACTCCATCCCCTTAGATAAAGAGTCCCAGCCACTCACCACCTTCATTACAGAATGGGGAAGGTTCATGTACCTGAGGATGCCACAAGGTTACCTAGCATCTGGAGATGCCTACACCCGAAGGTATGATGAAGTAATAAAAGACATCCCCCGCAAAGTAAAAATCGTAGATGACACCCTACTCTATGACTCTGACATTGAAGGAGCCTTTTTTCACACCTTCGATTTCCTCCTTCATTGTGCAAAAAACGGCATCATACTAAATACGGAAAAATTCCAATTTTGCCAAGACACAGTGCAGTTTGGTGGCCTCCAGATAACATCCTCTGGTGTAACCCCTTCTAAATCCATGCTGGAGGCAATATTAAGCTTCCCAATACCAAAAACGCTCACCGATGCCAGATCATGGTTTGGTCTGGTCAACCAAGTCGCTTGGGCATACTCACTGAGCCCAGACTCTCACTTTACATGGAATAAAAGCCTCGAGGATGCATTTCAGCAGTCAAAGAAGGTAATAGTTGACTTAGTCCGAAAAGGCATTGCAACATTTCAAAAAGAACGAATAACCTGCCTTGCCCCAGATTGGAGCAAAGAAGGAATGGGCTTCCTACTTCTACAGAAGTATTGCTCATGCACCACTGACAAAGCTCCAGTTTGCTGCCCTGAAGGTTGGCGCCTGATATTTGCTGGTAGCAGATTCTGCATTGATGCTGAACGCAGATATGCACCTATTGAAGGCGAGGCAGCAGCAATTGCATGGGCATTGGAAAAGTGTCGCATTTTTGTAATGGGTTGCCCGAATCTCATAGTGGTTACAGATCATGAACCACTAAAAGGATTATTCGGAGATAGAGACCTTAGTAAAATCCAAAACCCCCGATTATTCAGGTTAAAGGAGAAAACACTCAGGTACAGATTCACCATTCAGTACTGCCCTGGGAAATGGCACAGAGCCTCTGATGCTGTCTCACGTAACCCAGCAGACATATCACAAGCACTCCTAAAGGTATTCACTGCTGAACCCTCTCAATCAGACATCATAGAGTCTGACAACATGGATGACTGGGTCAAATCAACAACCCTATTAGCAACATTCGGTGCAAACGACAACCTGGAGCTCATCTCACCAAACGTTATCCGTGCGGCGGGACACAGCGACCCGCAGTACAAAAAATGAATTGAAGTAATACAAAATGGATTCCAAAGGACGCGCATCCTCACTGCACCTGAAATCCGTGAATACTGGGAAGTGAGGCACCGCCTAAGTGTTGACGACGGATTAGTGCTCTTAGATCAAAGAATTGTTATCCCCACCTCACAACGCGCAAAAGTATTACATAGCCTACATTCTGCACACCAAGGTGAAGTTGGCATGAAGGCACGTGCCAATGAATCTGTTTATTGGCCCGGGATGAATGCTTCAATTCGTAACATTAGAGCAGGTTGTACGTTTTGCTCAAAAAATGCCCCGAGTCAACCAAAAGAGCCAATCAATCTGACACCATCTCCTGATTGGCCATTTCAGCAAATCGTCATGGACATCTTCCATGTTGGGAACCATGGTTACTTAGCATGCGCTGACAGGTTAACAGGCTGGCTGAATCTATACCACTTGAGCCACGGAGAAGCAACTGCCTCAAGAATTATTTCGATTTGCCGGGACATATTTCAAACCTACGGCGCTCCTGAGGAACTCAGCAGTGATGGTGGGCCACCCTTCACATCTCTTCCATTCAAGCAATTTTTAAAAGACTGGGCTGTTAAACACAGGTTATCATCTGCTGGTTACCCACAATCCAATGGTCGTGCAGAGCTCGCTGTCAAAACGGCCAAGAGAATCGTAAATGGCAACACAGGAGCACAAGGATCATTGGACAATAACCGTGCAGCAAGAGCCATCCTCCAATACAGGAATACGCCCATTCAAAACATTGGGCTATCCCCTGCTCAACTACTACTCCACCGCCGACTACGTGACTACATACCATCCCACCCCACACTCTATAAGCCACACGCGAATTGGATAACCGCAGCCCAAAATCGCGAGTTAAGTCTGTCCCGGCGGAACGCTCGTCTCATAGAGCAATACAACAGAACAGCACACACCTTAAATCCCCTTCAAAAAGGACAAATAGTGGCACTACAACGACCAACAACCCGCCGATGGGACACAACAGGTCAGGTCATTGAAACCCTCCCCAACCACCAATACCGTATCAGAATTGACGGATCAGGTAGAATTACCTTACGAAATCGCCGATTTCTCAGGAAACTGGATACACCAACAATCCCAGTTCCAAGACCTAGTGCCTTACCCGATACCCCTACACCAGTGCCACAAACATTCGACGCTGGAATAACATCAAACACTGCACAGCCGTCTACAATAACACGGACAAAACCCCCTCGGGCATTGTCCAGACTACTTCCACACAACCAGCCAGGTTTAAAGGAACTCATCCCTCCCCAAAGGCCACTACCGACACGCGATGGGGGGGAAGGAGATGTAGAATAACAAGACAATAAACAGCACTTACCGGTGTAAGAGTCCCAGCTAGCGTCCAGCTGGCAGACAAAAATAAAGGAGGTTGTAACTTAATACAAACCCTGCAAACTAACTGAATCAAGCTGGTATTTATATAGAAATACCTCCACTCAGGTACCAGCAGCCAATCACAGCCCAAGCAATGGACTGTCCCACTTTAGCACAATGAGATGCTCCATTGCACCATAAATAGCTCTCTTCCTCAAGGTTGGATTACTCTTTACCTCAGCTTGCTCCACAACTGAGTGTTTATCTTTATCACGTGATTGTTCGACAGCTAGAGTAAATAGATGGTTTCATACTGTTTTAAGTTTAATAGCATGAACGTGAGTGTAACAAACGCAGTTGAAATTCAAATCCAAAAGCTAAGCAAAGTATTAAGAAACAGAACAGACAAATTTCATGAGAAACAAAGAAAAGAGTACTGAACTGTTACATACTATCACTCCTCCTATATGGCAGTGAATGCTGGAGAATCTACTAACAGATAATGAAGAGACTTGAAGCAACAGAAATGTTGTTCTACAGAAGGATGCTGAGAATACATGGACTGAACATGTGAGCAATGACAAAGTTTTAGAGAAAATTGAAACAAAAAAGAAACTTATGTTCAACATGAAAAAGAGAGAGTTGAAATTTCTAGAGCACACAATAAGGTTAGAGGGTTTAGAAAATCTGACACTCACAGGACAGATTAAAGGCAAGAGGGAGACAAAGGTAAACAATGTATAACATACTTAGTGAGCTTGAGTAAAGGAATGGTGGTCAAGGTTTAGGAAAAATAACAAAAAAACAAAATTTATTAAAATCTACAAAAGACAGGAAATTGTGGAGAGCCAGGATTGATAACATTCTGAAGAAGAACCCATTACACAACCTGCACATCCACCATGTAGGTTTTTTTTTGTTTTTTTTTTTTATTATGTGATTGGATAGCTTCCAGACTGGCCAATTAAGCATTCATACAATATTTCCAGTTTTTTTTTTTTTTTATGAATTCATACAATATTTCAATTTTTAACCAATCAGCATTATTTTCTGAGCTAAAACCTTTTTTTAGAGTGCTTCTTAATGATGTCTTATTTACAATGAACTTTCATAACAAAATCATTTGCCATTTATTTACACTATAAATTGTTTACAATATTAGTCTAAAACTTTTTAGGTCCTCAACCTCTTCATTGAATTCTTTATTCCTCATCAACCTCTAGGCATAAGCAAAAACAAATATCAATAATTGTTTTTTTAAGGGCAAAAATTCCTTTTCCATTTACCTCCATTATTCTTTTTTGATAAGATTTTAGCTTTATGCCTATTATTCCTTTTTCAATTCCTATTTCTCTTGCAATACAAGGTGTTTATTTGAATAATAATGATCATGATGACGAGAAAAACTTTATACATAATATAAGTAAGAATAAACACATTAAAAAATAAACTAATATATATTTATAGCATTGGTTGACATCATTAAAGGGAGTATTTAATGAACAGCAGCAAGGTCAATGATATTTGGTTGAAAATTGTTAAGTCACTACATAATTCCAGGTTCAGTCTGCTTAATTAGGATTTCATCTGAATGGCTAGAACCAGTTTCAACCATATACAAACTTGAGAATGCAAGATGGTTCAATTGCTGCACTAAGCTTGCAGTATTTGAAGTCAAGAGAAACAGAGTAAAACAGCTCATAACCTTCCTAATGAGCTTGTATAAATGAACGAAAGAACAGGGTTTAGGAGCGATCACAAAAAGACAAAATTTACTAAAAAAATTTACTTGAAAAAGTAGTCACTTCCCTTGATCTTAATAAAGAAATCAGTGCCAGATATGATAAAGTTGGAAGACTTAAATCTTGGAATAATTTCTACTCTAAACTTTTTGAAAATCATTCTTGAATTGTTAGAGATCATTTTTCCTTGAATCAATGCAAATCTGGGAATGTTTTATAGGAAAACAACACATAACCTACTTAGCAAGTTTGAGTAAGTCGATGACAGGACAAAACTTAGTAGAGATGACAAAAAGGCAAAATTTATTAAGAGCTACAAAAGACAGGAAATTGCGGAGAGTCATGATAGTCAACATCCTGAAGGGACACTGCATATAGAAGAAGAAAGTCACTGAGGCTTTTACTTTCAAATAATGATTTAATTTCAAGGTCCACACTGATACCAGAGAATTCAACTTGTAAGTGGTAGTCAATGTCTTCATTTTCTATTTCCAAAATGATGTATTTATTGATGTCTTTTTGAGCCCCAGGCATTTACTGACTGTTTGGATAATCCCATTACCCCCCACCCCGGTACTGATATCAAACATTTTGGAACACTTAGTTTACAAGAGTTTACTTTAGCTATCTGCAGTGAGAAAAATCATAGCCCATGCATTTCTTTAAGAATACTAGAAAAATGTTAACAGTTGTCCAAAATACTCACATTAGAAATAATGAACTTAGATGCATTTTAAAAGATCATTTTAGAACAACAGCCTTGTTGTTCTAAAGACAATAAAGACAAACAATGATCTGAAAGAATCATTGTATTTTTTATTTATTTTTTTTAATCAGTTCACATCAAGCAAGGTGATAATACTATTAAGACACAAGGAGCTACTAAGAGTGATAAATAAATAAGAACTAAACAAGAACTAAACCTCTGCTCAAGGCCAAATTTAGATGAAGAGAGGCCCTAGGATATTCCACACCTGAGACTCCACCAAATCCCCCTTCACACGAGCAAAGGAAAAATGGAAGAGTGTTAAATTAAACAATTGGAGTAAAGCCGAGGATGATGACTGGTGTTTAAAATTACTGAAGAGCTATTTTGAGTCTACAATGCATTATGACAGCATGTGTAAGAAAGGCCTATGACAGTGTCAAAAATATCATATGTCTTGGTTGGAGGTCCTCTAGATTTTGAGGACCTTGGCTTTAGTCTGCTAAACCTATAGGTAAATCCAGCACTGCCTCTAGTACTGTCCAAAAAGTGGAGAGGAGTGTAAACTAAATAATAAATAAACCTATCTACTCCTATTGAGGAAAAAATAAAATTTCAGGGTTTACACAGATATTTTAGAAGTATAGAGTTGAAGTAGACTTTAGAAGAAACCAGAAACCTAATCCTAAACAGGAAACAAAGATTAAACCTCTACTTCTGTTCAAAAGACCAATGAGGAATGTGAACCAGAAAACTGGCAAATCTATCTTATCCTATTATATTATCTATCTACTCTATAATAACTAAGGTCACAATAATCAATTCATTAAGGAATTGCAGCATGGAAAGTGAAATCAGCAAACAGAGTTCAAGTTAGAGCTTAGCTACTGCTGTTCAATATTCCACAAATTCCCTTTGGAAAAGCATGAATGCATCTCTTCTCCCTCTAGTTATGGGTTAAATAGTAAGGTATACTGGACTCTTTAGTCTTGGGAGGCAACCATTTTAAAACTGAAATTCAAACCATGGAGAAAGCAACAGGAAACCACTCCACTGTCTTTCCCAAGAAAGCATTTCACAGATAATAAAGAAATGGAATAGAGAGCCATGATTGGTAACACCTGCTTTAGGGTATAGGTAATCAGGGGTGAATTCTCTGCTGGGGGTGGGGAATTTCAGGGATTTGGGGTAAGGGAATCTTTTACTTTTTCTCGAGCAAAAAATTGACTGTAATATTAACCAGAATAAAATTGATTTAAATACCCAGACTTTTTATTGAACATTTTGTTTACTGAGTTTGCATTCTTTTCATTTATTGAAGTCTTCTTCAGTTTGTTTATTTACTTAATAATTAGTTATGAATTAAAATAAATTACTGTACATGTATTCAAGTTTAAAAATCCATCAACATTTTCTTTTGCTATTAAATTTGTAAATCCCTTCTATAAAAATAATTCATGAAAATGTACAGGGTGCGATGGATAAATTGTCATCTAAATTATGCAAAAATGAAAATTATACTGACATCTCATTTTAACAGATATATTTACCAAAATTACACAAAAATATCTTGAAATACTGAAGAGTAAATTTATTCAATAAAATTGCCATTGACCTCAACCATGGACTCCACATGACTTCAGGAACTCCTCCAACTATTCTGAACACTCTCCTTGTTTAAGTTGGTGAATGCTGCCTTAATTCTTGCATACAGTTCATCTTTGGTGATAAAAGGAGTTTTGTTGGTCTCTCACTCAACTGTGACCCACACACAATAATCCAGGGGTTTCAGTCTTGGAAGTTAAGTGGCCAGATATAAAGGGTGATGATGTCTCAGAAATTGTCTGACAGCCATGACTGGGTTGGGTAGCACGGTGCAGAGTCCTGCTGTCAGATATAGGATCTTCTAGCAGCCACCCTCTTGACCCAGAGCAACACTAACTCCTCAAAGCATGATGCAAGTCTCTATGTTGAGTCTGAGGCTTTGTGGGAAGATGAATGGAAGCATGACATCGTCATCACAAGTGATCACTCCAAACACTGAATATTTGGTTTTCATCACTCTCAGTTCATCTTTTTGGGGACTCAGCATCCTCTGCACTGCTCTCAGATTAACATCCAAACTCACTGAAATGTTTATATTGGAACTTGCAGCACTTGCTAAGAAGTACAGCATACCGTTTCCAAATTTCTGGTGGAATGAATCGCATCATGTGCTCTTTCTCTCACAGACAGTGCCCAACTGTCTGTGCTATACTATGCAGTCGACAAAATCAAGACAAACAATGCATGTGTGAAATTAAAAATATAAAATGGTAACAATTTATTCATCGCACCCTGTATATGTACTAATAGGGAAAAGAATGAAGATATCCAATAATAGATGCATATTTATCCGGAATATAGCTTTTGAGTCAGACAGTCTTAGAAAGGTGTAAAATGAAATTCTGATTTATAATGAAAAAGGTGAATTGGGCAAAAAAGGTTGAGAAGTATTGTCCTAAAGGAACATGATTTAAAAAAAAAAAAATGATCAAAAAAAAATGAACAAAAAAATCAGAATATTATTTGAATTCAGTCTGATAACTGATGATCCTTAAGGCAGGGATGAAATTTCTATGATGTAATAAACAAGGAAGAAAATCAACTTATTGGCAAAAAAAAAAAAAATGAGCAGATGACTGATTAATCATTAAATGCTGATCTGACAATTGTTTATTATCAGCTGATTAATTAGTATGGTCATATTTAGAACAAAAAAAAAATTTCATAACTTTGGCCTGTAATTAATATGACTGATTTAGTTTACCATCATTGCTTTCTATTTATATAAATATCTGTATAGCATTTTAAAGCTCTATCTTTCTTCTTTCTGGTAGTATTTTAAGTTTTTGATTACTTTTGTTTTAATCTAATGGCAACAACACATTATCACAGAAAATTAGACAAGATATCAGATGAGATATTCAGTTGATGAATATATGTTTATATTTCTGTTTTAATCTAATGGCAGCAACACATTATCACAGAAAATTAGACAAGATATCAGATGAGATATTCAGTTGATGAATATATGTTTATATTTCTGTGATGCATTATTGTACATATTTACAATGTTTGGACTGTTGTCCTCATCATTGTTGTCATATTCATGGTATTTCATTCGTTGTTTTGCTCTCCCTAATCTCTTAGTTTCAGCTTCATTTATTTTCCTTTATTAACTCAACTCTCCAAGTTTTGTTCAGGTATTGAACTCACAACTCTTTGGGTCAAAGTCACTAGATTAGTTCAACCATTGCTTTTTATCCACTGGGTCATGTGTTCTTCAGTGTATGAATTTTTTGGACTCATAACCTAAATCTCTCAGATTCATTTTCTTACCAAAACTCATATTACAATTTGTTATTGTTATCAGGAAGAGGTATGTAGAACTAGAAGAATCCACCCCAGAGGATAAAATAATTGGGTTTGGTTTCAAATTCTTATCACCTGAAGAAGGCCAGAGTGAACAATGGCCAAATCCTCATGAATCTGACAATATAGATGAGGACAACAATCTGAATATTGTAAATATTTGCAATACTTCATCTCAGAAATATAGACAGATATTTATCAAGTAAATCTCACATTCAATAACTTGTCTAAGCTTCTGTGATAGGGTCTTGTTGCTATTAGATGGCAAAAACTTTATGAATATGACAACAAAGATGAGGACAAAAAAAATCAAACAATGTGTAAATAGTCACCTGATGAAGGCTGGAAAACTGACCAGGAAAATCATGAGAAAATGAAGCCGAATAAATTATCAAGCTGTAAGAAATGTCTTAACATGTGTGTGGGTCGTTTTGCTGTCTTGTCATGGCACCTGACCATAAGCTTTATTAGCTGAAAACATTGAGAAGTTTGGCAGAGATGGGATCAAATTGGATTAGGCCAAATGTGCAAGGCTGACTGCATCCGAAGGAGAAATGGAATCACACAGGCTGTGAAATGGCTCCAATCACATTTATAAACCTGTCTTACAAATCTTCGCACTGTGATATACAGATTCCTTGTGACAATACAACACTGGAACTAAATCAGAATTCAGGGCACCATTTCAATCTGTCAGCATTTGACAGCGGCAGCCTTTCATTTGGAGAAGGGTTTGGGAGGAGATTTATCTACTACTTTCCAAGACAGATATAAATATAGATGTCTTGTGCGTAATCAATAAGGACCTCACAGAGAATATTATGCAATAGAAAATATTGATCAAGTGGCCATGAAAAATTATATATTATTTATATGGAATATTGGACAATATAAAACAATACATTTATTTACTGGATAGGATAACAGGTTTGAGATATTAATTTTCACTAGAAAGAGAATATGACACAACTGAAAGAATGATCAACTTTTCCTTTATTTTTTTTTTTTAATCATTTCACCCCAAGTAAAGCAGTAAAGCCACTAAAACACAAGGGGCTAAGAATAAGAAAAAGAAAAACATTATTAAAGAGCAAGAATAATAAAAGAAGAGAAATCAAGAAGACAGTAGATAACAACTGACATTGGATTTAAATTTGGGAAGATTAAAGCTGGCTAGAAAGAATGAAGCCAGAAAAGATTTCCACATTTATGAAGTATGAGAGAAGAAACTGTTAGCTTAGAATTACTGAAAATCAGCTGAAATAAATAAAATGCACAACTGGAATTGGTCAAGGGTATGATTTTAAAATCATATCTAATAGTCTGAAACATCAAAGCTTTATATTAAATGTTTACCAGCCTTCCTTGTAGCATGTCCTAAAACCTTTCCTTACCATCTTGAACAGTATATGATTTTAAAATCATATCTACTAGCCTGAGGCATCAAAGCTTTATATTAAACTAGCTTAAAAGCCAAACTGCAGAAAGATCTTGATTTGGCCTTCATCACAATAGGCAGGGAAGAGTAGATTCAATAGGCAACAATAGACTACTGAAGAACTCAAAATTGATCTATGCATTTAAGTAATGAATTAATATTTAAGCTAACCTTTTAAAGATTCAATGATCATTCTTCTGCCACCACTTGAATTTAAAGACAATTTGATGTATGTAGGACCTTAGTTTCCATACAAACAATTATTTTTATTTCATATGTGACTTTCGCTAGAGTTTGCATTTAATTTTGATTATTCCCAAATTTATTTCCAAGTTATAAAAATTGTTATCATACAAAAAAATTTATCGCAAAAAGTCATGTACAAAAATCACCGAAAACAATTACAGTAATGAAAACTTGGGAATCCAAAATTTTAGGAATGTGAATCCGGATCCAGCCCAGAATGTTTTTAATTTGCTCACAGAGTCAGGCTGATTCCAAAATGGTATAATATGTTGGGCTATGGCCTCTAGGAATAAAGTTGAAAAAGTGTGACACACTGACATTCACATCTGTTATATAGAATAAGATGAGCTATTGAAAGTTAGAGAGTTGTTTCCCTTTAATTGAAAAGGTGTGACACATGGGCACACTGCCATTTGTATTTATTATATAGAAGATGTGCTACTGAAAGTTAGATAGTTGTGTGCCTTTAATTGAAAAAATGTGACACACTGACATTTGTATTTATTATATAAAGTTTACCAGTCTTCCTTGTACAGATAGAATAGCATGTCTTAAATTTTTCCTTAACATCTTGAATAGTAAAAATTACTTTACAACCCACAGGTTCATTAATAATTGGAAGTTGTTTGTTGTTAGTCTTCTACATGGCATGTCCCTTGAGGATGTTGGTGAAGGTGGCACTCCACAACTTCCCTTTTTTGTAGCTCTTAATAAATTTTCTCTTTTCACTATCTCTCTTAAACTATTCTGCCATCCATTTACTCAACTTTGCTAGGTAGGTTATATGTTGTTTCTTCTATCCTGCTTGCCTTCAGTCTGTCCTGTGAGTATCAACTTTTCCAAACCTTATTTCTTCATTACACATTCTAGAAATTTTAACTATCTCTGCTATAAGCGTCCTTTTTATTTCTATTTTCTCCAGCTTTCTTGTTGCTCACATGTTCAGTCTCTGGTATTCTCAGCATCCTTCTGTAGAACCACATTCTGTTGCCTCAAATCTCTTCTTCATCTGTGAGTAGATTGTCCAGCACTCACTACCATAAAGAAAAACTGATATTACATAATGGTTCACTACTTTTTTATTTGTTTCTAATGAAATTTGTCTATTTCTTCACACTTAACATCTGGATGATGTCTTTCACTATCCAGATGCACCTTTGGATTTCAGTGTCACACTTTCTGTCTGTTTTAAAACATTTCCCAGATGTTTAAATTGTTAAACTTTCTTCATTTTGGTGCCTCCAATTTATAATTTACACATTGGGATTTTACTTTATATTCTTCAAGTCTTAGAGATTCTATTAATGCATTCTGATAATCAGAGACTCAAATCTTATTGTTGTCTTTGTATGTTGCTCACATGTTCGGCCCATGGTATTCTAACCATCCTTCTGTAGAATCACATCTCTGTTGCCTCAAGTCTCATTTTTTATCTCTGTCCAGCATCCACTGCCATAAATATGGTAAAGAGGAGAAGCACTGTTTAATAAGTATTTTTTTACCTAAACTAATTATATATACACACAATAACATTGAGTCAGAAAGAAGAGAACAGTTATATAACGACAATGACATTGATAAAAACATTTTATAATTAAATCTAGTTAATACTAGAAATTTGGAACCAAAATTTAAATTATCAATAATTATGAATGAACTCTTGATCTTCCTTGGACAACTATAATTTACCATTGGAATTTTCGGGCAACATGATTTATTCTTTCAGCAGTCAATCTTTGACCAACCTATTACTTCTGTCCCACTCTGTTCTCTCTTTCTCTCTAACACACACACACACACACACACACACACCATTTCTGTCTTTCTCTCCCACGTATATATGTGTGGGCATGTGTGTTGGTGAGAAGACCAAGAGAGAGTTGGAAGCAGCATGATGCCCAAGAGATGCAACGGAATCATTTGGAACAGTTCATGCAAAGGAAGAAACCATGCCATCCAAAAAAGCCAAATCAATATTCCAATAAAAACTTCATCCACTAAATTAATCATGTGCACTCTCCCAGATTATTTTCATCATAAAAAAAAAATATATATACTGAGCCGATAAAAAAGAAGGTTGTCGTCCTTAAAAAAAAAAAAGAAAAAAAAAAGCATTCGTTCTTTGACAAACAGCACATTTTTGGTGCAAAACCCCCCAAACACAAAAGATCCTGATATTTGTCCAAACAAAAAAAGTCATTTAATCATAAACGACTTTTGAAAGTTAATTCAATCCTTTTTAGACTGCTGGATGCATGGATGGTGTAATAGATAATAGTTTGGAACTGGAAGAGACAAGTTTCAATTACAGTCAGGTTCATTACATCCACTTTTTTTAATCAACTCATCCCAAGCAATGTGATAATAACATTAAGATGCAAGGGGAGTGAAAGATGTGTGTCAAAGAATGAAAAGATTTTAGAAGGAATCAGGAACCCAATCTTAAACAGGAAAAATAGACTGTTCAAAAGATTGAAGGAGAAGTGTAAACCAAACAATAGGTGAACATATCTACTCTTATGTATAAATACTCCTAAGAAACAAGAAGAGATGGATTCATACCTAACTAAGGGTTAATTGGTAAGACTTGTAAATCATTATCTCAACAACAAAAAATCCTTTACAATTTAAAAATATTTTTTTGGTTTTAAATAACCTACAAAATGTTCATAAGCCATAAAAACAATCAATCACTTAATCAATAGACTGCTTGGTGGCTAAGATAGCAAGATATTTCCTATCAGTTCCAGTGACCAGTTTTTAAACCCAGGATTTCAAATGCTGTTAGCAGACACTTCCCATTTACAAAATTGGTGGAGTATAATTTGCCTGTCTCCAGTTCCTTATATATCTAGCTTTGTGACTAAGACTAAACAGAACTGAGTTAATACTGTATTTTCTTCACATGCAAACACAGCAAGAGATGGCAAGTTAAAAATAGCTAGAGTAATTAATATGATTCTGTAGAAATCATCCAAATTTGGAAGAAAGAACTGCTTCAAGATTAATATCAGCATCTTCAATCAGTTTACAATCTTCGCCTCAGTTTCTTCAAATGCTTTCACCAAAAATACATCAATCAAATAGAAGTACACATATTGCATTTGCTTGCATTGAAGTCTCATTTGAATGTTGGCAAAACTCATCTCACCCAAACACACTAAATTGTTCCATTAATCCACACTTTGGATTTTTCAGAGAAGCAATCAAGCATTGAACGAAAGAAAAATGTAAGAATCTTTGAGGGTCAGTTGGCTTGTGGCCATTTTATCTTGCACAAGGTCAAAAATGAGTTGAATTTGTAGTCATCTTTGAACCGAGACAAGATTGAATCGGCTGGTGGATGTTGGGGTTTGATTGTATCATGGACTAAAACCTTTTCATATTTCATAGGTCATGGAGAAATTGATTCAAATCCTCACCCAAACAAGAAAATAGAGACACAGCACCAAGATTCAAGAAGAACATGGATAAATCAATTTGATGAGACTGTACCCTTATAATTCTGT
>OZ010601.1:53094247-53124247 GCA_963932145.1 Acanthosepion lycidas | reverse complement strand
CGCAGCTCAGGGAGCCAACTTTCCTTGCGGTGGACGAAGCAATTGACTCAATGTATTTATTCCATCTCAGGTCAGCAGTCAATGTGAGACCGAGAAGCCGCAGAGAGTTGCTGTCGAGAAGTTGAGTGTCAGACATTCTAATGGAGGGAAGGGAAGGATCTCTGTGGTGATTAATAGAGAGCAGTTTTGTCTTACAGGCGTTGAAGTTGACCAGCCAATTCTTGCCCCAGTTCACAATCGATTGGAGGTCCTTTTTGAGACACACGTCCAGGCGAGTTTTGTCAGCGAGACTAGATTTGTTTTTGAGGCAGGAATAAATTGTGGTGTCATCCGCGTTCCCTCACACAGATAGTTAACTTCCCCACTTGTTTTGCCTTCAACCAGGAAGGTAAAGCCTCTCTTCCCAACCTGTGCTTTACCTCCATCCCTGAACTCTGCCCTCTTGGTAACTCTGATCATGGAGTAGTATCTGTTAACATCTCCTTCAATTCCACCCCCTATAAAGAACCTCCCACCACTAGAACTTCGTTCTACTATCAACGTGCTGACTAGAACGCATTCCATGATTTCCTCCGTGATGTCCCCTGGAATGGAGTCTTCAAGCTCCCTGTCCAAGAATGTGCTTCTGAGGTCTCTTCCTGGGTTAAAGCTGGAATCGACGCTTTCATCCCATCTAGGAAATATAGGGTCAAGTCGCGCTCCTCCCCCTGGTTCTCCACTGCTTGCTCAGCCGCCATCGCCCATAGAAACCACTACTTCCCCCTATTCCATAGCGACATGTCTGACTGCAATAGACGTCTCTTTGCCTCTGCCTGTAACAAGTGTAAGCTTGTCCTCAACGATGCTAAGTCACTATTTGCAGCTCGGATGAAGGAACTTTGCATCTCGCAAATTTGGCTCCAAAGATTATTGGCGTCTCTGCAAGAGCGTATTGAATAATTGCAAACCTCTATACCTCCTTTATTCAACCAGTTCAAAGTCCTGACCTCCTCTACCGACAAGGCTGAATGCTTTGCTCGGAAATTTTCATTCAACTCTACACTCGACTCTTCCGGTGTACCCATACCCAACTTCCCTCTTAGAACTGAGGCCATATTGAGTGGGCTAAACATAACCCCATCTTTGGTACTGGGCGTTATCTCCAATTTAGACCCCAACAAGGCTAGTGGTGGAGACGGGATACCAGACATTGTCTTGAAGAAATGCGCGCCTGAACTGGCACCCGCCCTTTCTAAACTATACAACTACTGCCTCAAGGAATCTTGTTTTCCTGACTGCTGGAAGTCCTCTTCAATCGTTCCTGTCTTCAAGAACTCCAGCGACCCCTCTGACCCTTCCAACTACTGTCCTATCAGTCTCCTTCCCCTCTTTGGCAAAGTCTTTGAAGCCCTAATCAATATCGAGGTGGTAAACCACCTCACATCCCATAATCTGCTCTCAGACAAGCAATATGGTTTACACTTTGCCCGATCTACAGCTGATGTGCTTACAGCCATCACTGAAACTGTCTACCGAGCTCTTCAAAATAACAGGGAAGCCCGTGCCATGGCACTAGACATCTCCAAAGCATTTGATAGGGTTTGGCATGCCGGCCTTCTTCGCAAGCTCCAGGGCTATGGCATTACGGGTCGATTATATAACCTAATACAATCATTCCTGTCAAACCGTGAATTGAAGGCCGTTCTCAACGGATTCCCATCCAGTTCCTATCCTACAAATGCAGGTGTTCCTCAAGGCTCCATCCTAGGCCCCACTCTATTCCTTATCTACATATATATATATATGTATAATTGAATATACCCCATGTAAAGCAGGAAAGCCACTGGTTTTGAATTCAGAGTTTTCTTTCTCCTAGACAGGTAATCCCTGAAATTTAATCCACAACTTGGGAGAAGAAAGAAGAGATGGATTCATACCAGTTGCAAGGTTAAATGTGTGAGTGTAATATTTATCTGTCCACCCATTCACACAGAATATGAAACAAGCTGAAAAAATTGCTCAGACTCCCTCAGCACTCCCCCTTTTGGAGAGTGCCTCAGGTAATGATCCCAGCCTCCTCCCAAAAGTGAGATAAAGCTTGGGAGGATAGCTTCCTTGAACTCAAGCTAATATTAATTTTACATTCTCTGGTCCAGCTGAATCATGGATGTGAGTGAAAGTAAACCTAATAAATTCAGCAGCAATTCAAACTTGGCTTTGCTATTTTCTCTTTCCAAGTCATAAACCAGTATATCACCATCACATCTATAGGTATATGTAGATTCGAATATATCTGAATATATGTTTAAATATATATTTTTGTATATATATGCATTTAAAGATGTAAGTGATGTTTGATGCCTGTCTATAAAACTTTCCCTACCTTTAAATACCGAGACTCTTTTCTATTCATAAAAGCATAATATATACTATTATCTACCTGCATCTTTGTGTTTATGACACATGGGGGCTAGACAATAATTATTTCCTTATACGCTAGAAATATAACACTATATCAGACTTGGCTAAGTAATCTTTGAAACACTCAAGCAAAGAGTCAGTTTTTGCATAACAATAAACGCAAAATCGCATATCTATGCAAGAAAGGTGTAACCAGAATCATAAAAAAGGCCAAAATCACTTGCTGTCTTCTGAACACAAAATCTCTCTATTTTTCCTACAAACACTGGACATTGATTCGGAAAAATGGTTTGACTTGATCTATAAACCTTACAGAATTCTAATTTTGGGTTCGAAATAGACCAGACAAAAATACATAATTTTTAAAAATTTTTTATTTATATTTTTGCAAATGACAGTTGAACTTTGAACTATTTTTCAAATTTCTTGATTCACATATTTAATTTTGGTTACAAGGCATACAGCATACATACAAAATGGCTGTTAATTTTTTTGTATGCTTATTTTTGGTTCCAGTCTTTATTGGAATGTTGATTTATTGCTTAATATAAACAACTGTGGCACAAGGCTGAAAGAAAAGTGGGGAGAGGCTGTACTACACAAACTATCCTAAACCTAGTTAATCAGAATCACAACCCATTCATCCATTACAATTTACTCATTCATCATCATTCAATCCGACATATACTAAATACCACATATTCACAGGGATTCTACAAAAATACCCATGACAAAAATTTCATAAGGTAAAAATATATCTTTTTTTTTTATTTTTCACTGTTTTTATAAAGATATATATACAAATTTAATGCAAAATAAATTACGGAGTGTAGTAATCCTTATTGGAATGATTGCAAAATACTTTCCCTTCCCCAATTTATAGACAGAAGCACACAAATGTATGCTGGGATTTCTTGCTAGCCAATAAAATAGGCCACTTGTTGGTGTCATCTGACTCAGTCCTGGTCTCTCTTGCCTTGAAGTCAGAATGCTATGTCTATTTATCCAAATTTGCTCCTGTGTGTCAATCCAAATTCTTAGTTTGTGAACTTTTTGCTTCATTACTGTTAATTTGCCTTGCATATATTGTTTATTTGCTTTATATTATTTTTTCCCTGTTCTGTTCTTTTCTTTTCCTTATTTTTTTTTTTTTATTGTTTATTACAAATTCTGCCAATTCTCTTTGTTGGGCAGTTCTGCCATTTACATTTAATCATGGCAATTCTTTCTACAAATGTTCACCAAAATATAATAAACAGCTACTTGAGGAATAGTGTTACTGAAAGAGGTTGCTGTACAGACATAAAGGGAGGAAATAAGATATTTATAATACAAGGCTATATAGGATAGATGATATGTATATTATGAGGCTATGCAGGATAGATAACATGTACATTATGAGGATATGCAGGATAGATAATATGTACATTATGAGGCTATGCAGGATAGATAATATGTACATTATGAGGATATGCAGGAAAAATGGTTGGCCCTAGATTTGAATTGGTTAAGTGCATAGTGGTTGAAGAAGCATCTTTTTGGGAACAGTTCAAGGAAGAGGCCATCTGAATAGAACTTCCTCCTTACCAATGGAATACAAAAGAAATGATGATGTATTGACTCTACATATGTGGCATGATGTATCCTAGTTGCAAAGGTCTGAACTGGTGGAACTAAAGAAGTAGCTCATTTTAACATCTGCCATGAAACTAACAGTAGTGAGAGGGTAAACTTATTTGATCTGTTGGAAAGGGGTTGTAAGGTGGAAAATAGTTCATCCCTCACAAGGCCATGTAAATGTTTTTGAACTCTTTCAAAGCTGGAAAGTGAGGACTTGACAGCTGCTGATCATATATGGCAACAATACTCCAGATTTGGTCTGAGGTGACTCTTGCAAATACAGAATATAGCAGAAGTTCCAAGATCTCTAAATTTAAAACCATTTAGCATATGAAAAAAATTACTTTTATCAACTGACCAAACATTATTGATACAATAAACTGCACATGAAATTGTTAAAAACAAAAACTATTTCACTCTTCCTCTACTATTTCAAATACTTTTAAAAAATCTTGTTGGATTTCCTTCCACATCTCTCCCAACCTACATGTTCTTCAAATATGGCCTAATCTTTAAAAAGAAATTCTTCTATAGTTTTTGTAACTGAAATATTTTTAGTGAAAAATTGGCCTATTTTGCTTCCCCTACACTACAGTAACCTTTCATAGAGAAAATATTTTTACATTGTTTCTGGAAATTTTCAACTATTCTGACGCAATTTTAAAATTTATTGAATTCATCCCCTGTACACGTGCCAAAAGTAAATCGACATTTGCTTCTAAAATGAAAAATCCCAATTTAACTTTTATCCTTTTTCTGTTTCTATTTTTCTAGATTCATAAATTTTAGGAAATCAAATTTAATATTTGCTTTCTATCTATGTCTGTATGTATAATTATATGCATATA
Organism: Acanthosepion lycidas; assembly: GCA_963932145.1. Taxonomy (NCBI): domain Eukaryota; kingdom Metazoa; phylum Mollusca; class Cephalopoda; order Sepiida; family Sepiidae; genus Acanthosepion; species Acanthosepion lycidas. The sequence continues at coordinate 53,119,379 of OZ010601.1, read as the reverse complement.
TATTATATAAAATATTATTTACATACATCTATATAAGTTTGGTTAATGACAAACAAAAATTTTGTTAAAGGTTTATATGTATTTTTTTTACATTTTTCTTGGTTTTGGATACATATTTCGATATAAATTGTCCATTGTTTGAGTACCTATTGTTCTATATTGTTGGTTTCTTCATATCCAAGAATCACATTTGTTTTTTCATGTTCATGTGATAGTTTGAGTTGCCTATTTTTTTTTTTTTTTATTTAGTATATCTGTTTCTAAATTTGATATAATGATTTGTTTACGTTTAATGCTTCCAATATTTGTAATCGTTTTTTACATTTGTGCAATTGGTGAGAATTTATCAGTTTTGTTTATTTTTTTTTTATCGTACTTAGTATGTCTGTTCCTAAATATGATATAATTTTAAAGATAAGTTGTCTTTTATGTTTAATGCTTCTAATATTTGTAATCATCTTTTACAGTTTATTTCATTTCTTCTGTCGGTTGGTGATATGTGATTTAATCATTATATATATATATATATATATATATATATATATATATAGAGAGAGAGAGAGAGAGAGAGAGAGAGCATACATATATATTCCAATAATATCAATACAATATATATAGCATACAATATATTCCAATAAATTATCATATATATATATATATATATGTGTGTGTGTGTGTGTGTGTCTGTATATATATATATATATATAATGCAGTGTTACATTAGAGCATATACATACCCACTACAAAACTGTACATCGTGTTCCAACATTAAAGTTTTTTTTTTATTATTATTTTTAACATTTCATCAGGTGGGAAATCTACTTATGTATTGAGCTCTGTTTTAAATTAATGTTTTGAATACTGAAATCTTACTCTTTGTTCTTTTACATTTGGATATATATTATTAATTAAAGAATATCAAACACTTAAAATTCTATTAATGCTTGATATTCCTTAATTAATAATAATTTTGCTCTGTCTTTTGACTTCGAGCTCTCCCTGGTTCTATATCCTCCTGGAAATTCTATACATATTACCATATTGTATCATTTCTCTCTCTCTCTCTATATATATATATATATGCATATATATTTCACCCTAAGCAAAGTGATAATGCCACTAAGATGGAATGGTTTACTGGGAGTAGAAGAGAATGAGAAAACTTTAGAAAGGACAATAAAAGAACACAATTTAAGAAAACATAAAATTGACACTGCATTTTAAAATTTTGAAGATTGTATTTCCACAGGTGAGAAGTGCAAAAAAACAAACTATTAGACCAGAACTTATAGCTGCATCTAGCTATTTCATTAGTAAAATGAAGAGACCTATTAGTTAATCTAGTATTAGGCTTAAATTAATATGGTTCAGATACCAAGGTTGAGAGCTCATTAGAACTGCCATGAAAATATTTATAGAAAAGACAAAGGGAAGCCATGTTACATTGAGGGAAAGTGACTGAAGTTGAGATGACAGAACAAATAACATTACAGATTATTCTTTGCATTTTGTTGAGAATTTTGAGATATATTGCTGGAGCACCAGACCAGATATGGCAACAATATTCAATGCAGGGATGAATGATGATAATATATATATATATATATATATATATATATATATATATATATTCTTTCAAATGTTACTGTTAGTAGGTATCTGTATTTGAAATAGATGACCAATTTTTATTTTAAAAAGTCTCTTAATCCTTTGGCCCACTCACTCAACTCACAGAATCTTAATAAAGAAAAATGTGTTCTTCTACAGTTTCTTTAAGATTTCTCCAGTGGAGCAGACTAAAAGATAATACACACTGTTTAAAATTTAAATAGAACATTTATTTCTAATACAATATACCATTCTTCCATGCTTAGAATATTGCTTCCACATATAGTCCAGTGCTCTTGCTATTTACCATGAGCTCTTTGAGAAAATCCAAAGAATAATCAGGTATATTATTGGCCCTGTTCTGGTATCTTGGCTTAACTCTCTTTCCCATCATCATAAGGTTGCTTCCCTGTGTCTTTCTTATAAATATTTTCGTGGTAATTGTTTGGATGAGTTCTTCACTATGGTACCTAGACTCTTTGAATTTAAGTGCAGTACTAGACTGGTGTCAAGATCTCATCAATTTACAGTTGAGCTAACTAGATGTAGTCATAAGTTCTATGCTAGCAGTTTCTTTCCTCACACATCTCACTTGTGGAACGCCCTTCAAACTCCATGCTTTCCAGCCAACTTTAATCTGCAAAAATTTAAATGCAATGTTGCTATCTATTGTCTTGATTACTCTTATTTTGTTCTCTCACCTTAGCAATATTTCTGTTTCTAACTCCCCCACACCCAGTAAACATATATATATATATATATATATATATATATATATACAGAGAGAGAGAGAGAGAGACTGAATGATAGATAGATTTTCTATAACCCTTTACAGGTTATTTAAAGCCAGAAAATATTTTAGATTGTACAAATTTGGTAGAGGGATAATAATGATTTCATGATACAAGTTTTACAAGCTAATTAACCCACAGCTGTAGGGAGAAGAGGTGGAGTCATACCTTTCCCATGCATATTTGAACATAAGTTTTATATCTTAATATACATTTGAAGACAAAACTGTGCAGATATGAAAATTTCAAGAGGCCTTTGATGTGAGAAGTTTCACTTAATGGTACAATTCAGACCTTACCTGACTAATTGTTTCTTTGTAACTCACTTGTTCAGAGCATATTGGACTTAATGATAGCTCTCTCTTTGAATCCTGCCAGAGAGGGCATATTTTTCTTAAATAAGATTTCTCAAATACTCAGCCTGGTAGATGAAAATAAATATACCGTTTAATAAATAAACGGAGCATCTACTCAAATATGAGATTGAAAGTGATAAACATGCATAAAACATTAAACTTGCATATTTCTTTCTTTTTTGTCATGACCCATTTTATTTATCTTGTGACCTAACTGAAGGGACAGGATCCACAGTTTGAAAAAAGTTGCGCTTGGCTATTCTACCTGTGAGGACCCTTCAATATATATATATATATATATATATGTGTGCAAATATATAGTAAATAGGAAAGAACTTGTTAGGTAAATAATCCGAAGTTCTGTCATATTTTTTATTTTATTTTTAAAAAACCATGCTTGATACAAAAGTAGAGCTTAAATTATAATTATTTTTAAAAAATATGATTCCTTCACTACATAAGAGTTCTCGTGTTTCAAAAACAAGAGCTGAAAACTTCAATATAATTATTAGAATTATTTTGAAACATGAGAACTCTTATGTAGCGAAGGAATCATATGTTTAAAAAATAATTATATATATATATATTATACTATTTATTATATTTAGATATATTTTTCTAAGTTATAATTTTTAACTTATATCAGATTGTAACAATTAATGAGATATCCCAATTCATTTGCTATGTAAAAAATGTAAAAACTAAAATTCAGTACCAACCACTGACAAAAGATGCAGGATCAACCAAATTTTGGGGGTGATTCTTTCAAAAACTATTGTACTTCTACATATTAACTATACAAAAATCATTATTGTCATTCAATCTTTATATAAGGAGCATACATGGCTATCTTGATATTGATATGTGTTTTAGACAGATATACCAAATGTATTTGGATGGCACTAAATTAAGATACTTAAATGTTTATATATAAGAGAAATTATATATCTATAGATCCCATTTTATAGTCATTAAATGTATGTCTATTCTATCTACTCTGATAGATATTGTCTCGAATCCATTTTTTTTTTAGATCTACTGACAAGCATTTAAGAATCAGTATTTTTACCGAAAGAACTGTTCCACTAATTTTTTTTAACAAAAAACAAATGCACCATAAACCACCTCAATTCCATTCTATATCTCACCAATCTGACAATGTGTTCTTTGAATGACACGTATTATCAACTCCAGTCACCCGTCTACAAAAAATGTAATCATACTTTTCTGATGTTTACTCTCCTTTTATATTATCTCTCATTCACTCTCCGCCAGTTTTTACTTAGTTGTGTTATTAATAGCTTATATGCTGTACTTTCTTTTCATCCTATTATCGTTGGTGTGTTATTTAATACTTTTTTTTTATGTATTTACAGTTCAATATTTTGGGGAGGGAAATATCAAATGTCTCGTGGGGAGCTAGGCTGAGAAACATTATTTGTATGCACCATCAATTCGTTATTCTGATTTCAAAAAAGACTGGCTTGAAGAAAATGAAATGATAGAAATATGAAATCTAGAAATTATTTGTTGATTGATGCATGGATGTTTAATTTACAGTTGCATTGGCTATCAAAATGATGAATAAGAGTGAGTGAAAATACACTCGATCAACACTAGTTTCATGCTTTTTTTATTGCAAATTATCCAATGACCACATAACCACCTTTAACACTTAACGGTGAAAAGATCAAAGACATGCAGGCAAAGTAAAAAGAAAGATTAAACACAAAACTATCAAATGGTTCGACTGGGATAAATAGATCCCAGAATTTAATATGAAGTCTTTAATCACAGATGCTGAAGAAATTAATTTTCTAAAGATGAGATCAAGGTGTGCTGCCATTTTCATCTTGAGTATTGGTCTAATATCAAAGTAAAAGCACATTTTGAATCTAGTTTATTGCTTAATGGGTTCAAGATACTTTCTAATTCTAGTAAATGTTTGTCAAAGATACAGTTTAACCAATAGCATGGATTTATTAATAACCTTGAAATCAATTTGATCCTGGCATCTCAGCTTCACTCCTTTTCCGACCGCCATAACATAGCTTCCCTGTGCCTTTTCTATAAATAATTTTGTTAGGGGAAGCTAAATTCCTTCCCTTAAAAAGGAGAATAAATCAAAATTAATTCCCTTGTCTGTTAAGATTAGTATGCCACTTCTAAATTGAATACAGTGACCAGCTGACAAGCATGTGGAATTCATTATTTAAATCCAGACTGTTCTCAGACAGTGAATGGATAAAGGCTGTTTATTTATGTGTTAGAATACACAAGTCTCTCTTATTTTCATTCATTTTTGTTCATTCCAACAGCCTGGGATATAACTTTCAGGGTAATTGTTCTGCCAAACTTTCTGCTAGATACCTAGACTTTATGAATTTAAGTGCAGTACTAGATTCCCAGTAAGGTCACATTATTTTACAGTTGAACAAGCTAGATGTACCCATATATTCTATGCTAACAGTTTCTTTTCTCACACTTCTCACTTGTGGAACACTCTCTTCTGGCTTCTTGCTTTCCAGACAAGTCTAAATTTCAAAAATTTAAATGCAATGTCAATCATTATCTTCTGTCTTCTTAATTCCTGTTCTTTTATTGTCCTGCTACTTAATGATATTTTTCTTTTTTCTGAGATTCTTTCACACTCAGTAATCCCCTGCATCTTAGTGGTCTTGTTGCCTTGCTTGGGGTGAAATGATTTTAAAAAGACCTATTACTTTTGTATATGGTTAATATGCTCATTTGAAAAGCCAGCTTCCCCTGTGAAATCAAAAAATATAGCTTTGTGCTGGCAATTAGCACAATCTGCTCTATAATTTTGTCATTCAAACATTTCAAGTCAACTGAGCAACAAACAAAATTAACTCATTCAACTTTTGAGATGTGAACACATTTGCAAAACACTTCCGAATGTTCTGCACAAAATAAAAGCAAATGATCCTAAAAAGCTTTATGTCTTTTTATTCTATGAAGAATACTTGAGTAACTGGATGACTTTGCACCAAGATGTTGGACTTTATAACCAACTATTTGGATTTCAAAGTTTCATAGCTTTCTTTTAAAAAAATCTGGTATTAATTATAAGTTTCTACCTGTAATTCATTAATGCCCACTCTCCAATTTTTGTAATGGTGAGTATTACTGTTTTTATTGATTTGTCCTTTGTGGGTTATTTGAAGCTGAAACATATTTTGCATTGTAAGAATACTTCTTTTTAATGAATAGCAATGATTTTCCGAGATACAAGACCCCTCCCATTTAAGGGGCCACTGAGAATGAAAAGAAGCCCTTTCCTGTTAAGGATTGGGTTTTCAGTTCTTTCTAAAATCCTTTCCTACTTGTGTCTTAATAGCATTATTACCTTGCTTGGTGTGAATTGTTTAAAAAAAAAAAACAAAACAAAAAAAACCCATAGTTGGTGAAAGGAGATGGATTCATACCTTTTCTAAGGGTCTTTGTAAGTGACTGTAACAAACCCAACTGAAATTTGAACTTGGCTATCCAATTTCCCATTCTAAGCCACTATCTATTACACCATCCCAGGTATTAATAAGGTTAATTGGCAGCTCATATAGCATTTTTATACTTCATATAATAGACTTTAATTTATTTATATGCTTTTATAACAATAAATGCATCATACAAATTTTGTCTTATTACAAATTTGGGGCTGGAGAGCAAGTTTACTGTTCGTCCTTTCATGATGTCTGTATTTATCCATAATAGATTTACACAGTAACTTAATGTGTGAATGCTTTTAAAGTGGGGAGGTTGTTGCCCGAGAATAGTCCCACTTTTAATTGGCATTCAAGGTTATTTTTTATCTAGTGGTACATGAAACATCATAATTGGCAAACATTTTGACTACACACGTTACCAGAAAGAAGGGGAGTTTATCACCAATTTAACTTAGATGCTCCACAAATTGTTTCGGGCAAAAGCTATTTTTAATTTTTTTATGCCAATGTTTGCCCAATATAAAGCTTCAAAAACACTCATGGCAGAGGGCTACTTGAATATGAATGTAATAGGGGGAAGAAAAAAATGAGGATTAGGTAAATATCTAAGATAAATAACTGACCCTGAAATGAAGACATTAAGATTGTAGTGTTCATGGTTGATTGATTGACTGATTTGGGTTTTTTTTATGGTTTATCAACCCTTTGTTAATTATTAGGTTGGTGCAAAAATAATGACGCAATAATGTCGTTTTTTGATATATTTTTTAACGTCAAAAAACGACATTATTATGTCATTATTTTTGCACCAATCTAATATTTAAAGTTGAAACATATTTTTGGATTGTAAGAATATATATATATATATTTTTTTTTTTTTTTTGGCAAGTGAGTACTGCATTAACAATTTTTTTTTTCTAGAATAACAATTATCTTCTTTTACAAGACCTATTATTTAACCCATACCTAGTGGGTGGAGATGGATTCATACCTTTCTGAAGGGCATTTGCAAATAACTGAATGTAACAAAACCAACTGTAATTTGAACTTGGCTCTCTGATTTATTATTCCAAGCCACTATCCATTACACTACCTGTACATCATAGTGTTCAGGAAATCATCCATGAAGGAATCTGTTTCCCAAAGTAGCAGTTCTTGAGAAAAAGCTACCTGAGTGGAACTTCCTCCTTACAAATGGAATACGTAGGAAATTAGAATGATTCAACCCTGTGGATGTAGCAAGTCGAGTCTTGACTGTAAAAGTCTGAAATGGTAGCACTAAAAACAGAACCCATCTGAACATTTGCCTTGAAAGTAGTTAGTAGCAATAGCTTTTCAAAAGAAAAAAAAGTTGTTGGGTGAAAAATAAACCAGCCCCACCACAAAGCCACACAAATGATTTTGAACTATGTCAAGGCTGGAAAATGAGGCTATCTCTCAGACTGATTGCCTAAGCAAGTCTATAGAAACCAGTGCGCAATTATTTACTACTTCCACTTTTTGCTTAGGATGAACAGATAATGGAGTAGACAGGCCAATGAAAGTACCCAAATGCCAGGTAATTTTACAATTTCTAAGATCCCCTTTAATTTGTGTGTGTCTCAAGTTTCATGAAGACAAAATCACATTAACCAAAACTGAATTTCTATTTTTCATTTGGGGGAACAAATCTATCATTCATCTCTCTCTCTTTATATACTTCACTCTTTCTCCTTACTTTTTCTTTTCAGTCACTCAGCTACTCTCTCTGCCAATTTCTAATCTCTCTCTCTCTCTGTCCCTTCTCACTCTTTTCTCTCTATCCCTTCTCACTCTTTCCTTTTACTCTATCCCTTCTCACTATGTTTTTTCTTCAGTCTCATCTCATATTTTTCCACCCTTTTACTTTTTCTCATTCTCCTCCACCCACCATTTCTATCACATCTCATTATTCACCTCTATTTGTGTCTTACTCACTTTCCCCTCCTCCTCTCTCTTCAGTCTTGCCTCTCTGCTGTCTCTTCTCTCACTAGCCTTTATCACTCTTTTTACCTCATTTCTCTTGGTCTTTCACTTCTTGCTCTTTTCTCTCACATATCCTTTTATTTTCTACCTTTACACAATGCTTTCTATTCCACTCCATCAAAACAAGAAAGCAAGATTGTGTTCACAGAAAAGAGATCTAAATTTGTCTCCCTTATTTTGAGGTGTAATAAGCAAAGGTTTTGTTTTGAGATGGTACAGTTCCTGCATTATGGAAGAATTTGGGAACAAATCGATTCATTGATCGATAGGATGACTGACTGAGCAGAGGTAGATACATTCACAAAATGATTAAGAGAAAATAATAAATACAGACTGAGATGGATTGATAAAGACAATCAGACCAACACAAAAACAATGGTCATTTTTTCATGATAATTGTTCTAATGAGCTTTCCTCTTGGCACTTTGACTTTACAAATTTAATTTTAGATTGGTCTCCTCATTTTATAGTTGAAGTTGCTAGATATAACCATAGGTTCTATGCTAACAGTTTCTTTACACTTATATTGTTCACATATTTATTGCTATATTCACAATTTTTTGGCCAGTGTACACTCCAGCCTCCTTCAGGTGATATTTATTGGAATTTTGAACTAAACCCTTTGTTTAGTCCATGGGGGTAGACTGTTCTAATTCCACATGCCATACCTTTGAACATCACAGTTTCATTTAATTCCCCTTGATAACTTAATATTAGGTTGGTGCAAAAATAATGACGTAATAATGTAGTTTTTTGACATTAAAAATACGTCAAAAAACGACATTATTACGTCATTATTTTTGCACCAACCTAATAGTTCTTTTGTTCCCTCTGCTGTTGAACTCACAATTCTTTGGGTCAAGTCACTTTTGGATCAATCAACCAATGCTTTTATCCACTGGAAAAGAGCAAGAAGTGAAAGCCCAAGCTGACACTGAGTCACACAAGACTTCTTAAATTTGTCCTTGGGTACAGCAGTCCAAACAATTTAAATAGTTACAATACCCCATCACAGAAATATAGACAGATGTAACAGTTTCTTCTCTTGTACTTTTCACTTGTGGATTTCTCTTCCAGATTCTTGCTTTTTAGTTAACTTTGATCTTCAAAAATTTAAATGTATTGCCAATCATCACCTTCTGCCTCCTTAATTTCTATTCTTTTATTGCCCTTTCAACATTATATTTTTTCTATTTTCACTCTCTGTAACCCCTGCATCTTAGTGGCTTTATTGCCTTACTTGATACGAAATGATTTAAAAAATAATGAAAATAAATGAAATAATGTTGGATTTGAAAAATCTGTTTAAATATTACTGTTTACATTTCAGGTACAAAAAAGAAACTTGTAGATATAGATCTGAAGAATTCCTAGTATAAGACATGCACTCTTAAAGTAGCTAACCAAGTCTTCTTGTTCGCCTCCCATAGCCAAATTGGTAATGGCATGCTTCATATTTACATATGAAAACAGTATTTCATATCCAAGCTGGCACTGAGTCTCACAAGACTTCAAATGATTTTTTTCTCAATCTATCTTCAGTTTGTAAACATTTAATAGTTGCATTAATTTATTTTCTTCAATTTTTCCTTCTGGCCTTGGTATTTACAGGGTTCATTGTTCTTCACGGATTCAGATTTTGGTTCAATTTCTTAAAAAAAAATTGACTTTCCTTCCAGCCCAAATAACATATTTGACAACCAAGACAGCTGGAAAAGGCAAGTTTTCATTTTGCTTGGCATTTTTAATCAGCATCAACAAACAAGAAAATAAATAAAAACTGAAACATTTATTGACTGTTAAGAAATTCAAAATAAAAACAAAATGGATATTCATCTTTAGTGATGTGCAAATCTCACAGTGTTATTAGTCATTGACTTATTTAGATTCTGGTCCATTTTCAAATCCATCTATTTCATTACTTCATCTTCTATCTGGTCATTGCCTAATACATTTGCTTCCCATTGGGCAATGTCCAAGTAACCTTTCACTCCATATGTACATAAGTATGAGTATAGACACACACGTGCACACACACACACACACACACACATATATATATATATATATATATATATAGAGAGAGAGAGAGCATTTTGTGTATGATGTTCCTCAAGGAATGAAAGATATTGGCATAAAAAATTACATCTTGTTTTTGTTTTATTTATATTGTCTTTTTTACAGATATATTTGATTTATATCTAAACTTTTGCATACACACACACACACATATATATATATATATATATATATATATATAGTGAATAAATAAATATAAAGATCAACAACTTATCTTCCAAATCAGCATTTTGTAGATATAAATCCACAGATTTCAATTCTTGGTAGTGGATGCACACTGCTGAAGAGTCCTAAATATAGGACAAAATGGCTGTCCAGTGCTTTCTGCATTCTGTTGAGGTTTCTTCTAGACTCAATGAATTACTTAATTATGATTATATATATATATATATATATATATATATATATGAGAAATCAGCATTTGATCTAGTGTGCCTTACCCTGCTCAGCTGAACAGCCCATCATGGTTCTATTTTCACTCTTGAGAAAAGCACATTTCCTCATTTAGACTATTTTTCTTGAAAAAACCCATATCTGCTCAGTTTCATATCCAAAATATGAACAAAGCAATTTATTAAGAATTAATGGATTTATTTTTAATCCAACATTTTTATTATTTCAAAAGCTATTTTTAGTGGATACACAGATTTTAAATAGATGTCCCATTTTAATATACATCATACTGTGCAAAAGTAAGTGAACCCTTTAAGATAATATTAAAAAGAAATTTGTCTCTTTTTTCCAAATCATCAACAAATCTTTATTAAACTATATATTCATTAAGAAAAACCTTTATTAAATGAATTACAATACTTTCTGAAATTTCTATCAAACTGTAATAAAATTAAAATTAAAAATTGAGATGTGCAAAAGTAACATTTAATATTTGATGATTCCTCCTTTTGAGGTCACAATATCAACCAGTCTTTTTCTATAAAGAAGTTTCTAGCAGTAATAAGCATCAATTTTTAACCATTTTTCTTCATGAAGACCAAAAACATTCAGATTTTGTCAAACTGTACATTGATTTTGACATTGGCCAGGGAGGCTTGGAGGTCGCAGCAGGGCATGCCAAACTAGATGCCTACTTGCTCTTGCAGTTATTTTTGTGGACAGCAAATTCTTGATTGCAATGCTGTCATACCAAAGGCCTTCCATTTATAAATAATTTGTCACATGGCGGAGATGTGCACTTTAAATCGTTTTCATATTTTTTCATAGCGTTCTCCATTATTATAGACTTTAAATATGCATTTTTTAAAGCTTCAGGAAGTTCTTTTGATCTTGGCATATTTATTTTTTAAATTTAGTCTCTAACCACACACTTTTGTATACACAATGAGTTATATTGTTTGACTGCAGACTACACAGCTTACCAAAACATTATTCACACTGGCAATCATGTAAAACAAAAATAAACAATGTAAATGTAAATGTAAGGGTTCACTTACTTTTGCACATCTTAATTTTTAATTAATATTTTTATTCCAACTTGATAAAAAATTTTTGAAAGTGGTTGTAATTCGTTGAATAAAGGTTTGTCTTAATGAATGTACAGTTTGAGATTTGTTGATTATCTGGAAACAAACTGACCAATTTTTTTAATATTATCTTTAGGGTTCACTTACTTTTGTGCAGCACTATATATATATATATATATATATATATATATATATATATATATATATATATATATATATATGTGTGTGTGTGTGTGTGTGTGAAGAATATATAGAAAATAGGAAAGAACTCATTAGGTAAATAATCCAAAGTACTTTAGTATTTTTGTTATTATTTTTTAAAAATAGTGCTCGATACAAAAGTAGAGCATAAATATAATTATTTATTTAAAAATATGATTCCAACACGCTACATAAGATTTCTCATGTTTCAAAACAAGAGCTGAAAACTTCAATATAATTATTTGAATTGAATTGAATTAAAGTAATAAACTCTGTTCCATCTTCAAGCAAAATTTTTTTTTTTTTAAATAATTATATTGAAGTTTTTGGCTCTTGTTTTGAAACATGGGAACTCTTATGTAGCATGTTGAAATCATATTTTTAAATAAATAATTATATATATATATATATATATATATATATAAAATAATGGATTTGCCTGTCTGTTTTGACATATGTGGGACCAACAGTACAGTAATAGGATTTAAATCTTATGTTTTATATACAGGGGATGTGCCTACTAGTCTACAATCAGAGCAGCTGATTGTTTGCTATCAGATAATGTAACTGGTGTGTTTCTTTTGAAATCATGAATAGCTCTCAAGTTTTTTCTGATAACTTTTATTGATGCCTTAGTGGCAGGTACTCCCTAATCAGGGTAATCCATGGCAGTTACTTCAAGAAATTTCCAAATATTGATGGCTTTAAGAGTGTTACTAAGCTTGTTCTTTAAGTATAGTTACTGGTTTACCAATACTGTGTGCATTATAATGAATCTGGTTGCATATGGGGACCCAAGATATTCTGTCATCATCCATCCTAATAACATGACCAACCATTCTGACTTTTCAAAAATGGTTTTGTACCACCAATGCCACATTTGGTCAGCAAATCACAACTCAAGATTTTGTTCTGCATCGTGCATCTAGAGATTGAAGAAGACAACCACTTGATAGATTCTAATCTAGGTTTTAAGAGATATCCTTCTTTCGTTCCAAGTGCAATGACAAGCTTTCCAAAAGAATTGATTTCCTTAGAAATTCAGTTGGCTCTCTCATTATTTAGGGATGTATTTGAATTTAAATATTTTCCAAGTACATGGATGACTTTACATACTTCAGGTTGTTACCATCAATTGTGATAAGTGAATCAGACAATTATGGGACTGATCCCTTTTGGAATAGATTTTGCTTGGTACACAACTTTGGTTCTCCTTATTTTATTAATCTTGCAAGTGAAAAGTACTAAATAGGTTTTGTGACGTTCTTAGTTGATATTGCTACGAGTTTAGCATCAGCAGCAAAAAGATTACAAGCTATGCTGGTTCTGGCTAAATTTTTGATTTTAAACTGCTGGTGGTCAAGAAGATTACCATTTGTTTGAAATTCAAATTTGATGCTTTTTTCCAGGTTAGTATAGGCATGATCAAAAATGAGCAAAAAGAACAGGGGCTACAACACAAAATTGTTTTGAGCCATTGGTTGCATCAAAGGAATCTGAAAGTTCCCCATCATAAATGACAGACATTTTTATTCCTTGATGATACAAGATGAAAAACTTCAGCATACTGTCAGGTATGCAATATTTCTTAAAGACTTTCTATAGTGCATCTTGGTTTCCTCTGTCAAAAGCTTTGATCAGACTGACAAAGACTATGGAATGTTTTTGGTTTTTAAGAACTTTCTCAGCTGGTTGAGAAAAATATCAACAGTTCCATGACCTAATCAGAAACAACACTGTGTTTTCAGGTAAATTTATGTGGTAAATGATAATTCAATATTGTATTACCAAATCCAAATCTATTACCTTCTTTTAGAGAAACCTCTCCCTGATTGACCATGTCTTCAGGGGTATAGCCGTACTCACCACAGTCAGTTAGTTATGTGCCATACGTGATACACACTTAGGCGATCATGCATCTTTCAATACATGAAAGGCATATTTTTACCCCACAGAGGTTGCCATTTCTTTCTGCAGTAGACCATTTGCTATCCAAGGCTATAGAACCCAGTCTGTCCTGCTATTTACCCATACCTGGGGGAGAAGAAGAGGATTCACACGTTTCCCAAGGGAATTAGCATGTAAGTGAATGTAATGGATTCGACTGGAATTCAAACTTGGCTCTCTGATTCCTCAAACTGAGCCACTACACATTACTCCACCATGCCTCCTCCACACTTGTCATACTCACTACACTTGACTAATTATGGGTTAGTGAGTTGGGGTGGATGTGTGTTGACACTGAGGAAATCATCCACCCTTTTATAGCTCTTGTTTTTTGTGTTGCTGGGCTTCCACTTATCCTTCTCACCTGACCAGGGTCTGCTTTCAAATTCTTGGTTGTCCTTCTAGATTGCTTACCACCCAAGGCTATAGGACCCAATCTCCCTGCTATTTACACATAGCTGGCAGGGAGAAGGATATTTGGTCTGGTGTTCCTGCTATTCATCTTGAGGTTCTTGAGAAAATCCAAATAAGCATCAGCAACGTAATCAATCCTAACCTGGCATCTCGACTTCAGTCACTTTCTCGCTGATGTGATGTAGCTTCCCTCTGTCTTTTCTACAGATATTTTCATGGCAACTGCTCTGACTGTAAAATCAGTGGGATACTCACCTTTGCAGGAAGGGTCCAAACTAGCATTCAGTTGGCAGACAGGGGTGAGCAAGCTGTAATTCAACACAGCTCTGTACTCAAGCAAACATAATGGGAATAATGATAGCTTTTTTCCCCCTGGTGCACTGACGACATGAATTTAAGCATTGCTACAAGATTGGACATCTAGGTCCCACTTTTTTAATGTTGAAATAGTTAATGTAACGACCACTTTTACTCCAACAGTTTCTTTTCTCACACTTCCCATCTGTGGAATTCCCTTCCATTTACTTGCTTCCCTAAAAACTACAATCTTCAAAAATTTAAATGCAATGTCAATCACCATATTCTGTCTCCTTGAATCTCGTTCATCTTTTATCATTTTTCAATCCCCTCTATACCCAATATTTTCTCTCACTTTAACTCTTTGTAACTCCCTATGTACTAGTGGCATTCCTGCCTTAAAAAAAAAAAAAAAATTGAGTGGAATTTAAACTTGGATCTCTGATTCCTCAATCTGAGCTGCTATCTATTATTCCACTGTACATTCATGATGATACAAGCAAGAATTTTGCCAGTAAAACTCACAGATGTCCTGTGAATGTATTCTTAAAGAGATGTTTTACCGAAACATCCTTGTAGTCTAAAGTAACATGCTTGACCTTCCAGATGATTTTGAATAATTCAAGAAGTTTATAAACCACACTCTTTGAATCCTTTAACTGGTTCTAACTAATGCCTTTATCCACTGTACCATGTGTCCTTGAGTGGATAAAGGCGTTGTAATAAATATGGCAACCAAGATGAGGACAATAGTCTGAATGATGTAAATAAAGAACTTTGTGTAAATAAAACCAATGTTTACATTTAACAAATCTGTGCATATATATATATATATATATATATATATATACACACAAGAAAATATGTAAAATTTCAGTCTCTCCATATTTATGTATAAATTGTTTTATTGCAAAACAATCTGGAAACCTTTTTTTTCTGACTTTTGGAAATTTCCATTATAAAAATATCTACTTCTCTACAGTAAGTTTTTCATAATGAATATATAAAGCAAAATCTTTGAGTGTGGTTGTTCAAAACACTGAAAATTAAAACAGTGATATAAAAAAAAAATTGATTTTATTATTTCTATCTACCAGCATGTGTCTTAGATCTTACCCAACTAAAACCAATAACTAATTTACCTATTTAAAAAGTAACTTTCATTCCCAGTTTTGTCTTTATATAAATAAATGATTGTTTTGTTGATAGCTTTTATAATTGAAATGGTTAGTCATTCAAATGAAACAATTTTCTACCCTGAAAGTGGTAACCACTTCAGTATTTAAATCACATTTTGGTGGGTACTGGAAAGTAAGCAATATTTTTCAATAGTATAATTTGAAAATCTAACAACCATTATTATAAATTAATAACATATCAGGCCATATAAACAACTACCAAAATTGCTAAACCTATTGAACTGTATTAATAATGAAAATTTTGCTAATATTATTTTACAGTATATGCAAATTTTATAGCATATACAAATATTTCTATTAAAAATTATAATAATTCACTTTGCAGTGAAGTGTTGTTAAAAAATGGATTTGACCTGTGTAATGCTGAATATTATTGCTGTATTAATACAACAGACATTTGGATTAATATCCTTATTTTTGTTGCTTTTATTATAATGTATCAGAAACATTGAAAAGATTAACATATGAACCTATATTTTATGTCTTATGAGCTTTGAATTTTTCTAAAAGTCCATGAATGTATTTTGTTTAACCTAATTTCCTTATCAGACAAATTCAGAATATAAAGCTTTTTAAAAATGTGCATAAGTTGTCAATATTTAACAAAACTTGATTTTAAGTTGGAATTTAAATGCTATGATTATTATACATATTAATATAACTATACTGAATATTTTTAAATGTCAGTTGGTTAATATTAATTTTATTGTAAAAAAAACATTGATACATAATAAAATCTGGCATTAACAAAAGAAAGCTAAAGGAAAACTTTTCTTTACTAATGTGTTTCGTCCCCTTTGATTTTGCAACATGTATTTATAAACTTAAACAGATGTGGAGGAAAATATCACCTTATTTTCAAAATTTTTAATTTAAAAATGCTCTAACTAAAATATTCTTTAAGCTGTGCAAGTAAAGGTATACTATGGAGGACACTAAGTGATATAATTTAATGCCTAATAAACGAAAGTGAGTAGGTTGCTCAATTCTTATTTTCTTAATCATTTTTATTTTTTAAACTATTTTCATTTGATAAATTACTTAATATAAAATTCTTATTTTCTTAATCATTTTTATTTTTGAATATAATTAATACTTTTACTTTATTTTCATTCGATCATAAATTATTTATTTTAAATAAAAATTTTGAGTTAACCGTTCTCTTTTAGTTTTAATTTTTAAAATTTTTATGGTCGTGTGTGCGTATATGTTGCTTGTGCCGTGTTAGTGTTTTAGAAAAAAAAAAGATTCTCATAATGCTTTTTACTTTCTTCCCTTCCATCCAAAGCTAAATGCTCATTTTTGTATTCTCTTTGTTGGAAGTATTTATCAACTGAATGCTTCAATATGGGCCTCGGAAATCACATACCACATCGCAACTATTTAGCTACGTAAAGTGTCAGGTGATAGCGTGACTACACTGAGTTATCGCCCTTGCATCGTAAAGCCGTTTAGAATAATTCTAAGATTAACAAGCAAAGAAAAAAAGAAAGTAAGAAATTGAAAAAATAAACGAATAAATATTTCAATCACAATCAGTTCCAGATCTGTATAAGAGGGATGTTTGTTGATTATTATTATATTATTATTATAATTATATTATAATTATATTATTATCTTCTTTTAAGTGAGGAAAAACAGGAATTGAGAACAAGACCACCAAAAAACTGCCATCTTTTTCCAAAAGGTTCTCAAGTTGTGAGTTGTCTTCTTCTTTACACCATATCTCAAGAACAAAATTTCCATTAACTACGTCAATGTGTATGACCAATTTAATTTTGACTAGTATTTACTTTCAACTTGATACTTTTTATTGCATTAATAAATTTTAAAATCTATTATTTGAATATTTTTTCAATCAACCAAACTTTGGCACAAATTTGAATGTTTTCAAACCTTCTGTTTCTGGATTAGTGACAGCAACCCTCAATTATTTAGAATATATTTTATCTTCTGTGAGCCTGACTTACAATACTAATGAAATTTAGTAAATTTAAGAAAAAAAATTCTATATTAATAATATTAACAATTTTAATAAAACATTTTGAAATGGTATATATTTCATTTCACTAATTTTAATGTTTTAGTTCAAGGATGGATTGGTAAATATTTATTATTTTGTAATGTTCAAAATATCCTGCCTTTTAATGATACATTAACAGAAAATGGATAATAAATTTCAGAAAGGTGTTTTACCTTCTATACATATTGTTAATAAAATAGGATACAAAATCCAGATAAAGCTTGAAGAATATGACAAATAGAAAACCGTTTCATTGAAGCTAGAGAGATTACATGTCCTACACTTACTATGCTCACTAAGATCAAAAACAAAAGAAAGAAATGTGTGTGTGTGTATACTTAAATAATGAACAATTAGTACATTTTCCACTAAGCTTTCCTTTCTCATGATGAAAGAAATAATTGCATGACTTTTGTAAAAAAAGCTGTTAATATTTATTCTGTATCTTTTCTTTACAATTATCTAATTCTTTTTTAAATTTATTTATACATTTTCCCAGTTTTTCTGCATTGAATTTAAGGTAAATCCTCGTCCTATTTTCAGAATGGCTCAAATATAGATCAATAGAGTCTTTTCTGAAATGAAATTCATAATCTATCCAGTTTCAATGAAACGCTTTTCCATTTGTTATCTTCTACAAAAATATTGTTAAGTGAAGAAAAAGGTTTTCTGATGTTATCATAAACCTGTGCAGAATTTTTCTGCTACAGCACTTTACCATGTTACTTTAATTATTATCCTTTCCCCTTAGATCATTTCACACTCAGTAACCTCTTGCATTTTAATGGCTTCATAACCTTGCTTGGGATGAAATGATTAAAATGAATAAATAAATATGACAATGTTCGAGATAAGTAGTCAGTTTGGGGTCAAGAAAATAGTATGATTCCAATCTTACAGCAACATTGCCACAAAATTATATGTCCCCA
The DNA here is from genome assembly GCA_963932145.1 of Acanthosepion lycidas. Lineage (NCBI taxonomy): Eukaryota > Metazoa > Mollusca > Cephalopoda > Sepiida > Sepiidae > Acanthosepion > Acanthosepion lycidas. Next base: position 53,100,586 of record OZ010601.1, on the reverse strand, counting down.
AAACAAAATACAACATACCTGAAAAACATGAAATTGTTTTATTTAATATTTAAAAGAATACATTTTGAACATCTTATACTCATAACTATAAATGGTGAGCCTCACAAATTTGGTTGCCAGGGTTTATATCTCACATCTTATCAACCATATTTACATGATCACACATCTGTCACAATGAACAGGTAGAAGAGATGTCAGCTCAGTATGTCCTCTTTGTCCTACATGGTCAATAAGAAAATAAAAGATATGACTATGAGATCAAGAGGGAAGGTTCAGAAATTACAAGTACTGCAGGCCTATTTGGATATCAAATCTGTATGATATTTCAGTTGAAACAGAGGTAAATGTTCTGTGAATAAAAAGGGATCCTTTCAAAGCTGTTTGAAAATTTCCCAATGCAATATATACTTGAAGAGAGTTAGAAAGTGCACTGGCCAAAACAGTGATAAAAACAACAGTAATGAGGATACTAATCAAAATAAGCCATGGGATAATGAAGTTACAAGAGAGAGTGAGAGAAATAACCAATATTTTAAGTGTAATAAAAACTGTAACATAATATAACAAAAAGACTAAATTTAAACAGAATTGGGAAGTTTCACTCTGTTGATAAATGGAATCCTGTTTATAATAGATAGTTTTATAATTGTTAAGTGAGTGGCCATGTTTAAATCTAAGATAAATAATAATAACTGTCCAACAAACAGTGTTGAAAAAGTTTGTGAAAAGCAATAAAAAGAAAAAACTGGCCAAAACTAATCTAAAGTAAGCAAACCATATATGCAAGACAAATTAACATTAATAAGACAAAAAAATTCACAAACACAGAATTGATGTTGCTACACAAGAGTAAATTAGGATAAGTGAACATAGTGGTCTGACTTCAAGACAGTCTGGGACTGAGATGAAACTGAGAACCAGCCTATTTTATTGGGTAGAAAAAAATCCCAGCATGCATTTGTGTGCTTCTGCCTATAAATTGGGGAGTGGAAAGGGTTTTGCAGTCATTCCCAATTTAGATTGAAACCAACAATTCATAAATGATAAAAAATAGAGTAAGATAATAAAAGTTTCTGGCTAAAACTTTAGTGGGAAACAATTTTATGGACAACGAAAACCAGCAGCTAGTGGTTAAGCTGGGATAAGTTATTTTGCAACCCAGAATAATAATGGGCTTTTATTTACAAGCCCTTAGAATCTGTAGTTCCCAATTCCTGCCCAAAGGAGAGAAATACATTGAATACCAAAATTATTTCCTGTATAATGCCAAATGCAAAGTGGTACAAAATTTACAGAAGACAGACAGAAAAATCCCGAAATAATAATAATCCTAACAACCAAAACAAAAGTAAGCACATAATCCTGCCTAACAACTCCATAACAGCCACCATAAAAATAACTTATCCAACTGTAACCTAAAATTCATTAATGCCACATCTAAAACAGACACTTAAAAATTTGTCTATGTGAAACCGATAAAAATCATAAAAGAAAAAAGAATTAATGGTTTTGTATTGTCCTATAATAACTATGCCTTTCTGCCTCCCACCCTTCGTTAGTTTGTTCAATCATTATGCCTGCCAATACCTCATAAATAATGAACTATTCCATTTTGATTGCATAGAAAGAAGGGAAAAGACTCTACTTGGTTTCAGTGAGAAAATGAAAAAAGAAAAGAAGACAGAAATGGAAAGAGAGAATCAGATTAAGCTGATCAGATAAGAACAGATATTACACTTTGATCTTAGCCAAATGGCAACTACAATAAAAGAATCATTATTCAGATACACAGTATCAAACAATGGAAACTGAGTTAGGCAATCACCAAAAATTCAGTTACCATAAATAAAATAACATCATCTGCTGAATTATTTAAAAATTATTATTAAGATAAATGTTCACAACACAGGAATTTTATTCACATGCAAAGAGGGGAAAAGATACTACTTGGTTTCAATGAGAAAAAGAAAGAAAGATAGAATTGTTTAACAGCTGCTTGAGTAAAATGGAAAAAGTTGCCAATTTCAAATTTTTTTCATTTGTAACCCCCTCTTACATATTTATGATCGTTATTTCAATATTCTGTTAAAGTTATTAAGCACAAATATTTAACAATCTGATAGGGGAATTTCTATGGACATTTTATTGTCATAGAATTCGCCATGAGTTTATTCAATCATTAACTGAAGAATTAAAATTCATCAGAATATTAAAATAGGAAAATCATGAAATTTTCACAAGTTAAAAATGGTTATTATTATCTTGCTTTTGCTTGGCATATGATGTTAGTTGCTGGTAAAATGTTTATGTTCAGGTTGCATCTTGTGATTTAAGAAAATAAACTGGTTATTTGTTCTTTTCATCAACAGGCTGTATCCAATAGTTTTTAAAGTATCCTTGCTGTTCTGAGCAGACAAGATTTTTATAATGGCTAGTTCCAAACCACAATCCAATATGTGTAAGATTTTTTTCTACATTTTTTTTGTACAACATACCAATGAGTGCAGTGATTACTTTCTTTACTAGTGCTTCCCAAACATCTCAAAATGTCATATGTTCAATCATTGTACTTGTCAATCTTATTCTTTTCAGCTTTCAATTCAAATGGACAGGAGACTTCTCTATCAGGTAGCAAAAGTTTTTTTTTATGTTTATCCAACAGAACTATATCTGGCCTACAATTATTTTTTTTTTCTTTTGCACAGTTGTCATTTACAACCCAAGATCCTGCATGAAGATTGCCCATCTTCAAGATGTAGGACCTCAGAGAGCACTTCTTGCAGAATATTTGCAGTGCCAAGAAACACGGGCTTTATACCAATTTTCTTTAAGTTCAGTGGTTTAGATCAGAAAGCCCAAATAATAAATGTAGTCTGAAATCCCACATTATTCTGGCAACTTCAATCAATCTTGTGGTTGGTGCAGTTCTTGTGTTTGTCAATTTCTTTAACCTTATTATTATTATTATTATTATTATTATTATTATTATTATTATTATATTATTTTAAGAGAAAAAATCAGAAGCTTATACGAAAGACAGATCTTAATAAAAAAAAAAAAAGAAGGAAAAATAAAACTTTTTCTTCATTTATGATTTTGTTTTTTATTTCCGAATATTTTTCAGAGAAAATCAAATCTCATATCAAATTATTCTCTTCTTTCGTGTTCATTTCACTAATGTTGCAGTCTGAATATTTCCAATTCTTCCATTTCTTTACAATAATTATGAGTCAAAATCATACCCTCATAGTCCCCAATGTTTGTTTTATTTTTTCTGTAAGGTCCTAATATTTTATAGCCGTAAAAATAAAAAATAAATGTGTTCCGATGATATTTTTATTTACCGTTTTTGCTGGAGTATGTATTAAAGCCACTAAGGGCAGGTAATTACACAAAATAAAATAACAGTGCAAGGGAAGTAACTCTTTAACTATAGTTATTTCCCTTGTTTTGTTTTTTTTTTCTGTTAAATAATTTTCGCTTGTCTTATCAATAATTATATCAAATTGTTATCAACTTTAAAGAAAATTATGCTTTCTTTGCAACAATGTAAATTTAATATAAATTATGTTGTATTCTAACTATTATGTACCTTGTAAATTTATTTCCTTTTTAGTTACATTTCAAAAAATTTAAACATTAGTGTGAAACAAAATTATAGAAGCTTCCTTAGATTTTAAATTAATTCTGTAAAAAAAATCCTGAATAATATAAAGAAACGCAAACAAATCCAATAACAAAATCATGTCTACTTGTTTACGTATTTTGAAGTTCTTGATAAATATTGTATTTTCACATTGTGGTAGCACCTGTTAGGGGCCACAGTTTTAGGCAAATAGTGAACCCCCAAACAATATGAAAGTATAAAAATATATTTTTATAGCAAAAAAACCAGCAGAACATTTTTATATAGCAAAATGACTAACAGTAACTATTTATAGTAAAATTAACAATACATTTTTAAAGCAAAATGACTAGCTATGCATGTTATAGGTAGAATGATGAACAATACATTTTATCAGTAATTTAAGGCATACGATTGCATTCAAAATATATTAGGTTACAGCCGTAAAATAGTGTTATAAATATTTAGATTTCAGCATTAAATAGCCCATATGGAGGTTGGTATGCCATTAAACCAAATCAAACAAAAATTACTATGGCAGGGAAGTGCCAAAATGTTTCTAGTTTGCAATTTTCTTTAAGGACTGTTTCTTTAAGCAAACTTCTAAAACAAAATTTTATTTTTAAATTGAAAGGCAAGAAACTGAGTTAAACATTAAAGTGTTTATAAAAATGTTAAGAATAACGTTTCTGCTAATATCAATTCTTTTTTGTTCACTTAATGTTCAGTTAAATGCTGTCACAAAAATCTCACTTTCTTGAAGTGAAACTTAGAAAATATATTTTTTGTTTAAAAATTTGTAATTTATAAAACAATTTCAATTAAGAATACAATAATTCATTTGGTAAGCATTTCTGGGAATTCAGTTTTACATTTTTTTATGCAATTTTTATCATTACATTTTAATTTAATATTACTTGAAACCGAGAAATTCAGCAGCCTAATATTTTTTGTATAATAAAAAAACAATTTCGGCTCAATGTAGACATGGTTACACAAGGGACATTTTCATCAACACCGTTTAAGGAAAGTTACCTTCCTAAAGATGACAAATAATTTGAATCGTACAGTGGATAGTAGAAGCTCTTGGGCTAATCTTGAAGTTTGTAAGTGACAAAACAATAAAAATAAAATATATTTGGTTGGTAAACTTGAAATATAAATTACAAATCACACGTAAAATAAGAAAATAACAATTAAAATTACTATAAAACTGTCGCAATAATTTTTAAAAAATTATTTTTTTTATATGTTGGAAAAATAAATCTGTGAAAAAAAAAAAGTCAATCTACGAATAAATAGTCGAATAAAGATTTTTAAGTAAATATTTGTTTATTAATATTATTAAATTCATCTTCTGAATGAGCCAAAATGAAAGATTAGGTTGTGTCAGTCTTCGAAATGCGAAATATCTATCTGCTTGTGAGAAGTAAAGTATCGTGCGTAAAGTAATGTGTGAGTTATTTCCCTTAGACTGGTTGGCGTTAAATGCCAAATTTTTTTTTTTCCATTCCTTTCAAAATAATCGAATTATTTTTACTAATAAAATCAAGACATTCTAAAAACATACTAAAATTTAATGTAGATACGCGTCTGCATCACTAAAATTAAATTCTGTCTTTTTTAAATGGTCTTTTTCTTTAATAATATGACATGCCATACTGCTAAGCCACAATAAGCAAGGCTCTATTTTCCTCCTTTTAAAAAAAAAATTCTCTTCACCCATATTTGCTCAATATCATATCCGAAACATAAATAAAGTAATTTCTACCAACATTTTTATTATTTATACACTATATTAAATCTTTGCACCCCAAAAAATGATTGATAAGAAAAGCAAATCTGATTACAGTCATACCAAAAACATGACTCTGGCCTTTTAGAATTATGATTAGATCATAATTAATATTTTTCTTATCTTCAGTTTCTTGTTTCCTATGGTTTCACATCATACTCCAGTGTCTTCTTCTTTGCTCTGGCTTTTAATTTTCTTCTTTGTTCATGTAAAGAAAACCAAATCTTAACTCTAAAAAGAATTTATGTTGAAAAAAGAAAATCCCTGTCAAGAAGTTGACAGTAGGCCTCAAAATATGATAATTGTTTGTGTTTTCCAACCAGACTCAACCAATCACAACCTTTCTTGCCCCCAACAAAAGAATGTTACTTTAAAGCACATGACTGTCTTGGCTCTTCAAAGGTAAAAAAAGGATGTTTTCAGTGGATGATATAATAGATATCCCTGTACCAAATCTATGATACAGAGCTCCTCCCCACTCTACTATATCTTAATTTTTATAAGGTAGAATTCATATAATATACAATATACAAATAATATACCTAATTATATACAGTATAGGTGATCAATTCAACTAGAATAATTGAAAATAAATGCAATGTATGTAAATACAAATTAGAGACATATCATAATAGATCATGCCATCTTAAATAAATCAACAATGTTTTTCAGCAATATTTGACATCAACTTGAGATTTATCTTGAATAATTTTAACACATTCAACATTATTTATAAAAAATAGTGAATTTTATATAGTGTCTTTTCAAGACTTATCATAATAAAAACAAATTCATGGATTTGAATGAAAAAATCAGAACCCAGAATGATGTCAAAATCCGCAAAAAATTGTCATCATTTAATAGTCAGTTGTACTTAGTTTAATTTGTAACATATAAATGTAGGTAGAAACAAGCAAAT
>OZ010601.1:53041747-53086747 GCA_963932145.1 Acanthosepion lycidas | reverse complement strand
ACAAAATAATGTAATTTTTATGAAAGTGTTACCACAATTTTCAAGTATCAAACTCGGACAGTTTTCAATTTTTTATTTTGGTTTATTTTCTTGTGTTTTTTTTTGTTTTGTTTTTTGAGATAATAATGGTTTAGTGATACTAGTTTTACTAATTAACCCATAGCTGGGGAGAAGAAGTGAATTCATACCTTTTCTCAGGGTTTTTGCACATAAGTAACTATAACAAAACCAACAGAATTGGAACTTGTCTCTCCGATTAACAATTCATTATCAATTACACCACCTGCACATTCTAGCTTACAGCAGCTGGTATTCCGAAGCAGTCACCCATCAAGGTACTTATCAGGCTTTATGTTGCTTAATTTCAGTAATCATACATCAATCAGTGTTTCAATATGATTGGACTGTGAACAATAACTGGTTGGTGTACTTTTGATTGTTTTGTTGTTTGTCAGTTTGAAATGTACACTTTTGAAATATGAGTTGAGGTAATAACAGTTTAAAATGATTAATCTAATAAAAACCCAATCACAGACTAAGAAATAATTAGCTTAGGGAATTGTTTCATTGGTATTGGCAGCAAGCATAAAACAAAGTGAAAATTTAATTATTAATCAAGATACATATATCAAGTGTTTCTCTATGCTTACTATTCACTCTGACATGGACACATTTGTTTTAAGCATGAATTATTTTATTTCATTTGACAATAAGTAAATTATTGTTGTTGTGTAGTCACTCAGCATTGCCCAGGATAAATTTTTTCATGATTCAGTCAGTTAATTAAGTACCATATGTGATACACGATTGGGCAATCATGTCTCTTCCGATCCATTATTGGCTAGGCAGAGTATTTTCCTGCATTGTGTTGCCATTGCTTTCTGCAATAGACTGGTTACCAACCAAGGTTACAGTAAAGAAAGACCTAATGGGGATTCAGTCAGTCAGTTAAGTGCTATAACTTGGGTGATCATGTTTCTTTTGATTCATGACTGACTAGGCAGAAGATTTTCCTGCAGTAGGTTTCCATTTATTTCTGCAATAGACTGGTTACCAATCAAGACTATAGAACTTAGCTTGTCCTGCTATTCAACCCATAGTTTGGGGGAAGAGGTGGATTCATACCTTTCCCAAGAATATTTGTTTGTAATTGAACATAACAAACCTGACTGGAATTTGAACTCACCTCTACAATTTCTCATCCTGAGCCATTATTCATTACAGAACATCACATTTTTTGTAATTATCAGTTTTATTTGATCTCTGTTCATTTTGATCCTCTTTGTTTTGTAATTAACCTTGAAGAATCAAACTTTTTTTCCAGACTGTAACTGCCTAAATTCTAAGTAGTAAATTTGCTTTTTGTTTTATCAAACAAAAGCAGAAGATTGAAAAGAAGTTAGAAAAACAAAACAATTTATGCCATTAGTATGATTCATTGATGTCTGAAGTGTTTTAATAGAATCTGCTTCAATTTGATGAGAAAAAATACAATAGATGTACAAAAATAGATATAACCACTTTTAACATATATGTGAAGAAGATTAAAAACTACAAGCATGAAAACAGAAAAATAAGAATACCAGTCTGAATAATTCATGGGATAATAACTGCAATTAATCTCAGGACTTCAAACAATAATGAGAAAATAAATATCTTTTGATAGCATAATAATTCCAATAATTATTCTTGAACATTCTCAATCTCTGATTACAATTTCAAAAAGAAAAAAAAACAAGGATATTATAGGTTTTTAAATCTACACTGTTTTGATTTGCTTCAATACTCTGGCATACAAAAAGTATACAGTGTAGTGCTGCATTTTTCTCAAAGGTCATCTGACAGGGTAAGTTATAAAATGTGAGATTAAAACATTTCAGATAATGTGTTATTGTTTTGTTATATCTTACGAACCATCCAACAAGACAAATATAGTTTTACTGCTAATTGCAAAGGCAAAAAGAATTTTTTTAAATTATAATTTGGGTAACATTTTCTAAGACTTTAGCACAAAGTCATATTTTTTAAAAGCTTGGGGAAGACTGGTCTATCGTCTTTTTCCTTTTTTTAATAACTTTATCCCAAGCAAGGCAACAAAACCATGAAGACACCGGGGGTTGGGTGGGGGAATGGCTAATGAGTGTGAAACAGAAAAAAAGCATTTTTAAGGAGCAAAAACAATAAAAGGGCAGAAATTAAAAAGTCAAAAGATAACAATTGACATTGCATTTAAATTTTTGAAGATCAAACTTGACTGTAAAGCAAGAAGCTGGAAGAGAGTTTCATGAGTGAGAAGAGTGAGAGAACTGTTAGCATAGAACTTACAGTTATATCTAGCCATTTCAACTGTAAAATGATGAAATTTTGTTACCAATCTAGTACTGCACTTAAATTCATAAAGTCTAGGTACCATAGATGAGAAATCTTATTAAAGAAAAATGTGATCTGCTGGAGAAACCGCCATTAGATCTGACATGATTTAACCAACTCATCTGCAAAGAGTGTCTGGTTAAGTGAAGTGTCTAAGTACAAATATCAATATAGGAAAGTTCATCAGGACAATTATCATAAAAGTATTTATAGAAAATACACAGAAAGTATATAATGAATATATAATGCTAGCAATGATGTATGGATGTACAACATAGAAATTAACAAAATGGCTTGAAAACAAACTGAGAAATGCACAAAGCTCAAAGGAAAGAGCAATGCTAGGAAAAACTCCATGAAATTGAAAGAGGACAACATGGATGAAAGATTAGACCAAGATAACAGATATGATAGAATTGTTTCAATAACAAAATATATGAGGAGAATATATAGCAAAAAGATAGGATGGCAAATGGAGGAAATGGTTGGCCAAATTATTACCAAATACAGAATTGTACAATCATGGTTGCCATGAAAAGAATGGAGAAAGGCTTTTGTCCTGTAGTGTACTTACAATTATGATGACTGTTGCTATATATATATATATATATATATATATATATATATATAAATTGTGTGGGCAGTAATCCCTCTTTTATAAATGTTTTGTTAAAAACGACTGACAAGGTACTGTATTTAATTTTTTTCTTTTTGATATAGAATGTCTGGAGAATTTTAATATATATTACATGTTGTCTTCAGGACTAACCCACATTTTCCCTTGTTTGTCAAAGATGGTTTGTCCTATCTCGAAGGTTCTTCTGTTTATAAATCAAATGTCAGAGTGAGGCTGACTATGTAGGATGAACCATCAGTAACTCAAAACCTGAACAACATGTTCCTGTAAATATAGGACAGTATTTTTAATTGCAGTGTGCATTGTACCTAGCTGCTATGAAGATATGGAAATCTCAGTGGCCATTGGTCAACATTTGCTAGACAATCTATAGTGTGCAACAAGATCATAATGACTCATTTACTGTTCTGTGCAGAGCTCAGTACACTCACCATTTACGCATAATAAAAGCGGTTTTTATTAAATTACATCAACCATTTCTGTGCAGACAGAAGGAGCATTTTGTTTGCTCTCTTAGTTTTTTAGGAAGTGTGTGAGTGAATTTTTCCATTTTATACTAACTTGGTACCCTTTACATTGGCTCTTTAGAAAGTACATATATTTTTTTCCTCACACTCATTTTTATTAATAAATTCGTATTTTAATCATGGTTCATTTTTTCTCCTTCTTTTATTTTTCTTTTCTCAGAGTGTGAATTGTTATTCTGTCAATTTTATGTTTACCAATGTATTCTTCTGACAAAGTGTTGTTTGAAAAGCATCCTTAAAGAAGATTACTTCCCTGCATTTTCAAATCTGTATTTAGGCTATGTGGTGTCAAACTTCTGTTATATATATAGAGAGAGAGAGAAATAGAGAGAGAAAGAGAATGGGATAGACATATAGAAAGAGAATTAGAAAAAGAGAAATAGATATGTTACTACCTATCTAAAGAGAATTAGATAAAGAGAAAGAGAATTAGAAAGAGAATGAGATAGAGAGATAGAGAAATGAGAGAAAAAGAGAATAAGAGAAAAAGACAGAGAAATGAGACAGAGAGATAGAGAAATGAGACAGAGAGAAAGAGAAATGAGACAAAGAGAAATGAGACAAAGAGAAAGAGAATGAGACAAAGAGAAAGAGAAATGAGATAGAGAGAAAGAGAAATGAGACAGAGAGAAAGAGAAATGAGAGAAAGAGAAATGAGATAGATGATTGGTTGCTGTCAATCATTCCATTGTTTTGGCAGGTGAGATAGTTCTATGAAGGTGATTTGGACAGTAACTCACTCTCTTTGCAGTCAACCATGAGAGCAAATTGAGAGAACACTTTGTCAAGATATATTGATTTTTCTCAAAACCTTAGTGCAAAACTAACAAACAACCACAGCTGGAATTCAAAATTATCACACACTACCACTATATATATTTAAAAATCTTGTTGCTTATATATATATATGTGTATGTATGTATGTAATTGAATGACAAAGTGGAAAATATTCTATATAACCTGTTTAGTCCTCTAAAAGGACTTCTGACTTTCAGAGTTTAGAATGAGTGACCATGGTTAAATGTAAAATAAATGACAGAACTGTACAACAAAGAGAATTGACAAAGTTTGCAATAAGCAATAACAAAGACAAGAACAAGGCAAAAAATAATGCAAAAAATATATGCAAGGCAAATTAACAGTAATAAGGCAAAGCAAAGGTAATATGGCAAAAAGTTCACAAACTAAGAATTTGGGTTGACACACAAGTGCAAGTTCAGATAAGCAAGTGTAGTGTTAAAATTTCAAGACAAGACAGCCTGGATCTGAGCAAGATGAAACTGAGAACTGGTCTATTTTATTGGCTAGGAAAAAATCCCAGTTTGCATTTGTAGGATTCTGTCTATAAATTGGGGAGGGGAATGTGTTTTGTAGTCATTCCTCAAAGGATTAGAACCAACATTGAAGGCAAAACACCTTGTACAAATTTTTTTCCCCACTTGAATTACCTATCATTGTTCTGACATATAAAACTCGCATGAACCTAAGACTAGGCTCAAATATAATATCACAGATCATTGCAAGAGCAATAGCAGTATAATGCAGTATACAAATTAATTGAGAGAATAACAAAGATCTACTCAGTGGGTTAATTTCAAATCCAACAGACATTAATGGCTTCAATACAAAAAACACTCTTTTGTTCTTTTGTTCCATCTGAAAGATGCCAACCTAGCAAACAGACATTAACAGCTGCAATTAAAAAGGACATGGTTTTGTCTTTCATTCTGATCAGAAGACATCAGTCTAGCACACAAAGGCAAAATGCCTGATCATTAAAAAAGCTTTTGCATTTTGTCTCAATATATAAAGAGATAATTGCAGATAACTCCTGGTGAGTGAACTAAACGGCCTCATATCCAATAAACATTACACATGATACTATGGTAGAGTATTTCAAATTTCCAGCTTCCCAAGAATACCAGGATGTAGGCTGAATGAATTTACTAATGTCTTAAGGGGACCTTGACATTCAAATGATAGCTCATTGGTGAGAATAGTCAGTTGCTGATTAGCTGCCAGCAGAGGCAGTATCTAGTTGCAGCTAAGCTCACTATAGTGAATAGTAGCTATTCCCATGCATTCTAAATAGGAGTAAGACCCTTTTTCCTATTCATGCCCTTCACATACTGTTTGCTTTTTATATCAGATTTAATTCCTCTGTGTTGTATAATTTGTGATATGTACATACATACACACACACATATATATATATATATATATATATATATATATATATATATATATATATATATATATATATAATGGACTCTCCCATTGGTTTCGACGTATGAGGATCTGATAGCTTATTGATTCAGTTATGAAAGTTTGTGCAATAATATTAAGTGGCATTTAAGACCCGCTAGTGATTTACAAAGGAGGTCACATATGGAGCAAGTGTGAGGATTGTGAAATAAGATCACTGTTAGATTGGGTGACCTTTTAGATCTTGCTCTCGCTTCTTGAAGATGATTCAGACAAGCAGATTGAAAATTGGTGAATCAACTAAAACATGTTGATCTCCATTCTATCCACTCCAAAGCTAAGTGCTCAAAGGTGTTATGTGGTATATTGACTGCTGACAAGTATATATATATATATATATATATATATATATATCTTAGTAAAAAAAAAAAGACCAAAGGAAAACTAATCTTAGCCAAATCTATATTGTCCTTTTACGTATAGTTAGGTTTTGGGGCAATTTTACACATGTAAAAATGTATATATATGTGTGTGTATGTGTGTGTGTGCACTCTGGCAGGATTTGCAAGAGAAACTGTCATTAGGTCCAACTTGGCTACAAAGAGCCATCTCAATTAAGTAAAGTCCATACTAAGATAAAATAAAAAAAACCTTCATAAACAAACCTTGCTTCATCATGACACTCGTCTTAGCTGAGTTGTTTAAAGCTTGTCAGATCTAAAGACGGTTTTTCCTGTAAAGGAAGATGCAAACTTCTCATCTATGGTACCTAGACTTTATGAATATAAATGCAGTACTAGATTAGCAACTAGGTTTAATCAATTTACAGCTGAGTTGGCTAGATGTAACCATAACTTCTATATTAACATTTTCTTTTCTCACACTTCTCTCTTGTGGAACTCTCTTCCAGTTCCATGCTTTTCAGTTCACTTTGATCTCCAAAAATTTAAAGGCATTGTCAGTCACTATCTACTGTGTACTTTATTGTGGTATGTAAAATGTTTTAACATTTAACTCATCTTTTGAATTCCTTTCTTTAGCTTAATCTAGTCATTCCTTTGGTTATGTTAAGGTATTAGTGGATATAGTAATACCTAGAGCAGATCTTAAAAAGTGAAGAAGACCAACATCTTTCCTCTCCTTTGCAAGCAGCCCATTTGTCTATTTCTCAAAAGATTTAGCTCCTTAGCCATCATCCACCATTCACACTGTCTGAAACAAATCTGAAGTGTTTTTCTTTATTCCCAAACCACTTCCACTACACTCTTTCCAAGTATCAAATACTGAAAGGAATCATCAAAAAGTACCTCTCTGTCAATGCTCTAACAATTGGGCTAGTGAATGTGATAAAATGAAGGGAAAAGAACTCCTGTCACTCTCACTTGCTATTAACAACACTGAAGCTGACATTCATTTCTTTCAGTGGAGGATTCCACCTCTGATGTATATTTCTGCTTCTGGCCAAGAGAAGAAGAAAAGAAACAATGAAGAAAGGAGAAATAGTCAGAAATGCTCAAGAGAGCAAGGATAACGAAAAAGAAAAATTGTGTTAAGAAAAGGAAAAAAAAAAAGACTCCATCTTTGGAAAAAGAGAAATAGATAAAACATTAAATAAAAATAAGATGCAATATTTTGAAATGTTTTTTTTTTTCTACTTCTTTTCTTAAATTCTACATATGTATTTATTTCCCTTTTCTTTTTCTGAAATTAAAATTTTGAATTATGAAGAGAAAGTCTTTGATTGGCTGGTAATTAAATATTAAAAATGTGGTTTGTTTATGAAGGTTTTTTTTTTTCATCATTTATTTTTCTTTATTTTCTTTCCTTTCAGAAGTGAGATTATTTTTATATGGATCTGCTTGAATGAATTACAATCACAAGAAATAACAAAAAAAGATTTCAATCATGAATTGTAATTATACACGTAACTGTTGTAATCAGAATTCAAAATGGAGAAGAAAGGATGTCAAGGAAAATGAAAGAAATAAACATTGAAAATATTGTCATAATAATGAGGATGTAAAGATGTAAAAAGTGATTATCTCTATTTTGACTGGACAAATTTATTGATGTCTTAAGGGGCCCTTAAAAATCATATGACAGCCCCTTTGTGAAAATTGCTGCTTAGACCATGATGGGGACAGATGCAGTAGTGAGCTGCAGCTTGGCTAACTATGGCTACAACACAATTTCTATGCATCCTAAATAGTAACATAAGATATACCTAGAGCTGTTAATAGTAAGACCTTTTTATTTGTCTGATTTCACTTACTACTTGCTTTTTTATATGCATTTTAATTTCTGTGTGTGGGATGATCTGTGATATATATATATATATATATATATATATATATATATATATGTATGTATATATATATATATATATATATATATATATATTGAGGAGCTGTGAAACAGCTAAACAGTCTGTCTGCAGATGACAATATATACATGATCCTGGAAAAATGATTTCGGTTGAGCTCTTGGGGAGAAAAGGGAATTTGTAAACAGTGACTATTACTGCTGCTGCTGAAAGACTCTTTGTTAAGATGAATTGAGTTCTCCAGTCATTGGCATGTTTATTTAAAAATAAATACATCTAAATTCACCTTCATCCCTGCCGTGCACCAATGGCTTAGGGGTAGAATCTCTAACTGATAACAAATCAGTCGGATTTTGATCCCGGCTTGAGGCAATTAGATATCTAGTCACACTGATGAGCTGTGAAACAGTATGTCTATGGATGACACTATATATGTGTATCCGTGTGTGTATCCGTGTGTGTATCCGTGTGTGTGTATGTGTGTGTGTATGTGTTGCAACTGAGTATGATTTATCTTTATGTACTTCAATTTTGTATGTAAAATGTTTTCATGGGTGTAACTCATTTTTGGAATTAATTTCTTTGACATAGTCCTTCCTTCTGTCAAGTGAAGGTCATAGTATATTGCAGATATACTAATGCCTATAGTGGAAATTGTAAAATGGAGAAAATCAACATCTTACTTTTGTTTTCCCAGCTGTTCATTAAGGATGACTATTGCTATTCTCATCATAAGATGCTAATTAGTCCTTCATCTAAAATGCAGATACAACACCCACCCACCATAGCAAGTTAATCTCAAAGACCTATTTTCTTACGTAGTTAGACTTAGTCTCACTCAGTGCTTCACTATTCTAGCCTTGTGCCAAACAAAGTAAGCAATTATTTCTATTTCCTGCTCATGCCACTGGTTAATGTTTGAGTCAAGATAAAAACTGGGATATAGAATGTTGATTTCCCAGGCAAGTTGACTCTTGGCACTGGAAGACTGGTGCAACACAAAACCAAGTTCAGTAAATATTGTTGAACATTCAAACTGGTACAGTGTTCAAAATTTAAATTCACAAATAGGGTTTGTTTATATCTTTGAAGATTTTTAACATTTGTAAGTATTGGGTATGTCTCTGATAATAAAATAAGCGCATCCCATCTCCCTTCTTCCTTCTGCCATAATAAAATAAACATTTTCAATGCTAAAGTTGAATTAGTCAAATAAAGCTTCATAAGTTTCTACTTAGAGTTGTTGCTATATTACAATGTCTGTATGTTTTTTTGTTTTTTTTTATCCTTTTCTGATTATTTACACTATTTACATTGATCAAACTATTGTCCTCATCACATTCACAATCTTTCAGCCATCGTACACTCTGGCCTTCTTTAGTTGATATTTGTTGGAATTTCAAATTGAACCCTTTATTTAGTCAATGGGAGTAGATTGTTCTAATTCCACATGCCATGCCTTTGGATATGTCAATTTCAGTTAATTCTCTTTGGTAACTCAACTCTCTAAGATTTGTTCCCATACAACTCTTTGATTCAAGTCACTTTCAGGATCATTTAACCAAGACTTTTATTCAATGTGCCATGTGTCCTTGGGGACATCAGTGAATGAATTTTTGAGACATATAAACCTAATGTCTCCAATTATCAAATTTTACCAGAGTTCATATTACCGTTTTTTGGGGTTTTTTTTTTTTGTTTTTCTCTAGCTCTCTGTGTTACAGGTTCCCATATTATATTCACATCTATGCTTGACCAACTTAGTCGATTTTTGTGTCGTAGCATATGCACTGAATCCTTATGTTTTTGTATTATCCAGTGATATTCTCTATTATTTCAACTTCATCCCACAGAGGGAGGTGATCTCCCTTTTCTCTCCATATATGTTCAACTATACCTGATTTATAGAAAAATCTGACATGTAAGAGAATCCTAGAAAATGCAAATTGCAGCTATTCATGTTACGACATTACAATGCTTTATATTTCTAGCTACAGCTGCATGGGATGGCATAGCTGCATGGCCCTAATCATGTTCTCTTCTCTGGGTGTCTTACCCAGAACTAATATCATATGAAGAAGGCTGGAGCATGCAATGGCTGAAACATTGTGAATATATCAATAAGGATGATAACAACAGTTCCATCAATATAAATACTCTAAATAGTTTCAATACCTCATCTCAGAAATACAGACACATGCGATTCTGACTAGATTAAAAGAAGACTAGTTGACAGGATTTACACTTCGCTAATATCTATTATTTTCATTTTTATTGCAATTCTATCATCATAATTATTACAACTGCATCTTCATGAGGAAAATATGTAGGAATATTTTACCTTTATTATCATA
The DNA here is from genome assembly GCA_963932145.1 of Acanthosepion lycidas. Taxonomy (NCBI): domain Eukaryota; kingdom Metazoa; phylum Mollusca; class Cephalopoda; order Sepiida; family Sepiidae; genus Acanthosepion; species Acanthosepion lycidas. The sequence goes on along the minus strand of OZ010601.1, from coordinate 53,076,331 downwards.
ATTTATTAAGACTGTCATTATTTTTTATGATTATTCAACTTATTTTTTTCTGTTTGCAAGCTTTCAGTGCATTCAGAATTATAGAAAAATATGAAAATAACCAATTTCCATCGTACAGAAATATATGTTCTTTTGAATCTTGCACACAAAAAATTGCTTTTGTCCCTTTTTTAATATTTTTTTCTTTTTAAATTGAAGACCTTTATTCACCAGATGGACACAAGAATATTCAATAGTAAATTCTCAATCATGAATTTAAAAAAGTCCTCAATCAAAATGGAATATTTTTGGTGTATGTGCAGTTCTTGGAGATTTAGAACAGGTTTAATTAAAGGAATTTGCCACTGCTAAAAGAAAATCTATTTTTGATCAAAAACTAATTCAGTGGAGCTTTTAAAGCAAAAACAAAAATAGGATAGAATGAAAAGTAAAAGAAAATTGGAAGACATAACGGAATCAGAATATGTGTCAATTTCATATAATATATATATATATATATATATATATATATATATATATATATATATATATATATATATACATACACACACAGGCATTCATTCGCTTATAGATGGTATAAATGCTACATTTTCTGACAAGTTAGTGTTTAGAGTTTTTTGTTTCAGAATAGATATTTGTGTATATATATATATATATATATATATATATATATATGTGTATATATATATATATATATATATATATATATATATATATAAGATAATGATATATAAATTTTTATATATCAAGGACAATACTGGGGAAAAAATGCATGACAAACTTTCTTTTACACTTTTTCATACATTTTCACCCTTATATATATATATATATATATATATATATATATATATATATAGGGAGAGAGAGATTTTTAATATGTTTTTTTTGTTTATACACTATTTTTATAGATACAAATATTTAAGTAAATACTCTGTTTATAATAAACAGAATTAACTACATTTATTGTCCTGAACGTCCGAAAAATTTCATAGAAAATATGTGCCCTCTGGCAGGAATTGAACCTGTATCCTACGCGGATAACATATAAACAGAAAATATATTAAAATAATTGTCAAACTTAGTTCATTTCATAATATATATATATATATATATATATATATATATATATGTATAGTCATCCACAGGCAGACTGTTTCACAGCTCTTCAGTGTGGTTAGGCATCCGATTGCTTCAAGCCAGGATTGAAACTTGACCAATTTGGCATCAGTCAGAGATCCTACCCCTAAGCCATCAGCACATAACAGAGAGAAAAGGAAATTTTATCATTTCCTATACAAAATATGCCAGCAGCTAAGGGAACTCAATTTATATTTGAAGAGTGATGCATTCATAGTGGCAACAGCCATATATATATATGTATATATATATATATATCTGTTTCATATCTATATTTCTATGCTGTACTATGATCCATCATAAGCATAACCATGTGGAGACCAGAATACATATAATTAGAAATGTACATAGTCTCAAAGTAAACAGACAAAGATACTTTCTAGCTTATAAGACTGAAAATGAAAACCAATAAATATCTACCCATCGGAATATGCCATTTGTTTTGTACTAATACTTTTGGATATTGAAATTTTCTGTCTTCCAGTCATTTACCTTATTGCTGGTATGCTATAATAAGGAGGTTTATGACCATATCACATTGAAATATTGGTTCTCATAGGATCAATTAAGTAATAACAATCTTAGTGAGTACCTAAATGGGCAACTGCTTGGGAATGCCAGATGCCATAAGCTTGGATGTGCAGGTGGTGCATTGAATAACTATTCAGAATTGGAAATCCAAAAGCCAAATTCTAATTCCAGCTGGCTTCACCATGTTCATACACGTGTTCAATCAGGTGGATTCATAACTTTCTCAAGATATGAATCTACATTGTCTCCCCCAAGCTATGGGTTAATTAGTAGAACTTGTATCAGTAAATCACTATGATCTCCAAAAAGTTTCTTACAAACTAAAAATATATTTTCTGGCTTTAGATAACCTGTAAAAAGTTGATATCGGTTATTGGGCCTGAGTCTGTACCAAAAAGGATGATATATGTTACACATGATGTAACCATGGACAGTTTTCCAAAGAATACCAGGATGTTGACAAAGAACTCCTGCTTACCACACAGACACCATATTGGTTCTTGAAAATAACTGAGACAGTCAAATGTACTTGAACAAAACAGCAGAAACACAAACTTCAGACAGTTTATCTCCAATTTTGATCTCAATACACAACAACTTATTTGGAAATTGGAAAAATACAATAAAACATTGACTATACAGACCTTGTCACTTCTTTGTAATGACGCTTGTTTGGATATATATATATATGTATATATATATATATATATATATATATATATATATATATATATATATATATATATATATATATATAGAGAGAGAGAGAGAGAGAGAGAGAGAGAGGGAGGGAGATTATTAGCTCCCCTTGTCTGAAAAGATCAATTTATTAAATTATTTACAAACTCTTAATATGCAGCTTTTGTTGAATATTTTGATTTTTTTCTGTTTCATTTCTGTTCATTTTATTCCATTCTGATTTTTTCATTTTGTTTTTTATTTAGACCAGGTACAATAAACTTAATGCAAAAATATATAATTCATGTTTCTTATCAAATTATTGAATTTAGATTCATCACAAACACATTTATCCGAATCATTTTTACCCTTGACTTTACGTTTGAATGTAAACATTTTCATTATCATACATTATTCTGATACTTAAAGATAATTCACTTGTCTAGAATATATTCTTGCTGATCAAAACAATCTCCTTGATACCAATACTTCACATATAGTTTATTCAAGACTGCAACAAAAAGCTAACATTAGGCCTACGTTGCATTAAATGCTTATGTTTTGATGTTATTGGCAAAAACAAATAAGTCAGAAAAACATTCAGTTGTTGTAATATCATAAAACCTGAAAAGAACTGGCTCCAGCATTTATTTTGCTTATTGTAAGCAAAGTCTTTACAACAGGTACAAAAATATTAATATATTTTTAGGGATAAACATATCAGATTTAAACTGATCAAACCTGAAAATAATGGGCTTGCAAAGTAGTGTCAAATATTATGGAATGAAAGTTGTAAAAATTTCAAAAGTTTTCTTGATAAAAACTACAGTAAATATTTTTTTAAACTTGTTCTACCCTATAGTTGACTATTGCCCAGTTTGCCATATAAATGTTTTGATTACAGCAGATTAATTGAATGACTCCTATCCTCTCCATATATTAAATGAACTTGGGTCTGTCATTAAAAAAATGTTTATGAAAATGGAAAACAATACTGACGTAATAACAAAAAACTGTGGCAAATAATGCTAAAGTTAAAACAAGAGAAAAGTTAGCAAAATCAATGGTTGAGAGGCTGATGAATGTTATAGAATATGATATAGTCCATAATAAAATGCAAAATAATAAATTAATAATTTATTCAGATATGTGGTGATATTATGTTAAATATGGCTTATATCTTTTGGATTTACTTATAAATAAAAAATATATACACTTTGCTTACATAATAAAACCTACCTACCTACCCACCCACCCAAAGTTATTAACCATATTTTCAATAATGATAGATATTATAAGCTAAAATTAACTTGGTCCATTACTTTCATTAATAGAAGTCTATCCTGAAAAGTTTGTCATCGTTGATTAGTTAATAAGAATTTTATTGTGAAAACATTGACTTACATTATAAAATTTGGATTTGTGTATATGACCCCACTTTCCCCTAAAATGGCCTTCTGGGTCATAGAATACCAATACTTGACTGTAGACTAATACTATAATAATATAAATGTTGAACTTATAAGTCATTAAATAAAGTAATTCTTTTTAATACACTGTTAGTCATTATGGATCAGTGATTTATTAAGTGGAAAAGTAAAGAAAGAAATTCCACCAAATAATTTTTTCAACAATGAGCAATCTTATCAAATAATTTAGCTAGCTATAACTGCAACGACAGACAGGCAGACAGACATAGATGGAAATGAGTAGACTGAAACTGATCAAAATGAGCAGGTTTAGATATAAAATAATTTCTATCAATATCTTTGAGGGATGAACAGTGTTTTATATATATATATATATATATATATATATATATATATATATATATATATATATATATATATATATATTTTTATATATATATATATTGTCATCCACATGTGGCTGGACATCCGGTTACCTCTAGCTAGGATCGTAAACCGACAGAATTGGTGTCAGTTGGGTATTCTACCACTAAGCTGTTGGCACACACCAGGGATGAAGGTGAATTTATATTTATATATATATATATATATATAAAAGGAAAACCAACAGACAACTTGCCGAAAGGCCTAACACCCCAATTAAGAGAAAAATCTTGAACAAGGAAAGAAAAAAGGAACAAGACCTAAAGGTGAACACCTACCTATACAGTAAAGTGCTCAACACCCAGATTACCTGGACAGAGCAAAAAACATTTCACAACATTAACTCCTATCAAATGATGGCCCTACACATAACACAAGTGTCATGCTGGAGTAATGTTCAGATGACTAGAACGACTCAATGTTCAAGTTGCCTGAAGATCACATGAGCGTAAATTCTCAGGTTATATATATAATTCCAGGAGGGTCTGGAGTCAGGATGCTGGAGGTAACATCAATCAGTTAAGTGGTAAACCTATATATATATATATATATATATATATATATATATATATATACGCACACGCACGTATGCATATAGATATAATTAATTTACATGGTGCAATGGGTAAATTGTTGCAATTTTATATTTTTAATTTTGTGCATGTGCATTGTTTGTTTCTGATTTTGTTGACTACAACAGTATAGTATGGTCCATTGTCACCTTCTGTGAGAAAAAGAGCACCATGACATAATTCTCTCCACCAGAAATTTGGAAATAGCATGCTGTACTGCTTGGCATTTGCACCAGAAGCTGCAATACCACCATTTTCAAATGTTTGGATGTCAATCTGAGGACATTGCAGAGGATTCAGAGATTTCGATCAGTCTGATGGTGATTATAATGGTATTTTGATCGTTCTGATAAAAGAACTCCTGAATTTGTTGGTGAAGGCCTAAGTGCCTTGAGGTGACAGTGCTGCCCTGGGTCAAGAGGGTGGCTTCTGGAAGACCCTAGGTATGTCAACAGGACTCTGCACCATGTCACACAAGCAGGAGAACCCAGTCATGGCTGTCAGGTAATTTCTGCAAACACATCACCCCTTACATGTGGCCACCTAACTCTTCAGACTGCAATTCTCTTGATTATTATGTGAGGGGTGCAGTTGAGTGGGAGAGCAACAAAACTCCTTGCAATCTCAAAGGTGAATTGAAGGCAACAATTATTGCAGCATTCACCATCTTAAACAATGAGAGTTGCTGGAGATTTCAAAGTCGTCTGGAGGCCATGGTTGAAGCCGATTTTGTTGAATAAATTTACTCTTTAGTATTTAAAGATATTTTTGTGTAATTTTGGTGAATATATCTCTTAAAATGAGATGTCAGTATTATTTTCATTTTTTGTGTAATTTAGACAACAAGCCATCAAACATTATTTTTAATGGATAATTGTATTTGAGTAGATACTGTTTATTTTTAAAATTCATACAAATTTTTATTACTTTATATACACAGTAAATATTTTAAACATATTTTAAGATCAATTCTTACTATGTAAACACACCTAATATATACATATGTAAACACACACACACACACACATATATATAGAGAGAGTGAGAGGGAGAGAGTAGGACAATGAAAGAAATTTGAGAGTTAAAAACAATCATAATATTAATAATAAGACTAATAATATTTATTGTATTAGGTTGGTGCAAAAATAATGATGTAATAATGTCATTTTTTGACGTTAAAAAATACGTCAAAAAAACGACATTATTACGTCATTATTTTTTGCACCAACCTAATATATTAGCTGGCCTTTAAACAAAATAGAAGGATGATAAGAAAAGATATTAGAAATCAGATTTTTCAGACATGCTTGAGATGTTTCTCAGTGAGAAATTAATTGAAATTGGACATTTTAGGTGGATTTATTTTTCAGGTGTTATATTACTGGTGAAATCTAGTAGTTTTCAGCTAGTTGTTTGCCAAGATTAGGGCTGTGGAGAGTTAGTAGAATTTTTTTTTTTTTTAATAGATATTGTGTTCATTGAGTATACATAAATTCCTATTTAAAACTAGAAGGTGTGAATTTATTATTGCTGTTTTTGCTGAAAGGCACTAAAGTATGTCATCAATACTATGGTCCGGTTGGTTGAAATGTGCAGTTACAGTGAAATTGATGTTTTATATATATATATATATATATATATATATATATATATATATATATATATATGTGTGTGTGTGTGTGTGTGTGTTAATGATTTTCAGACTGAGTGTCTTTGTAAAGGAAAAAAATAAATAAAAAGAGAAAAACTATTCTTTTCGTTCTCCTTGATAAAGTTCCTCAGAGGATGAAACACATCAGTTAAAAATAGTTTTTCTTCATCATTTTCTTCATATATATATATATATATATATATGTATAGCCTCTTCAACATTGTGCAATGCTTAGCAAGTTTCTCTTGCTAGACCGAGTAGTGAGTTTGATCCTCACTGGGTGCTCCATACTTTCATCTTAGTGTCACATCAAAAATATCTCTATAATAATAAATTAATACACTTATTTTTAATCCAACATTTTTATTACTTCAAACATTATTTTTAGTGGATACCCCCTGTTTGATTAGATGCCCTATCTTTTAAACATGGCTGTGCAAGAAAATTTAATAAAGAATTGTGATCTCCCTTTTCTTTATTTTCAAATGCACAGGCCAATAGACATTTATATACACTGTTTAAAAAAACAGGGTATCTACCCAAATACAGCCTCCACACATCTGCCTAAGTTTTAAATAACATAAGAGTAAAAGAAAATATTTTTTATGTCCTGCATTTCCTTCAATTCCAAATTAACTTGTAATTTTGCATGAAAGAGAAAACTGACATCTGAACATAAGTATTACTTATATTTTCAAATGCCAAGATACTTTAATGTGAAGACCAGCCCATTAGCTATCATTATCTTGCATGAACAAACAGCAATACCTTCAGCCAGACTACTGATGTAAGCTTTAATCTCTAAGCTTAACATACAAGTGCCTCTTACTATTTCTTCATGACACAGGCAATCATGATTCTACACAATATCCCCTCCCTTGTAGCTTTTAATAAATTCTGTCTTTTTGCTATCTCTCTGCAACCTTGTTCTGTTATCCATTTACTCAAGCTCACTAGGTAGGTTATGCACTGTTTTCCTCTTGCATTCAATATGTCCTGTGAGTATCAAATTTTCCAAACCCTTTTTCCTCATTATGTGCCCTAAAAATTTAATCTATTTCATCCTGATGTTAATTATGCGTCCTTTTTTTGTTTACATTTTCTCTAAAACATTGTCATTGCTCACATATTCAATCTATGGTATTTTCGGTATCCTTCTATAGAACTATATTTCTGCTGTTTCAAGTCTCTTTATCTGTGCAGAGATTGTCCAGCATTCACTGCCACAAAGGAGGATTGATATTATGTAATAGCCCAGTACTTGTTTCTAATGAAGTTTTCTTGTTTCTTAATTCTTTGCTTTTGGAAGGCATTTTTTGCTATCCATATATATATATATATATATATATATATATATATATATATATATATATATATATATATATATATTGATTTATTTGTGTATGTGTTTGTATATCTACATAGACACACAAACAGATCTATTCATGGTTGGTATGATTTGAAGTGATGCTCAAAGAACAGTTTGATGTAAATAACAAAAGAAAAGGTGAATGTAAATAACATAAGAAAATCAAGTTCCAAACTGCTTGACTCACTTTCTAAAAGCATTCATGTATCAACAACATTCGTGCGAGAAGCATTCCTGTAGAAACAACAAAAGAAAGATGAGAAAAAATGTTTGGTGACAACACGGGAGAAAAGAAATAAAAATGACAAAAAACAGTAGAAGCAGAGAAGCCACTAGAACATCTTCACAAGGGATAAAGGTTCAAGTTGATAGAGACCAAAAGAAAATCATCAAATTAAAAATGGATAGGAAGTGAAATTTAATTAAGCATTAAATCACATAAGAATAAACATTAAATGTTAGAGGTGGCTCAACTTAGGAGATCAGGTACTGAATTTGAATAAGAAACCTGACAAGACCTTATTTGAAGAATGAACATCTATGGAAGATCATCATCTTCTCTATGTTGCATTTATTCAGGAAATCAGCAATCATGACTCTCCACAAACTCTTAGCAGTTTTTCACACTTAACTTTGCTAAATTCCCTGCTCTCCATTCTGCCATCTATTCAAACAAGCTTGTCAGGTAACCCACTGCATTCTGCTATTTCAATTTACCCTGTGAGGGTTCCAAGACCTCCTTCCTCTTTATGTGTCCAAGAAATTTCAGCTGTCTTTTATGGAAGATCAGCTGTGCTTATTATTTTCATATCACTGAGAGTCACTATAGTAGCTTATGACAAGAATTGAACAAAGAGGAATCTATCCAAATTAGAATATTCCATACTTCTGTATTCCATAAAGATAGTGAAAATATTAAGAAAAATATATTAGAATTAAGAAAATATGTTGCCACCTGACCTTGAGTGACATTTACCAAAGTAATTAATTTTGTGTCATTATTTATCATGTGAAACCCCAACTTTCAAATTGAGTACAATACTGTGGTTCCAAAATTGACTTGCCCTACTGATCATCTGTTTCTTGATCAGATAATTTGAGGTGATGAATCTGAATTCTGAAACTGACATTCACTTCTCAAAAACTAGTGAAAACCAATCAAAAACATTAAATATGTATTATCATTCATCATTAATCTTTAGCACTCTGTAGATGACTATTTTTGCCAAGCAACTGCTAGTCCTGTCAATGCAAGTTGAATTTGAATTTCTTGGTTGTGTAGTCATATCCTTCTATGGCAACATCTAAAACAGTCTTGACTGAAACTGAGAGCCAGGCAACTGCAATTTTAAATATATAGAACTAATATATAAAACACTATATTTTGAAATGATGCAGAGTGCTAAATGTTAAGAAGTAAGTTATAAATTGCAATAACAAAAAGTAATATGATGCTTCCTTTTGGAAATACCTGAGTAAATTTAAACCAAAGTTTGTATATGCATTTTTTTTTATTATCTTATTTCTTGAATAATTCAGACAGGTTAAAATTTAAACTTTCAAAACCTAAAAGACAAATTTTAGATATATTTAAATGCTGATATCAGAAATACTTTTTTTTATATATCTTAAAAATAATTCCATCTACACACGTGATAAATCAGAAAAATCAGTTAATTGAACAATTATTTCTTATTTTCTGGACAAGCTGAAGGGAATAACCAATGTTTCAATCTTGCAAATGTCAGTACACAAAATGTTATAGATTTATGCAAAGGAAATTAGCATAACAAGACCAAAGAACAGATTGTCGGACTTGATCAACAAAACATTTCACCCCAGAGGAATTCTCAACCAGAAGAAAAATGAGAATGTAATTAATAAGACAAAAAGTTAATTAAAGTAAGATTTTAATTCTACCTTTTACATTTAGAAAAAAGAAGTTTGAAGAATAAATAAATTTTTTCACTTTTCTCTACACTTTTCATGATCAACTCCAATCACGGAGGTCTCTATATGCCATTGTTGATTTTGTCTTACAATAATTTCTAAGGAGTTTTTATTAAATTAAATATTATCTTTAACTTGAATTGCATATTTTCTACATGGGAAGCCAAAGTGTTTTCTTCCCCAGCACAAATTAATTTATGTGCGAGAAAGAAATTTCCATAAATATATAACTCTTTGCAGAAATTTTGGGATTTTACTAAACTAAACCATTTCAAGCAATGTATGGTTTCAAGGTGATGCATTGCATGTTATCTGTGGATTTTGGTGGTCTATTAGTAATTCCTTAGTAGCTATCCTATTTACTGCATCAATGGACTTAACAACAAACCATTTTCTTCAGGTTTCTTTTTACTTTCTTTATTTTATTAGGAATGTAAAAGGCATCATTTTTGGAGAATGGGAGAGAGGGAGATAGAACAGATGTCAATAAATCAGCCATGTATGACTTGTATTCCTGCTGAAATCATGGACATATAAAAAACATCTAGGAGAAGGTGGTATGGACAAACATCAGAGCTCTTGACGTCTCTACTGCTGCAACCATACTGCATGTTTTCACATCTTTTTGTCTTATATCAAAGACAATTCCTCACTTTCAAAATTCAATGGCTACAGGTTTCAAACTACCATTCAAATTGTGTCATAAATGTTCTGACTAATATTGTACGGTCTTGAATTATATTCACTACAATTATTATTTTGACAATTTTTATTTAGCCTAAGCTTTATGTAACATAGGGCATCTATCAAAACCTTCAAAAAGACTTATAGCATACCATTTTGATGGATCTATATCACATGCACGTTATCTTAACTTCGTAGATTTTCCAGTGAAGTATATTGCCACAGCTTTTTCATACTAAGTGTTGCTACTTTATATCTCATAGTAGAATAATTTTGATTGCTTGCTTAAAGAATATTGACCATAATATAAACTTTTTCCAGAATTTTTCCTTCAGAAATTACCCTTTTTAAACTTTTCCAATGATCATAATTTCAGGAAAGCCAATCCCTGTTCTGCAGAATGACCTCAGAATAGAAAAATGTACATTGTACAGTGATAGATTTAGTACAGTGTAACCTGGATATAAGAGAGTTGTCGGGACCGGAGAAGAAGTCTCTTATATCCGGGTTTCTCTTATATCCGGGTTTGGTCTATTTTGTTTACATTAACACAGGCTCTAATTTGGGACCAGAGAAAATCTCTCTTATATACCGGTGTCTCTGTATATGGATTTTGAAATACATAAGAGGACATTTAAGTCAACACCCAACAGTGACAGTCTGTTTTGTGATTAAATGCAATCAGCTGCAGAATTTCAACATGAGATTAGTCAAGAGACACATGACCTGATTGTTAATATTCACCTGTCTTATTTACCTTTGTGTCAATTGTCCATTTCTTCCACCCACATACTTATAATAAATATTAGGGATTGAACTCACAATTGCCAAGGAACAAAGGTATTTTTTAACCAATACTTCAATCCACTAAGCCATGGGTCAGTTGTCTTCCAATAAAAATTACCTAAGGGCTGGATAAAAAAAGATATTAAGTATTAATATATGATAAATAATATATTAACCAATACATGAAAGGTTTTAATACTATTTTTCACTCAATGTAAGGCCCAATAGCAACTCATGGTAGAGTGTTACTGAATGAGGTTGTTATAAAGAGAGGATATAAAAACAGCATATTACAGTGTAACAAGGATATAAGAGAAACCCGGATATAAGAAAGATTTTCTCTGGTCCCAAATTAGAGCCTGTGTTAATGTATATAAAATAGACCAAACCCAGATATAAGGGAAACCCGGATATAAGAGACTTCGTCTCCGGTCCCGACAACTCTCTTATATCCGGGTTACACTGTACAAGTATATGTAGTAGAGACGACATTTTACCCTAGACTTAAAGAGGTCAAGATTGTAGTGATCGGTGAAGCATCATCTTGGGAGCTTGTTCTACAAAGTAAAAGTTTTGGGAAAGAAGCTGCCTGAGTTGCCAAAGGAACACGAAAGGAAGGAAGATTGGTTGACAGTATAGTGTGCAATAGGTAAAATGTTGCCATGATATATTTTTAATTTTACACATGCATGTTTGTTTTTGATTTTGATGACTGCCCAGTATAGCAGGGTCAGTTGGGTACCATCTGTGAGAAAAAGAGCACTATGATGCAATTCACTCCAGATATTTGGAAACAGCATGCTGCACTGCTCGATATTCATGTCAGATGCTACAATACAAGCATTTCAGAGTTTTTTGGGTGTCAATCTGAGGACAGTGAAGATGATTCGGAAAGAGCTGGATGGAGTCTAATGTTGATTACAAAGGTGCTTGGTGTGATCACTAGTGATGGCGACGTTATGCTTCCATTCATCTTCTCACATGACCTCAGACTCAACACAGAAGCCTACATCAAATGCCTTGAGGAAGTAGTGCTACCCTGGGTCAAGAGGGTGACTGCTGAAAGACCGTATGTCTGGCAACAGGACACTTCACCATGCCACACAAGCAGGAGAACCCAGTCATAGCTGTCAGACAATTTCTGTGACCACATCATCCCTTACACCTGGTCACCTAACTCCCCAGATTGCAACCCCCTCAATTATTATTTGTGGGGCACAATTGATCAAGTGACCAACAAAACTCCTTGTAATACCAAACATGAATTGAAGGCAAGGATTATGGCAGCATTCACTAAATTAATGAGGAGACTATCCAGAAGAGATTCTGAAGTTCTCTGGAGGCCGTGGCTGAAGCCGATGGCAATTATATTGAATAAATTTGCTCTTTAGTATTTCAAGATATTTTTGTATAATTTTGTTATATATATCTCTTAAAATGAGATGTTAGTATTATTTTCATTTTTGCATAACTTAGATGACAGTTTATCCATCGCATTCTATATGCAGCATGGTGATTCGTAACAGTGAAGATCTGAACTAACAATAATATTTAATATCAGAATTTCATATTATTCTGTATTGTTCACAGATGACTTGTGAAATTCACTAGTGCAGTCAATTGTTTGATGTGCTATGAAAATAAATGATAAAAATTAGCCAAATTATCTACTTTATACACTTATAAATACCTCCAATTTTTAGTAATGTAAAAGAAAGTGTTTCATTTTTTTTCAAAGTCCCAATAAAAAAGGGATATTATAAGCCTTTGTAATTTCTTATTGAAAAATGAAGAAAAGAAAAGGAAATTATGGATATTGATTTTTTTCCTAATTAATTTATCATCACCTATTTAATTGTGATACTGCCACAAAATATCAAATGAACTTCTCCAAATTAGTTATGATTGGCTAATTTCATTTTTTATTTCCTTTCTTTGTTGTCTTCTTCCACACCTAAATTAATTGAGTTTCCTAAAGATGAAAGAAATTCCCCAAATTACAAAAACTTTATTTTACTTATTTACATTCATGGTGCTAATATTTGCATAGTTTCGCATAATTATAGTTTCAAAATCTCTCTTTTTCTTCTTTCTCCATAAATATTTTACATATATCATGTAAAATGTTTGTATATATATATATATATATATATATATATATAGAGAGAGAGAGAGAGAGAGGAGGGGGAGACATCTTTCATTGAATAATTCAAACAAGTTTTGTCTATGTATTTTCAATCGGATCCTTTCATATTTACAGACAAGCTTTTTGGTGACATTATTAAAGGAAGAGAGAAAATTACTGTGCTGATACATATTATTTTATTTTGAGTACTTTCGACATAGCATAACATCATTGTCAGGGTGTTGTTTATTTTGTGACAAATTCTGTAGCGTTAATTATCAACGACAAAATTGCTGAGTTCATCTGAAAGTTAATTTTTTTTTTACTTATGAGGTGAAAAACATTAGTTGAGTACTGTGATGGCTGACTAATGCTTCAGGGGAGGTAACTAAGTTATAGTGTTGTCAGGAGTTTTCAATAAATAAGTATTAAAACTAGTAGTAAAAACCTCAATATTTTAAACTATCCACTGTAAAAATTTTAAAACATTTGTACAGTATTCATAATTAATTTTATTAAGGTTTGGATTCAATTTCTTAATATATATATAGCTTTGAGAAGTTTGTTTATAATTTTCATGAAAAATATAGATGTATTTTCAACAAGAATTTTTCTGAATTGTGAATGTGGACAGGTATGATGTTGTAAATGTTTAGAAATGTTGGATGCATCATTCAAATAAAATCTCAGTTGCTGAGACAACATGGTCATAGTGTGGCCAACATAAATATTATTTTTTCCATTGGAGATACAATCTCCCAGAGGACATTTAAATTTATAAACAATATTGGTTTTTTGCAACATGTTAGTGGTGAAGAGTTTTTATGAATGATTGAATTAGATATATCAGATTTAGTCTAGTATATAATTAGTTTTATGTTTTTACTAGGGTCTGTGGTGGAAATGGTAGTATTTATTAATTTTTTTAGGATATTTTCATCTTGTTTATAATTAGAATGTATTTGGTTGCAATATAAAAGATTAATATGTTTAGGGTTAGTTGAAGAAGTATTTCTTAAAAACTCCTGACAACACCATACTCCTCTGAAGTGTTAGTCAGTTATCACTGTACTGAATGTGTTCTTCACTACACAAGTAAAAAAAGTTTAAACTTTCAGATGAACACAGCAATTTTGACTATTCTCCTGTGCCTTCAGATTTCTCTCTTACCTATTAGAGTACCACACAGACAATGAATTTTCTATACCTACATGATCTTTATGTTCCTAATAAAAAATTTGGGTTTACCCTTTTTGCTATAATTATACATTCTATCTTCTTACAATTAATAGTTAGTCCTTTCTTCTTGCTTTCATAGTTTTCAGTTTACTTTCTGAATCTGTCAACACATCGTTATCTGTGTAGTGTATGTTGTTAAGGATACATGTTTTGATAATAAATCATGATAGGTTATCAGGTCCTCTTAGAACCATCTTGTTTAGGCTAAATAAAAAGTGAAAAAAAATCCTCATTGTACTTTTCTTTCTATTATTGTATGTCCATTTAACTCATTCTCTATTCACTTGCAAGCTGTCAGTTCCCAGTACAGGTCATGGATTATTTGAATATCTTTTATGCAAAAATCAAGTTTGCCTAACATTCTAAATATTTGTTTGTGCGAAATATCTTTATGTAATCTATGAAACAGAAGTTTAAATCTTTCTGCACTTCTGAAGTTCACTGTGACAGCATTCTTTTCATAAGAATTGCATTTCTTGATCCAATGTCTTGATAAAAGCCATATCACTCTTGAGGTATTCTTTTATGTGTCATGTATCTTCAGGACGTTAGCTATCATGGCTCTCTACAATTTTTTGTCCTTTGTAAGTTTTAATAACTTTTGTCTTTTTTGTTATCTCTCCTAAATCTGGTTCTGCTATCCATTTACTCAAGCTTACTAGGTAGGCTATACATTGTTTTCCCCCGTCCTTCTTACCTTCAGTCTGTCCTGTGAGTATCAAATTTTTCAAGCCCTCTTTCCTCATTATGTGCCCTAGAAATTTCAACCGACACATTATAATTCTAAGTTTAAGTTTCCTTTTTGTTTCTGTTTTCTCTAAAACTGTCATTGCTCTTAGTAATCAAAAGTATTCTCAGTATCTTTCTATAGAACCACATTTCTATTGCTTCAAGTCTCTTCTTAATCTTTGAGGAGATTGTCCAGCATTCACTGCCATATACAAGGATTGATATTACATAGCAGTTAAGCTCTCTTTTCTTTGTATTCTCAGCATCCTTCTATAGAACCACATTTCTGTTGCTTCAAGTCTCTTCTTCATCTTTGAGGAGATTGTCCTGCATTCACTGCCATATAGGAGGATTGATATTACATAGCAGTTAATCTCTCTTTTCTTTGTATTCCCAGCATCCTTATAGAGAACCACATTTCTATTGCTTCAAGTCTCTTCATTATCTGAATTATTAGTTTTGTTATATAGCTCATTAAGCTGATTGTTCGATAGAGTTCATTCTTTTTTACTTTGTTCCTTTGGTAGTGCTATGAAGATTGTCAAAGGCTGTCAAGATCTTTGTTAAAACATCATCTTACTCTATTGCGCAGTTCCTTTTCATTTTGTCTCATGCTGATCTAACTTCAGATTTTAGTTTCATGGGGACTTCTATGCTTTTATATACTATAATATTCTCTCTTCAGTTGTCTCTTTGATATATTCATTCATCTCTAATACCTTCTTTTTACATTATAATTGTTTCCTCTTTAATGTTTATGTCTTATTTCTTTTATCTTTTTTATACATATCTACTATATCTACATTCTTCAGTTTTACAATCTATGCATATTTAATACTGAGCAGTTCATTTTTTTTTTTTTTTTGCTGATACTTATTTAAATAACTTTTTTTTTACCTGATATATTCAGCACAATTTCTTGGTGCTGTCTTCTATCTCCTTTCATTAAATCAAAGATTCCACTTGACATTCACTTCATTTCTTATCTTTTATCAGGACGATTTTTTGAAACAATAAAGGTTTACTGATACAAGTCATACTAATTAACCTATAGCTGTGGGGAGAAAAGGTGGGTTCATACTTTTCCCAGGTGAATATAATGAATTATTCACTTGAGAAAAGCATGAATCACTTGGGAAAGGTATTGGAATTCAGCTCTCTGATTAACAATTCCGAGCCATTATCCATTACACCACCTACACATCCAAGCTTATAGCACCTGGTATTCACAAGCAGTCACCCTTCTAGGTAGCAACCAGGCTTGGCATTGTTTAACTTCAGTCATCATACAGCAACTGGTGTTTCAACATGATGTTTCTCTAAGTCCGCAAAGATGAGGACAATACTCTGTATGTAAATAGTGTAAATAATGATAACTCCTCATCCCAGAAAATCAGACAGAAAACAATTTCACAATAAAATTAGTATTAACCAACTAACTTTGGTATACTTTTCGGTAAATTTATTTATATAAATATGTCCTATGATTTTTGGTTTATAACATCTGTTTCTATTAGAAATATTTACAATAACTTATTTGATAGTGTAAGATTTTATTATGCAATCAAAGAGTTGTTCACCATATTGTAAATATATATCGATAATAGTATAATTACAGATACATATCTTTTAGTTTCATATTGCTGTGGGTAATATATAAGTTCAAAAGAGAAACAAAATATTGTAAATATACTGAGGGATGGGAACAATTACTGGAAATTCTAAAGAAAAATTTAACAGAGGTCGCAAAACAATCAAAAATAAAAATAAAGATATTGACATGACAAGAATAAGGAAAAATAGCTTTAGTTTCTCCTTATAAATGAAGAAGAGACTTGAAGCAACAGAAATGTGGTTCTACAGAAGGATGCTGAGGATATCATGGAGCAAACATGTGAGCAACAAGGTTTTGGAGAGAATGGAAACAAAGAGGAAATTTACGCTTAACATCATGAAGAGGCAGCTGAAATTACTAGGGCATGTAACGAGGAAGGAGGGCTTGGTAAATCTGTTACTCACAGGGCAGATTGAGGGAAAGAGGGACAGAGGAAAGCAATATGTAACATACATGATGAACTTGAGTAAATGGATGGGGGAACAGAGTTTGGGAGAAATAAAAAAAAGACAAAACTTATTAAGAGCTACAAGGGATGGGAGGGAGTGGAGGGCCATGATCGCCTACGTCCTGAAGGGATAAGGCACATAAAAGAAGAAGTACTTAATCCAAAAAAAAAATGTTTTCAAATCTATGATTAACGAAACTTACCAAATTCAATTATTCATATGAGGCTGTAAAAAAAACTCATGTTTATAAATTAAAACAGATTTACTGCTCACATTTACAAGTCTACCATTCATCCATGCTTCAAATATTGCTGTCACATATCGTCCAGTGTTATATATTTAGAGATCCTTGATAAAATTCAAAGAATCTGCAACATTATTGGTTTTAACATGGCATCTCAGTTTTAGTCACTTTCCTGTTGCCTTAATGTAGCTTCCCTTTGCCTTTTCTATAAATACTTTCAAAGAAATTGTTCTGATGAACTTTGCTCTATGGTACCTAGACTTTATGAATTTCAGCCCACTGCTAGATTGGCAGATAGGTCTCATCATTTTGCAGTTGAAATGGCTAGATGTAACAAGAATAGTCTATCCCTGTAGATTAAATAAATGACTCAGTTCAGAATTCCCTGTCAGTTACCCAGGTCGATATGCAACTGAAGAAGGCTGGAGGACATGACAACAATGTTTGACAATAGCAAAGATCCAAAGACATATCCACATATAAATAATGATAAACTCCTCTTCACAGAGATTCATGCAGAAAATGATTGCAAATAATCATAAATATATAATTAAATAAAATGTAATTGTACTTTATTCTTGGGAAGAATAAAGATGATAAACAAAAACGGAAATTATTTATGACTCAACCTAAGAGAAATTTTTGGAGACTTTTCTAAAAACTTGTCTATCATTTTGATATTGAAATCAGTCTAGTGAATATACAAAATTTATCAGTAATTTTATCTTGCTGAATTTATCACATCTCACATGGTCATAACTTTGGCAAGAAGCATTGTTTCCCTTTCCTCAATGCTTTAAACTTCAGCCATAATTTCTGACCTCTGTCCACACAAGTTGTGAAAATGTTTCAATTGTAAATGCACTTTAGCCAGTCTCTCTATTGGCATTAAGGTTGATAACACATCACACATCATTATACGACCATTCTTATATTGACTGTTCAATATATTGCATCAACAGTTAGGGGTGGGCTGTCATTTATATGTCCCTCTTGGAAGGAAAATTGCAATATAATCATCTCTGGACATTGCTGAAGTGTTGCTGTTTTGGGACTGTCACTTCCTTAGGTTCTTTTTCTATTGCATGCATGGTAGGTTAGAGTACTAGACAGGAGACCACAAAGTTAACATTGTAATCTGAACTGATTATATTCACTAGCAGTTTAGGTACTGGAGTAGAGTTTGGCAGTGAGAACACTAAACAGAGAATCATAACACCTACAAGTTTGATTCTAGGCTATCACTTACATTTTGAGGAAAGGAAAAAAAAGGTTAATGGTGGAAGACTGAATGAAAATCTATAATCTTTCTGATCATGATAATTTGTAAATGCACAAAAGAAAAGCTCAGGAGTTAATGATTAGCTTTACAAGATCAGTACACTAAACCTGAGTAAACTGATGCTTCGTCTTTTATATGCTGGTAAGTAAAGTATTAAGATACAGGAAAATTTTATTAGAAACAAAGAAGAGAGAACTGAACTGTTATGTAATATCAGATCTCCTATGCTACAGTGAATGCTGGACTATCTTCTCACACATGAAGATAAGACTTGAAGCAACAGAAATGTGAAAGATGCTCAGAATGTTATGGAACGAACATGTGAGCGACGTCAAAGTTTTAGAGAAAATGGAAACAAAAAAAACACTTGTACTTACAATTAGAAAAAGACAACTTGAAATTTCTCAGGTACATTATGTACCTGAGAAATTTCAGAAAGAGGGTCTGGAGAACTTGACACTCACATCACATAATGAAGTCAAGAGAGTATAGAGGAAAGAAGCACAAAACCTACCTGGTGTAAATGTTTGGTAGAACAGGGATTAGGAGAGAGAGCAAAAAAAAAAAAAAACTTTATTAAGAGCTACAAAGGGAAGGAAGTTGTGGAGATCCATGATCGTCGATGTCCTGAAGGGCCATGGCACATAGAAGTCTATATTATTATATTTATATTTTAGTGTAGTCTTGCTCTCTTTAACATACACATGAAATCAATGTGGATTGTTTTAAACTTTCAGCAATCTATAAAACACTAGGCCAATAGAATCTTGCCTACCATACTGACAACACATGGTTCTTAATAATGACTGAGGTGGTCAAACAAAATCAACAGAACAAACATTAACTTTGGTTACTTTATCCACAATTTTAATCCTAATAGAAACCCTTATTAGAAAACTGGAAGACACAATAAAAAAAAATTAAACAAATAAACCTTGAATTCAATATAACGTGCTTGGAGCTATACTTACTCCATAAATATAAATTTATATGCTGTGTACTTAAAGACAGGGGTAACCATGGCACTTCACAACTGTTTATCCTTTGCAGCTCCCATCAATATTTGTCTTTTTACTATCCCTCTCTGTTTCAGTTCTGCCATCCATTTACACAAGGTCAGTTACTTGTTAATCTCAAAAAAAAAAAAATTAGACATTAGAATTAATGCTTGAACTTTAAATTATAAGAAATCAAAACATATTCTTATATTAAATGATATCTCAGTATCAGTTATCTCCCTTTAACTTAACTTGAAGAGGCATGTCCCGTGGAACTAGAACAATCTATCCCGGTGGACAAAATAAAACGTTAAGTTTGAAATTTGAGTCACGTGAAGAAGACTGGAGTGTACAACGGAATATGGCAACGAAGATGAGAACAGCAGTTTGAACAATGTAAATAATATAACTAATTACTATTATTTTTAATATTTGTTAGTATCTCCTACTTCATCTATGTGCCATGTCCCTTCAGGATGTTAGCAATCATAGCTCCCCACAATTTCCTTTCCTATGTAGCTCTTAATAATGTCTTGCAAGTATCAAATTTTCCAATCCCTATTTCCTCATTATGTCACCTAGAAATTTCAACTACCATATATACTCACGTGACTTTTGAAGATCTAATTTTGAAGCTAATTTTAAGGGGGTCACATCATACATGAGATATAAAATTAGCATATGTACTGCTGGCTCTGGCTTTGCCATTGACTAAAATGTATATCAAATTACTGTGGTCAAATTAACTTCAAAATTAGGTCTTCTTCAAAGGTTGCATATTATGTGAGTATATATGGTAATCAAATAGTTAAAATTGCTAAGGCACATAATGAAGAAAGTCTTTAAAAACTATATGAATATACTGTATATGTATTCGTGTATCATGCAACTTTTGAAGACCTAATTTTGAAGTTAATTTTAAGGGGGTCACATCATGCATGAGATATAAAATTAGCATATGTACTGCTGGTCGTGGCTATGCCATTGACTAAACTATATATCCATTTACTGTTGTCAAATTAGCTTCAAAATTAGGTCTTCAAAGGTTGCATGATACGTGAGTATAGACAATATCTCTTTCTGAAGTATGTGTTCTTTTTGTTTCCATTTTTTTAAAACTTTGTCGTTGCTCATATTCAGTCCATAGTATTCTCAGCATCCTTCTGTAGAACCATATAAACTATTAATAAATTACCAAAGTTTTATGCAGAATATATTCTCAAGCAAAATGGGATTTTTATTTTTATTTCCTAATTCTACAAATAAAATTGAAGTTCCTATCATACACTCTTTCTCACCCACGAAAACTTTCCCATCGGGTGCTTGAAATGCCAGAATAACTCAGATGTAGACAAATTGCAGCATTGTTAATGGAGTTCCTGACAGATGGATGCATTGGAAGAATTAATGGAAGTTGGCTACAGAATAGGTCTGTAACTTTTAGAGTAAGTACCAAGTGAATTATATACCCTCAAGGTGTGCAAAGAAATGCCCAAGAATGTCAGGTAAAAATAAAATGTATAGACAATCTTGGATAGTAAAAGACAGAAGGAAGAGGAAGAGAAATGTTAAATGCTTGCTTTTCTTCTTTTTTTCTTCTTCTCTATTCTTTACTTCTTTCATCTTATTTTTCACTTTATTATTTGGCTACCAGGATTTTCTTCTTCATTTTAAATAATTCTTACATTTTTTTTTTTTTTTTTGGCTTCCTTTTGATTTTTTAGCTTTTATCTACTTTGCTTGTTCAATATTATTTTTAATTCTATTTTTCCACCATTTCACATGACTCCGTTTAACTACAGCATATTTTTTTTTACTAGACTTCTGCATTTAAAAACCTTATTTAACCTTACATTTCCTCCTCCAACTATCCCTTTTCTAACTTCTCATCCATCAGCTTTTACATATTTTTTATTACTATCTATTTTTTACACTCCATGTTTATTTTCTCTTTTCATTCATTACTATCTTTTCCCTTTCTTCTTTCCACTCCCCCTTAGTTTTCTTCCATTTCTTATCATCACTAACTTTCTCAGTCTTAACTGGGTGTGGCTGTTGGTTCATTGTGCACATGCATAGCATGCCTTAGGAGGTATGCTGCAGTAATGGATTGTGGCTTGGATTTAGGAATTATGAAGCTATGTTCAAATTCTATGTGTAAATACCCTTGGGGAAGGTATAGTTCCATCTCTTCTATCCATCTCTATGGTTAAATAGCAGGAAAGACTGGATACTCTAGACATGGTTGCTAACTAGTCTAGGAGAAGGATAACTCTGAATTCAAAACCTCTAAATATGGGTTAAATAGCCTCATCAACCCATATCTGGCCAAGAATAGTGTGTACAGCTACACACCTGAACATATAATCAATCAATCCAACAGGAGTGAGAAGGACCTGGATTTGTATAGCATGTATTGGACAAGGAAACTTGATGTAGCCCATTCCGCTCAGTTTTGCTTTCTTTTATCTACATTTTCCTTCCTTATTTTTTACCTTCCTTCAGTATATATTTTTAGAAACTTCATTATTTCTTTTCTTTGTTCTGCCATTTCATACCTATTTCAATATTTCATCCATTTTACCCCAAACAACATCTCTTTCACCTTTTTTCCTGTCAGATTATGTGGTTGAAAGTTTATAAAGGAAATTTTCCTTTCCTCCATGAATTTATGAACAAGAAAAAAATCTGGCAAAAGAATCAAATATTTGTTGTTTGATGTGGCAGAGAAAGTAGAATAAATTGAACTGTGGTAGGTATGAAGCCATTGGGATCGCCAACATAAGTACAAACACAATGAGGTCGCCAACATAATTACAAACCCAATGAGATAGCCAACATAAGTACAAACCCACTGAGATAGCCAACATAAGTACAAACTCAATGAGGTCGCCAACATAAGTACAAACCCAATGAGATTGCCAGCATAAGTACAAACCAATGAGATAGCCAACATAAGTACAAACCCAATGAGATTGCCAGCATAAGTACAAACCAATGAGATAGCCAACATAAGTACAAACCCAATGAGATCGCCAACATAAGTACAAACCCAATGAGATTGCCAGCATAAGTACAAACCAATGAGATAGCCAACATAAGTACAAACTCAATGAGGTCGCCAACATAAGTACAAACCCAATGAGGTCGCCAACATAAGTACAAACCCACTGAGATAGCCAACATAAGTACAAACCCAATGAGGTCGCCAACATAAGTACAAACCCAATGAGGTCGCCAACATAAGTACAAACCCAATGAGATCGCCAACATAAGTACAAACCCACTGAGATAGCCAACATAAGTACAAACCCAATGAGATCGCCAACATAAGTACAAACCCAATGAGGTCGCCAACATAAGTACAAACCCACTGAGATAGCCAACATAAGTACAAACCCAATGAGATCACCAACATAAGTACAAACCCACTGAGATAGCCAACATAAGTACAAACCCAATGAGATCGCCAACATAAGTACAAACCCAATGAGGTCGCCAACATAAGTACAAACCCACTGAGATAGCCAACATAAGTACAAACCCAATGAGATCGCCAACATAAGTACAAACCCACTGAGATAGCCAACATAAGTACAAACCCAATGAGATCGCCAACATAAGTACAAACCCAATGAGGTCGCCAACATAAGTACAAACCCAATGAGATAGCCAACATAAGTACAAACCCAATGAGATCGCCAACATAAGTACAAACCCACTGAGATAGCCAACATAAGTACAAACCCAATGAGATCGCCAACATAAGTACAAACCCACTGAGATAGCCAACATAAGTACAAACCCAATGAGATCGCCAACATAAGTACAAACCCACTGAGATAGCCAACATAAGTACAAACCCAATGAGATCGCCAACATAAGTACAAACCCAATGAGGTCGCCAACATAAGTACAAACCCACTGAGATAGCCAACATAAGTACAAACCCAATGAGATCGCCAACATAAGTACAAACCCACTGAGATAGCCAACATAAGTACAAACCCAATGAGATCGCCAACATAAGTACAAACCCAATGAGGTCGCCAACATAAGTACAAACCCACTGAGATAGCCAACATAAGTACAAACCCAATGAGATCGCCAACATAAGTACAAACCCACTGAGATAGCCAACATAAGTACAAACCCAATGAGATCGCCAACATAAGTACAAACCCAATGAGGTTGCCAACATAAGTACAAACCCACTGAGATAGCCAACATAAGTACAAACCCAATGAGATCGCCAACATAAGTACAAACCCACTGAGATAGCCAACATAAGTACAAACCCAATGAGATCGCCAACATAAGTACAAACCCAATGAGATCGCCAACATAAGTACAAACCCACTGAGATAGCCAACATAAGTACAAACCCAATGAGATCGCCAACATAAGTACAAACCCAATGAGGTTGCCAACATAAGTACAAACCCACTGAGATAGCCAACATAAGTACAAACCCAATGAGATCGCCAACATAAGTACAAACCCACTGAGATAGCCAACATAAGTACAAACCCAATGAGATCGCCAACATAAGTACAAACCCAATGAGGTTGCCAACATAAGTACAAACCCACTGAGATAGCCAACATAAGTACAAACCCAATGAGATCGCCAACATAAGTACAAACCCACTGAGATAGCCAACATAAGTACAAACCCAATGAGATCGCCAACATAAGTACAAACCCAATGAGATCGCCAACATAAGTACAAACCCACTGAGATAGCCAACATAAGTACAAACCCAATGAGATCGCCAACATAAGTACAAACCCAATGAGGTCGCCAACATAAGTACAAACCCACTGAGATAGCCAACATAAGTACAAACCCAATGAGATCGCCAACATAAGTACAAACCCACTGAGATAGCCAACATAAGTACAAACCCAATGAGATCGCCAACATAAGTACAAACCCAATGAGGTTGCCAACATAAGTACAAACCCACTGAGATAGCCAACATAAGTACAAACCCAATGAGATCGCCAACATAAGTACAAACCCACTGAGATAGCCAACATAAGTACAAACCCAATGAGATCGCCAACATAAGTACAAACCCACTGAGATAGCCAACATAAGTACAAACCCAATGAGATCGCCAACATAAGTACAAACCCACTGAGATAGCCAACATAAGTACAAACCCAATGAGATCGCCAACATAAGTACAAACCCACTGAGATAGCCAACATAAGTACAAACCCAATGAGATCGCCAACATAAGTACAAACCCAATGAGATCGCCAACATAAGTAAAAACCCACTGACGTAACTAACATAAGAAATTCTGATTGGTAGATATAAACAGACTAGAATATAGACATTGACTAATTGAACCAGAAATTAAGAAATTTCAGTTGATACAAACACTGAGAGAAAAACAAGTAAAACCGATTGATATGGTAATGATGAGATTAGCCATTTCTTTATATTGAAACAGAAGACATTGAGCAAACAGCATTACTGTTGGTTGAAATTTATAAAATCTTTCTTGTGAAACAGTTTTTCAAGAAAATAGTTTTCTCAAGCTGACTAATTGTTCTTTCTAGTATTGATGAGGGTTTCCTTGCTAACTGTTATAACATACCTATGGAGGATAATAGGTATGTCCTCATTCACATAAATACAGTACTAAATATTACGTCAGTTTAGAGTTGGAGATTCAGTGGAATTCACTTGATTCAGTTCTAGCAGTTGACTACTACTTCTACACACCACTAGCGAATCTTATATGTGTTGTTCTTGTCCTAACTATTATCATTCATTACCAACTTTCATTTGATTATTCTATTCAGTAACCTTTCCTAGGTTACAACATTAACCTTTTGTTTAAGGTAGAGTGGATAGTCAACATTTTTAAGTCAACAATGTAAGAAGGTAAAAATATACTGAGGCATGAAGAAATTAAGATTTCTCACAATAAGTAGAAAGATTGTTTGGTCGGTTGGTTTTCATTTAGTGGTCTATCAACACCTCTATAGATTATTTAATGCCAAAATCTAAATATTTTGAATGCAATTTTATTTTATTTTTGGAGATAATGGTTTACAGATACATGTCTTACTAATTAACCCATAGCTGGGGTGGGAGAAGAAGTAGATTCATACATTTCCCAAGGGTATTTTTATCTAAGTGAATATAACAAGCCCAAATGGAATATAAACTCGGCTCTCTGATTAACAAGTCTGAGCCATTATCCATTAGACCACCCACAAATCCAAGCTTACAGCACCTGGTATTGACAAGCATTCACCAATCTGGGTACTGACCAGGCTTGATGTTGCTTAACTTCAGTGATCATATGGAAACTGGTATTTCCATTCAGCTCTCCAATGAACAATTCTGAGCCATTATCCATTACACCTATCTGCACATCCAAACTTACAGCTCCTGGTATTCCCAAACAGTTTCCCATCTAGGTACTAACTAGGCTTGATGTAGCTTAACTTCAGAGATAGTACGGGAACCAATGTTTCAACATGATGTATTCATAAGCCTTTAAGTAGAAAGAGAGAAACTGAAGATTTAAGTAGAAAAGAAAAGTGACAGAAGAGGAGAAAAGAAAGGAAAAGTGATAGAAGAGGAAAAAAAAGAAAGGAAAAGTGATAGAAGAGGAAAAAAGAAAGGAAAAGTGATAGAAGAGGAAAAAAGAAAGGAAAAGTGACAGAAGAGGAGAAAAGAAAGGAAAAGTGATAGAAGAGGAAAAAAAGAAAGGAAAAGTGATAGAAGAGGAGAAAAGAAAGGAAAAGTGATAGAAGAGGAAAAAAAGAAAGGAAAAGTGATAGAAGAGGAGAAAAGAAAGGAAAGTGACAGAAGTGGAAAAAAGAAAGGAAAGTGACAGAAGTGGAAAAAAGAAAGGAAAAGTGATAGAAGAGGAGAAAAGAAAGTAAAAGTGCTAGAAGAGGAGAAAAGAAAGTAAAAGTGCTAGAAGAGGAGAAAAGAAAGGAAAAGTGCTAGAAGAGGAGAAAAGAAAGGAAAAGTGCTAGAAGAGGAGAAAAGAAAGGAAAAGTGCTAGAAGAGGAGAAAAGAAAGGAAAAGTGATAGAAGAGGAGAAAAGAAAGGAAAAGTGATAGAAGAGGAGAAAAGAAAGTAAAAGTGCTAGAAGAGGAGAAAAGAAAGGAAAAGTGCTAGAAGAGGAGAAAAGAAAGGAAAAGTGATAGAAGAGGAGAAAAGAAAGGAAAAGTGCTAGAAGAGGAGAAAAGAAAGGAAAAGTGATAGAAGAGGAGAAAAGAAAGGAAAAGTGATAGAAGAGGAGAAAAGAAAGTAAAAGTGCTAGAAGAGGAGAAAAGAAAGTAAAAGTGCTAGAAGAGGAGAAAAGAAAGGAAAAGTGACAGAAGAGGAAAAAAAGAAAGGAAAAGTGATAGAAGAGGAGAAAAGAAAGGAAAAGTGATAGAAGAGGAAAAAAAGAAAGGAAAAGTGATAGAAGAGGAGAAAAGAAAGGAAAAGTGATAGAAGAGGAAAAAAAGAAAGGAAAAGTGATAGAAGAGGAGAAAAGAAAGGAAAAGTGATAGAAGAGGAAAAAAAGAAAGGAAAAGTGATAGAAGAGGAGAAAAGAAAGGAAAAGTGATAGAAGAGGAAAAAAAGAAAGGAAAAGTGATAGAAGAGGAGAAAAGAAAGGAAAGTGACAGAAGTGGAAAAAAGAAAGGAAAAGTGCTAGAAGAGGAGAAAAGAAAGTAAAAGTGATAGAAGAGGAGAAAAGAAAGTAAAAGTGCTAGAAGAGGAGAAAAGAAAGTAAAAGTGCTAGAAGAGGAGAAAAGAAAGGAAAAGTGCTAGAAGAGGAGAAAAGAAAGGAAAAGTGCTAGAAGAGGAGAAAAGAAAGGAAAAGTGATAGAAGAGGAGAAAAGAAAGGAAAAGTGCTAGAAGAGGAGAAAAGAAAGTAAAAGTGCTAGAAGAGGAGAAAAGAAAGGAAAAGTGACAGAAGAGGAAAAAAGAAAGAAAAAGTGATAGAAGAGGAGAAAAGAAAGAAAAAGTGACAGAAATGGAAAAAAGAAAGGAAAAGTGATAGAAGAGGAAAAAAGAAAGGAAAAGTGACAGAAGAGGAGAAAAAAAAGGACGACAGAAATTGAAGGAAAAAATCTTCACATTGAAAGGGAAAAGAAGAAACTGAAGTCTCTGGTAAAAGAAAGTTGATAGAAGTTGAACAAAGATATTAAAGGAAGGAAAAGAAAGATTGAAAGTGAAAAAAATGCAAATATAGAAATAGAAAAAGAAAAAGGAGAAACCAGAGAGAATTTGAGAGAGAAAAAAGATATAAGAAAAGTAACGCAAAGTAATTTTAAACAGGAAAAAAGAAAAACTTATATCTGCTGCTACTAATAATTCTCAAATCCTGACAGTCACCAGTAATTCAGAAAATATATATTTGGCTAAAAAGAGTGCATCAGATTAATCATAAAGTGATACCAAAAATAAACTCAACTGTCCATCAGTATTTTAAGGAGGCTTTTATATGAGAGTTAAAATCAAGATAAGTATTATAATAACAAAACTTAATCCTCCCTGTCATCAATAGTTTACTAAAATGTTTCAGGCAAAGAAGTAGTGGATTATTTGTTCAGTAAAAATAAACTATTTTCATAAAAATAATATCAGAGGTACAAGTCTTGAAAATTTCAGACAGTAATAACAACCATTGTTTTAATACTTTTATATGTAATATTTATAATGGATAAATGTATGGCAAATTTATTGGTTAGAACAAATAAAAAAAATAAATGACAAAGCAATTTCCAGTCTTTATGCACATTAAATTCTAAAGTGACCAATT
The DNA here is from genome assembly GCA_963932145.1 of Acanthosepion lycidas. NCBI lineage: Eukaryota > Metazoa > Mollusca > Cephalopoda > Sepiida > Sepiidae > Acanthosepion > Acanthosepion lycidas. The sequence goes on along the minus strand of OZ010601.1, from coordinate 53,047,648 downwards.
ATAAAAGATACTCATCTAAATAAACTCATAAATGCCAAAAGATGAAAAAGAATATTGATTTAATTGGTTAATACATTAAAACCAAAAAAACAAAACCAAAAGGGAATTTTTTTTTTATGAAACAAATATTTTTCTCTTCAAAAGAAGCCAGCATGATATTTCTAATTTAAATGACTAAACATTCAGAAATAAAGCTATTACCTTCTTTAAATAATCTCCATTTCATCATATTTTCTTTGTAATACTCATAGAGCAAAAAATAAACACACAAAATCAAAGTGGTTGTCATTTCTAAAATGGAAAACAAAATGGCTGCTCATAAAGAGAGTTTTCTCTTCTTGGATAAAACTGAATACTTGTCAGTCTTAAATTATCAATTTATATTGAAATAAAACAAAAAATAAAATAAACAAACTTAATTATTTTGAATAATAAAAGAAGGACTAAAAATACCTTTAAAATCCTATGTTTTTATCATCTATTTCTACCTTATAAATATATAAATGGTGTGACAACATTTATAAAATTATAATTTTACTTAAATAAATAGCAATAATTAAAATCTTTTTATTTTTCTTATTCTGTTCAAATATCTTTTTTAGAATCTTTCTATATCCTTTTATGAGAAACTGCCATTTTCAACGTAATTAGTTTCAAGACAAAGCACTATTTAATTGGACATGTCTTGTTGCTGAAATAATAAAGCATTTCCCACGAGTATCAGTGGCTGGTGCTCATGTCAAGGTAAAAAAAAACAAACAAAAAAAAAACAGGATTTTGAATCCTGGTTTACAAGTCAGACAATTTTCCCACTTGAAAACACTGGGATAGTACAATCTTAAGACCTATTTCCTCTCTATTTGATCTTGTGATAGGCTAGGCTTAGCTTAGGAAATATCAAATACTCTGCTTAAATCATAAGATTTAGCACTAAAACAGTTTTATTTCAGTTTATGAGGATAAAAAATGGGATTAATTCACTTCTCTACTTTCCCAAATGTTGCAGAATTTTTCCTCAAGTGAATATAAACACTAATGGTAAGGGTAATACTAGCCTTTTCTCTACAAGGAAACATTTGGTATTCATTGATCAAGTAACCAGTATTGTTTTCAGCTGAAATTTATAAAATCATTCACCTAAAACAATTTTTCAAGAAACTAAGTTTCTCAAATCTTTAGCATCATCATTCTTTACAGTATTGATAGTGGGGGGGGGGGTCTTCCTAATCTTGTATTTAAAGTAGTGTGGAACATTATTTTCTCTTCAGATTACATGGGCTATTCATTTTAGCTGTTGCTGCTGTTGATAGTCCTTAAGTGATATGGCTTATTAACATAAGCCACATCATTTAAGGACATTTCTGAGGGACAATTCTTTGTTTGTATATAAGTAATTTGGCTGTTAATTAAGCAAATTTGTTATAGATTTGCTAACTTACAAAAAATCAGTGAAGTGAATTTTAATGCACTTTTATTTTTAAAACAAATTTGATTAGATTTTGTTTTTATTTATTCAAAAGTGTCTGATATTTTCCAAGATTAAGAATCACAAATATTTTTAATAATATGCATATGACATTGGCTGCATGAAAGTTCGGTCAATAAATGTTGAATATAGAATTTAGAAATTTTTACCATAATTCTGTTTGGTTGATATTGATTAAATAAAACTGATATTACATGTTTCTCATAAATTTGAAGATGTTCAAATGTGTTGTCAAAGTCAAAACAATGTCTGTTCTCATCCAATGAAAAGAAAAATGAAAAGAAAAAATATTTTGTGAAATTGATACATTGAGCTTGATCAAGTTTCCTTGACATACAATATTACAAATGACTTCAAATGGTTAATAATTTGAGCCATTTTAAAATTTGGTTAAAATTCTAAATAAAGAATTTGTTTTTATACAAATCAGATTGTATCTAAATAAAACATAGACATATTGTACTTTTTTGAAATCAGGATGATCCCGGGATTGAAAATCTGCCCATCATCAGGTGCTTGATCATTCAGCATTGAGATTTATGTCCAGATAAGGAGGGAACAGTTAAAAATTTAAATTTTAAAATAAGTGAAAAAATTTTCTTCTTTTATGTGCTGCATCCCTTCAGGACATGGACGATCATGGTTCTCCACATCTTCCTGTTCATTGTAGCTCTTAATAATTTTTTGTCTTTTTGTTATTTCTCTGAAACCCTATCCCTCCATCCATTTGCTCAAGACCATCAAGTATGTTACATACTGCTTCATTTTATTATACTCAACTTGTAATTTGCATTTTAGGCTCATTCTTTTATTGATAATCATGCATTCTGTCTTTTTGTAGTTTATGCTTTTAGTCCTTTCTTCTCACTTCATAGGAGGTTTTGTAGTTTCTTTTCTGTGTCTGCTATCAGCACTGTGTCATCTACATATCTTATATTGTTAAGATTGTGGCTGGCAATAATGAATCCTGGTAGGACTTATAATTCTCTCAGATTTTAAAAGTTTTTAATTCATGCTGAGTTAAAATAACACAAAAATTTTGTGAATTTAAAATCTTTTGTTTTAAATTCACTTTAAAATATCTCCAAAACTTTGTGAATTGAGGAGATTTTATTTCTTCAAAATGCCAAGAAATCAGTTCAAGTGAGAGGTTTTGTGACATGACGTTTTGAAGTTCCTCAGATTTTGTGATGTGAAGAACTTAATTTTCTGCCTGTCTTTTGGCTGAAATTGGACTTATAGCCAAACTAGAGTTAAAGGGAGGTTTTATAGTTCCATGAAGTGAATTGAGGAATTCAAAGTTATCTGTTAATTTCTAAGCTGGATCAGAGGTCACTTTAGTTTTGGGCCAGAGGCTAGCTTAAAAGTCTGCACTGAATGCAGCTTTAAAGCTAGTATTTAATAATGTGCATATCAATAGATAAATAAATGTGTGCAAGAAGCCTCATGAAAATTCAAAAATAACTATTTAAAATGAATTAGATTTAAGCTTGATATAAAGAAAATTTTATATCTTTTATCTTTCTAATCATTGCGAAACAAAGGAATATTTTATTAGTCAGACATTTTTAAAACTTCTTCAAATATAAAGCTGATTTATTTAATCTTAAGAAAAAAACAACAACAAAAAAACATTAAAAAAAAAGATTTATGGAAGCTGGTAAAGTAAGGCTAGTCAGATTTTCTGACATTTTTCTCAGCAAAAGATGGATTTCATAAAAGCTGCTTACTACCAAACCAAGGCTGAATGATCTTTTACTAAGACGCATAGTTTAGCAAAAGGTTGTCTTCATCTTGTTTTGCATGCTACCAACTTTGAGCCTGACTCATCTTGGCATGTCAATGTTAGAAAGATGACAAGGCAAATCTTGATTTTGTCTTGTTGTTCATATTTTATTCTGTGCTTAGATTAAACACTCAGTCTCAGAACAAAAGGTGCAAGCTTGCTTGCTGCAAGGAAAGCTGAAAGATCTTCATTTCAAAAGACCGACATAGAAAAGCAATCAAGTAACACACTGTAAAGACTGGAGTGGAGGTTTATCATGATCAATATTTCCAATATGAATGATAGATCAAGTAGCAGTGAATACTCTTTTCAGGGTTAAGGCTTTCCTTTGATCAAATTCAGATGATCAGAAAAGAATATATTTGTATTAGGTTGATGCAAAAATAATGACGTAATAATGTCGTTTTTTGATGTTAATACGTTAATATTTTTGCACCAACCTAATAAGTAAACTAGAAACAATCAGTCACTAATCATTAATAACGTTTTTAAAATTTAATTGCATTTTATTTTAATTTAATCATAGATATACTCTTCATGCTCATTGTAAAAGTACCTACATATAATTATTGATGAAATCACCACAGTCTCTTATTTCATTTACTACAATGACTATTCTTAATTCAAAATTATTGGCAAACACACACCTCCCTGGTCTTTTGAACAAGAGCAGAGGTTTATCCCTTGCTTCCTGTTTAAAATTTAGTTTCTGGTTCTTTCTTAAGTCTTTTCATTCTCTTTATCTTCCAGTAGACACTTGCATCTTAGTGGTATTATTACCTTACCTTGCATGAATTGATTAATCCTTTGAACCTGATCAGCTGGTATATGAGCTGCTGTGTGAAAGTACATATACTGTTCTGATCAAGGTGTCAGGGTTAAAAAATAAAAACAAAGTAGAAAGGAGCATCATGGCCAAAAGAAAAAAGAAAATTCTATATTTCTTGTCTTATTGTATAGCTGAGAAGTTATTTTTTTTAAAAAAATAACCAAATTTAGTTCCAAGAAATTAACATATTGACTGCCAGAGGTCAATTACGAAATGTGACTTCAAATGCCAATGTAATAATAGCCAACTTAGGCAATAAAAATGTTTTATGAGTTGATTTATTGCTTCAACTGAAGTTTTAACAATGTTTTCACACTCAAAATTTCACTGTGAATAAATTCCTTTTTGGCATCAGCAGATGAAAATGCCAAGCATAAGATAACTCATAGTTCATGTCATTATGAAAACTGCCAACCACAAGTTATCGTGAGGTTGCCAGTCAATGTGTTAAGTCAACAAGAAATTAACTAATCTTGTCTAATTAAAATCATTTGACATTATTTAATAGTACCTTTATTAGCTGCAAAGTATTTCCACAGATTGATTTTCCTACTGGACACGTAGATAATATAGTGGTTACTGGCACAGAGAATGAAATAAGCATACTGAGTTCAAATTTCAACCAAATTTGTTGTGTTCGCTTTCACACATTTGGGAAAGCTATGAATCCATCTATTCTCCCCCCCCCACACGCATAGCTATGGTTTAAATAGCAAACTGGGCTTTACTGGTAACCAGGCTAGAAGAAAAACAACTCATAATTCAAAACCAGTTGTGTGTGGAGCAAGCAACTCTACTCCATAAAAATCTACTTTCTACAGAAATGACAGCAGCAACATTTACTCTGGTGAGTCTGTAGCTTTATTCTCCACAAGGAATGGCACTAAAGAGGGAATGAATTCTTCTGCAACTTTCATCTGATTTTATAAAGAAAATTATGCAATGAGACCTATAACCTATTAGGGTCATAAGAGCAACACCTGTACTACAGCCATAGCAGCAGTGGTGTGTTTTGGGGAAGATAGTCTAATGGAGATCATGTCTCTTCGGGCTGGTTTCAAAACCAGTATTTTCTTTCTCCTTGGGGTCAACACTGAGTGGTGAGTCTTTTTATGCCATAATGCAATCCTCATCCTCAAAATTGCATTCAAATATCAAACAAATTGTCACCACTCGGTAAGTTGACTTCAGTGTCCACACATGCTATATCCCTGATATTGAGCACTATTACCCATAAATATGGCATGTCTTGAGGTGGCAATGAGTCATATATATATATATATATATATGTATGACTCAATAAAACCAGTTGAATTTTTTTAATTAATATTTGGCCTTCAACCTGAAAATTTAAATCAAAGAAATTGCTTCAGACAAGACTTGGACTCTTTATCTCAAACCATAGGATCTTGTTTTATCATGTAGAAATGTCTATGTTAGCTACAAAAGCCATTGGCAGGCACATGGGATTCTTTTCCCTAACTCCTGCCCTGCTGTCTAACCAATACCTACGGTAAGATTCATGCCGTTTTCGAGTGCATTAGTGTAAAGTGAATGAAAAAAATATTTAATACTATTTTAATAACCACATTTTTTAAACAACTTCAATTGATATAATAATTATTTCTTTGACAATTTTAAAGTAATAAATGTTCAAATGCTAGTGATAGTGTTGGGACCACTGAAATACAACATAGTTGACAGTTCTTACTTTATTCTAAATGTTTGTTAGCAAGAAGAGGAGATGCATTTTCTTTTTTGATCATTTGATCACCTGCAACATCATGAACAGACAACAGG